>CAUDMG010000908.1:0-270000 GCA_958450375.1 Homarus gammarus | reverse complement strand
TGGGGGGGGGTCAGTGAGTGTCCTGGGGGGGATCAGTGAGTGTCCTGGGGGGATCAGTGAGTGTCCTGGGGGGGGGGGGGGGCTCAGTGAGTGTCCTGGGGGTAACAGTGAGTGTCCTGGGGGGATTAGTGAGTGTCCTGGGGGGGTGACAGATCAGTGAGTGTCCTGGGGGGGGGGTCAGTTAGTGTCCTGGGGGGGATCAGTGAGTGTCCTGGAGGGGGATTAGTGAGTGTCCTGGGGGAATCAGTGAGTGTCCTGGGGGATCAGTGAGTGTCCTGGGGGGTCAGTTAGTGCCCTGGGGGGATCAGTGAGTGTCCTGGGGGGATCAGTGAGTGTCCTGGGGGGCTCAGTGAGTGTCCTGGGGGGGGGGATTAGTGAGTGTCCTGGGGGGATCAGTGAGTGTCCTGGGGGGATCAGTGAGTGTCCTGGGGGGGCTCAGTGAGTGTCCTGGGGGGATCAGTGAGTGTCCTGGGGGGATCAGTTAGTGTCCTGGGGGGCTCAGTGAGTGTCCTGGGGGATCAGTGAGTGTCCTGGGGGATCAGTGAGTGTCCTGGGGGGGCTCAGTGAGTGTCCTGGGGGGGATCAGTGAGTGTCGGGGGGGCTCAGTGAGTGTCCTGGGGGGATCAGTGAGTGTCCTGGGGGGGTGACGGATCAGTGAGTGTCCTGGGGGGGTGACGGAGCAGTGAGTGTCCTGGGGGGGGGTGACGGAGCAGTGAGTGTCCTGGGGGGGTGACGGATCAGTGAGTGTCCTGGGGGGGGTGACGGATCAGTGAGTGTCCTGGGGGGGTGACGGATCAGTGAGTGTCCTGGGGGGTAACGGATCGGTGTGTGCCCTGGGGGGTGACGGATCAGTGAGTGTCCTGGGGGGGGTGACGGACCAGTGAGTGTCCTGGGGGTTGACAGGGATCAGTGTGTGTCCTGGGGGGTGACGGAGCAGTGAGTGTCCTGGGGGGGGTGACGGAGCAGTGAGTGTCCTGGGGGGGGGGGGGGGTGACGGAGCAGTGAGTGTCCTTGGGGGGTGACAGGGATCAGTGTGTGTCCTGGGGAATCAGTGGGAGTGACACAGTGAACGTGGCGCTGGACAGGCGCCAACATAACGTCAACACAGCCTTATGAAGGTAATTTGGACTCGTATTCTCATCTGCTCATAAATTTTATTTGTCTCTTTACTAGTGATATGAAAATTCGTCTACCTTGTTGACCTTTCTGGTTTACTTCAACTACAATATAAACATTGTGGGTCAATGGCGTTAAAAGTCATTTGAGTCTTTACCAGAGGGTTCTTATCCCTGAAGCAAGAACAAATATAACGTTAGAGTTATTTGTAAAGACAGACCCCGTCTAATACACTGTTGTACTGTGATTTAAGTAATGTAGGTTTATTCCTTTTAACTCCTTCAGTACTTGACACCTCCAGTTCACAACGTTGAAAAGTCTCAAGAACTGATTATCCCCATTTTATAAACAATTTCACCTCTGGGTGCCGGGGTAGCTGCCTGACTGCCAGCCTTTTAGGTTCAGGTTCGAATTCCGGCACCCAGAGGTAATTTTTTTTACATTGATATACAGTATATCTCCTTTCTAATGTCTACAAACTACAAATCTCTACCATCTTTATGACACAAATAATGAAACAGCGACTTGGATTGGGGAAGGTATTTAACACAGGTACCCTCGTCAAGTCCTCTAGGAGTGTTGATATAATACCCGGCGTGTGTGTGTCAGGGTGTCCCGTGGTCAGGTGGGGGAGGAGGAGCTTCAATGTCAACAAATGCCAGAGAGTAAGCGCCCTAACAGGATCGCCTGACGCTCTCCACGGCTGAGACGCATAAGGGGATTACCTCCACCAGAAGGCGTTCAGGGACGACAAATGTGTTTTGTGTTCTAAGGGAGGCCAAGTTACCTGAGACCTGGACGATCCTCTTACACAGTTTGTCTTAGCAATCTGTCTGAGCTCTGGCCTCCAGGGAGATGATGATGATGATGATGATGATGATGATGATGATCCGGGGAAACTCTCCACCCTGGTTGTTGTGTGTCGTGGTGTCCTGCCCGGGTCCTCCCACGGTCACTGGGGAGACAGCTGAGCCAGTAGTGTTTTGATGGGGTTAGGTTAATTTTGGTGGTGGCAGAGGAGAGATAGGAAGAAGGAAATTTACGTATAGGTAGAACAGAGAAGGGGGGGAGTTAAGGTAAATGCACATACAAGTACTCGAACAAGAGTGACAAAGAGAGAGAGAGAGAGAGAGAGGGAGGGGAGAAGATGGTCACATTCTTGGTCAATCTTCCGTGTGTCAGTAAGCAAAAGGCGCCAGACCTCACGACACCCCTAATGCCCTTTCCCTCTTCCCCCCCTCACCCCCCACCACCACCAGAAGCCCCAATTGGGTCGTGCCGCCTGTGTGAGCTCATTGACATCACCTCAGTGTGTGATATCCGTCTCATTATTCTCCCAAGGAAAGTTTCCCCGGTGGTTCATACGCCTGGCTGGACCCACAAGAGGCACTCCCGACGGGCCGAGGTCTTATCTCACCCGACTCGCGGAGGTGAGATAAGTTGGTGGCTGTTGAGTGGTCCAGGAGGAAAAGGAAGATGAAGAAGGAAACTGAGAGGTCCAGGAAGAGGAGGACGTATATATGAAGAGGATGACTTACCGGTCTAGTAGGAGTAGGGAGAGGAAGAAGGAGACTGAGGAGTCCAGGAGGAGGAAGAAGGGGAATGGGTGGTCCAGGAGGAGAAGAACGAGGAAGAAGGAAACTGAGTGGTCCAGAGTGAGAAGAGGAAGAAGGGGACTTCAGAAAGAAAGATACGGAGTGGTTGAGGAGGAGGGGGAAGAAAGGACTGAGTAGTCCAGGAGGAGGGATATATGCATAAGGAGAAGGAGCTGCAGAGAAGGAAGGAGACTGAATAGCTGAGGAGGACCAAAGGAAAGAGGAAGATACTAGTTAGGGAGGCTGAGTGGTCCAAGAGGTTCTCCAGGAACTGGTCCATGTTGGTCCAGTAATCCAGAGACAGGTTCATATTGGTCCAGAATCAGGTTCACATTGGTCCAATATTCCAGAATTACCTTCATATTGGTTCATTGGTCCAGAGACAGGTCCACAGTGACCGTAGGGTGGTACAGCACTGGAGAGGGAGGGAAGAGAGAGACAGCAGCAGTGGACCAGATAAACCCCGAGAGAGCCGTCAGGCGCTGGACTATCGGGGCGTCCATCACCACGGCTCAACAACTCTCTTTGCTAAATTAATTTTCCGCCGGTGGCTCCATGCTGATGGCAGGCCGCGGCCACCGGATACACGTCAGACCCGCGATAATATATCTCCATTCACTCGCTATTATTCACTCTCTTTATATAATATCTCTCAGTCCAGGGAAACTCAAAAGGTCGCCCAGAGTTTTCCGAAAAATAAATTTGAAAATTTCAGTTGACTCGTGATTTGTTATTTATTTTGTTTTGCTCTGTTTTTATAGTTTATACATTAAGACTTTATTATTTATATTCTTAATGCTTCCTCAATTATATAGGGTTACATATTGGCACAGACAACTCAACAATAACAACAACAAATACAGTAGTAATAATAATAATAATAACAACAACTTATCTTTACCTAACTGAGCTTGTGAATAGGTTCCTACATGAGCAGTTGTGGCAGTGAAGGTTGTCGATTGGAGACATAGGGAAATAGGCACCTAACCATCAAATAGATTGATGGTTAGGTGGTAGATAGATAGATGGATGGATGGTAGATAGATGGATGAATAGAAGGATAGATAGAGAGATGGGGGGTAAGCGAATTCACTTTGGCGTCAACTCTATCACCAGCGTCACTCTCTACCTGTCGTCACACGGCCTGATGTCACTCTCCACCCGACGTCACGTCACCTGATGTCACTTTTCACCCGACGTCATTCTTTACTTGTCGTCACTCTCCACTTGACGTCACATCCCCACCAGTCGTCACTCTCCACCCGTAGTCACTTTCAGTCGACGTCACTCTCCTGTCTGATGTGAGGCCATAAATCACATTACCACTCGGCAGCCACCACATCCGTTCGTCCGTCCGTCCGACAGACAGCCCTGGAAATGAAATTAAAACACGTAATAACTTTGTCTGTCGTAATCCACTTTGTAGAATAAATTTGCGGGTGATAATAATTAAAATGGCGGTACTGTATATGAGGCTTTGTGGCCACCAATAACTGTGGCCGCGAGTCTACCGCCTGACACGGGGTGGACTAAGGTTTTATTCGTGGTGCTGTGTTGTGTGGGCTTTGGTACACACACACACACACACACACCCACCACGATTCGCTTTAGTATACCCGCGTCTTCACACCACAGTTACCAAAATAAATATTTTACACATCTATAAGATCCTCGACGTCTTCAGGACATATCTCGCGCATCTTGAGAACCCGGATTCATGTGATGGAGCTATGATGAATCTGTCTGTAATTAAACAAACTACTCCCAAGACGAGTCGTGAATTATGCATACCTGGGAACATTTACCTGTGTAAGTAACGTCTCAAGGTGTTACTCATAATTAAAAGCGGTGAGGCCGAGTGTGTGTGTGTGTGTGTGTGCGCGTGGCGAACAGATGTGGAAAGTGTCCGTAGCACGAGAAAACCTTACCTTACCTTATCTTACCTAACGTTACCTTACTTTACCTTACCTAACGTTACCTTGCCTTACCTAACGTTACCTTGCCTTACCTAACGTTACCTTACCTTACCTAACGTTACCTTACCTTACCTAACGATACCTTACCTTACCTAACGTTACCTTGCCTTACCTAACGTTACCTTACCTTACCTAAACGTTACCTTACCTAACGTTACCTTATCTTGGATCACCGCCTGATACCTGTAGCAGCTGCGACAGGAGAGAAGTTGCGGATGAAGAAGGTTGACTTGTGGCGCGTCCGGAGGAAGAGTTGAGGGAACTTTTGGTGCAGATAAGTGGACGAGTTGAGGAGAGGTGAAGATAAACACGTGCGGGGAGGCTGCTGGCCGGGAGGACGGAGAGACTGCTGGCCGGGAGGACGGAGAGGCTGCTGGTCGGGAGGACGGAGAGGCTGCTGGCCGGGAGGACGGAGAGGCTGCTGGTCGGGAGAACGGAGAGGTTGCTGGCCGGGAGGACGGAGAGGCTGCTGGCCGGGAGGACGGAGAGGCTGCTGGCCGGGAGGACGGAGAGGCTGCTGGCCGGGAGGACGGGGAGGCTGCTGGCCGGGAGGACGGAGAGGCTGCTGGCCGGGAGGACGGAGAGGCTGCTGGCCGGGAGGAAGACGAGAGGACGGAGGATGTGGGCGGGAAGACAGAGAGAGAGAGAGAGAGACTAGATTAATGGACAACACAACTTACTGATACGGCTTGGCAGCTTACACACGACCCACCCTCATCCCTGTCCCTAACCTGACACCAGGATTAGGGCGGAGTAGAAAGAGCTGTTAGGGGGAGTATAAGGAGGTGTTAGGGTGAGTATAAGGAGATGTTAGAGTGAGTATAAGGAGGTGTTAGGGTGAGTATAAGGAGGTGTTAGGGTGAGTATATGGAGGTGTTAGGGTGAGCATAAGGAGGTGTTAGGGTGAGCATAAGGAGGTGTTAGGGGGAGTATAAGGAGGTGTTAGGGGGAGTATAAGGAGGTGTTAGGGGAGTATAAGGAGGTGTTAGGGGGAGTATAAGGAGGTGTTAGGGGGAGTATAAGGAGGTGTTAGGGGAGTATAAGGAAGTGTTAGGGTGAGTATAAGGAGGTGTTAGGGTGAGTATAAGGAGATGTTAGAGTGAGTATAAGGAGGTGTTAGGGTGAGTATAAGGAGGTGTTAGGGTGAGTATAAGGAGATGTTAGAGTGAGTATAAGGAGGTGTTAGGGTGAGTATAAGGAGGTGTTAGGGTGAGTATATGGAGGTGTTAGGGTGAGCATAAGGAGGTGCTAGGGTGAGCATAAGGAGGTGTTAGGGGGAGTATAAGGAGGTGTTAGGGGGAGTATAAGGAGGTGTTAGGGGAGTATAAGGAGTTGTTAGGGTGAGTATAAGGAGGTGTTAGGGGGAGTATAAGGAGGTGTTAGGGGGAGTATAAGGAGGTGTTAGGAGGAGTATAAGGAAGTGTTAGGGTGAGTATAAGGAGGTGTTAGGGGGAGTATAAGGAGGTGTTAGGAGGAGTATAAGGAGGTGTTAGGGTGAGTATAAGGAGGTGTTAGGGTGAGTATAAGGAGGTGTTAGGGTGAGTATAAGGAAGTTAGGGTGAGTATAAGGCGGTGTTAGGGTGAGTATAAGGAGATGTTAGAGTGAGTATATGGAGGTGTTAGGGGGAGTATAAGGAGGTGTTAGGGGGAGTATAAGGAGGTGTTAGGGTGAGCATAAGGAGGTGCTAGGGTGAGCATAAGGAGGTGTTGGGGTGAGTATAAGGAGGTGTTGGGGTGAGTATAAGGAGGTGTTGGGGTGAGTATAAGGAGGTGTTGGGGTGAGTATAAGGAGGTGTTGGGGTGAGTATAAGGAGGTGTTGGGGTGAGTATAAGGAGGTGTTGGGGTGAGTATAAGGAGGTGTTGGGGTGAGTATAAGGAGGTGTTGGGGTGAGTATAAGGAGGTGTTGGGGTGAGTATAAGGAGGTGTTGGGGTGAGTATAAGGAGGTGTTGGGGTGAGTATAAGGAGGTGTTAGGGTGAGTATAAGGAAGTTAGGGTGAGTATAAGGCGGTGTTAGGGTGAGTATAAGGAGGTGTTAGGGGGAGTATATGGAGGTGTTGGGGTGAGTATATGGAGGTGTTAGGGGGAGTATATGGAGGTGTTAGGGTGAGTTGGAACTTTGTCTACTAATATCAACTTAACTCCATTGGATGACGTGTAGTGCTTCCTCCTCCCATTCCTCCTCCCCCCCCTTCCTTCTCCTCCTCCCCCCCCCCTTCCTTCTCCTCCTTCCATTCCTCCTCCTCCCCCCCCCTTCCTCCTCCTCCTCCCCTTCCACCTCCACCTTCCTCCTCTCCTTTCTCCTTCTCCCCCCTTCCTCCTCCATCTCCCCCCTCCCCTTCCACTAACCCCCTACCCCGTCAGACTATAACTTCTACTTCATATTTCCACTTTCCACCCTTCCCTCTCCTCACTTCCTTCCCCCTCTTTACGTCTCCTTTCCTTCCTCACTTCCCCTCTCCTTCCCCATTTCCTAATCCCACATCCCCCCCCCACTTCCCCTTATTCCCCCTTCCCCACATCCCCCTTCCCCCACATCCCCCTTCCCCCACATCCCCCCTCCCCCACATCCCCCCTCCCCCCACAACTCCTGATTGGTAACATGAGACTAGCTGCCCTTATTTTCATCTTCCCGGATCTGAAAAGAAAATCGGGAAATTAATCAGGTAAGACATGACTGAATGGGAGTCTGAGCTACACTAGGCCATCAACAAAAGCTCTACCAAGGGATTTTTTTTTCTTTTTAATGTCCCGCCACAAAATTGAATATAATATGACTTTTTTTTTTTTTTTTGTAGATGGTCCCGTTAGAATAGTTCACAGTGGGGCCTTGGGTTCTTTGCTTGTTGCGTCAGGCCCCGGAAATGGAAGGGGAGAGAGAGTAAGGGTATCGGATTACAGTGTTTTATCTGTATTAGTTTGTGTGGTGGGACGGGGGAGAGACAGAGGATAGTGGGTTGGGTTGTTTGTAAGAACTCGCTTTACGTTTGGTCTAACACCGATTACTAGAGAGATCCGATTTTATTTTTTTTTTCCTGGGGTGAGGGGTGTGTTATCGGTTTATTTCCTGTGCGCTCTCTCTCTCTCTCTCTCTCTCTCTCTCTCTCTCTCTCTCTCTCTCTCTCTCTCTCTCTTTCTTATGCTTAAAAAACACACAACCTGAGAATTATTGTTTGTTTTTTGTTTGTTTCGATTTTTTTAGTCATTTTCTTTCCGTTCTTGATGATGACTGGTCAGCTGCCTTCCTCTCTCTCTCTCTTCTCTCTTCTTTTCTTCCCTTCCCTCCTCTCTATTTTCTTTCTTTTATCCTCCCTTCTTACTTCTCCCTTCCTATCTTTCCTCTAACCTCATCCTGGCTTCTCCCTCATCATTCCACCTTCCTCCCCATAATCCTTCTCTCCACCTCCCTCCCTCCTTCTCTCCACCTCCCTCTCTCCTTCTCTCCACCTCCCCATCTTCCCCCACCCCTCCTCTCCTCCCCCCCTACCGTCTCACTGGTTGGTCATGTTTATAATAGAATGATGAAAACTGGAATTTAATTTTTTTGGTTCTTCTTTATGTTCACTACGACCCCACCTGGACGTGTGTGTGGAGGGGGGGGAGGAATGTGGGTGTAAAGTGGGTAAGAATGTGGGCGGTTAGGGTGGACAGATTGGGGTCGTCGTAGGCGTAGAGGTGAAAAGGGTGGGCGAGTGATAGCGAATGTGTAGGTAGTATAGTGGGTGTGGAGTGTGCGGATGGGTGGGTGTAGAGGTGAAAAGAAAGTTGGGGTGGGTGGGTGGATGTGGAGGTGTACAACAAGCAGGGTGGGCTGGCAGACAGGTAGAGTGGGTGGGGTGGGTCAATAGGAGCCATAACTTGTGGTGGGTAAACCTTCTTATTTCTTCACCTCCTCCGCCGCCTCCGTCTGCAGTTTTTCCGCCATGTTCGTCCTTGCAACGCCAGACTCATCCTTGCAACGCCAGACTCATCCCCCAGCCCTCAGGAATGCAATTATCAACTCATAAAAGCCAGGCGAGGCCGTCAACCATGATTGATCATGCGTCTCCCTCCTGAGTGTCGTGAGAGATGAATGGATGGACAGTTTGGGCGGCAAAAAATCCGCTATTGATTGAAGGCAAAGATGGATGGGTTAATAGTTCTGTTGGTTAAAAATCCTTTATTAATCTATCGGGAATTCAGAACGTAAATATGGTTTAATAGCGTTTCTGAAGTAAATCCGTGAATAATCCGCCAAGAAATCCAGAAATTAAATACAAATAGCAAACAAATTTAAAACACCGTAATTAATCCACGTATAATCCAAAACTAAAAAACGAATCGATAGTTGGATTGACTGGTGGATAAATTTTGCTTGGGGGGGAAAAAAATTTACCCCCTTATGAATAAGAGATAATAATGGAGGAGGCAAATGCAAGGAAATTCATCGGTGTTGGTAGCAAATGTGTTTCCTATGTAAACACCAGGACGGCGTTATAGCGCAAATGGACGGGATTTCCATAAAACTACGCCTGGGTGGATCCCTGGAGCGTTGGGGAACTCGGGTCTTAACCCCCCGGTGAGCGACGGTTCGATACCAGGCAACTTTATCTCTGTGTGGTTGTCATTTGTCTAGGAGAGGAAGGGGGGGGGGAGGGGGGGGGGAATGGGATTAATGATAGGGGGAGGACGTGTTGCAGGAGGGGGGTTGAGATGGGGTTTAATAAGGGGTAATGGGGTTGAGAGGGGGAAGGGGGTGGAGAGGGGGTTAATTAGGGGGCTGGTAATGGTAAAATAGGATCAGCTGAAGATTATTCACCAGTTTATTCTCCTGACAAATTTACAACCGAACTCCAACCTAACCTGACCTGACCTAACCAAACCTAACCTAACCTAACCCAACCTATCCTAACCATATAACCTAACCTGACCTAACAGACAGTACAGGTGTACAAACAACAAGTGGTTCAGTCAGCGACAACACAAGGAGATGATAAAAGATTATTTCCACTACGATCCTGAACTCTTAATTGACGGAGGAAAAGCTTACGTGTCAGTGTTTTAGAGCAGCAGCGGCAGGTGCTCACTGTGAGGCAGCAGTAGCGGCAGGTGTTCACTGTGAGGCAGCAGCAGCGGCAGGTGTTCACTGTGAGGCAGCAGTAGCGGCAGGTGTTCACTGTGAGGCAGCAACAGCGGCAGGTGTTCACTGTGAGGCAGCAGTAGCGGCAGGTGTTCACTGTGAGGCAGCAGCAGCGGCAGGTGTTCACTTTGAGGCAGCAGTAGCGGCAGGTGTTCACTGTGAGGCAGCAGCAGCAGCGGCAGGTGTTCACTGTGAGGCAGCAGCAGCTGCAGGTGTTCTCTGTGAGGCAGCAGTAGCGGCAGGTGTTCACTGTGAGGCAGCAACAGCGGCAGGTGTTCACTGTGAGGCAGCAGCAGCTGCAGGTGTTCACTGTGAGGCAGCAGTAGCATTAACAACAGGTAGAGGGAAGTGTTCACTGTGAGGCAGCAACAGCGGCAGGTGTTCACCGTGAGGCAGCAGTAGCGGCAGGTGTTCACCGTGAGGCAGCAGCAGCAGCAGGTGTTCACTGTGAGGCAGCAGCAGCGGCAGGTGTTCACCGTGAGGCAACAGTAGCATTAACAGCAGGTAGAAGGAAGTGTTCACTGTGAGCCAGCAGCGGCAGGTGTTCAATGTGAGGCAACAGCAGCAGTAGCCATCCGACCTGCCACCTTACAGGACGCCCCGGGCCGACTTCACACTTGGCCCACCACACCTCACGGGTCCCACGCTGAGTTTTGACTCATTTTAACATATTCTGGGTTATTTTACACGTTAATTCTCTCCCATAAACACAGATAATGAACTGGCCATCAAACACTGACACATACGTATACAGTTTGGTCTTCATTGACTCGTAATTCAGGCGTTATATCGGTCATCTCGACACTTGGCAACGTAGCTGAGGAGGCGGGAACCTTGGCACGTAACATCACCCGTAGCTATATATTTCACTCGCGTCGTAAAATCGTCGCTCAGAGCCTCACTATGTATATGAGCGCCGTACTAAAAGTAGGCAAAGAGACTAAGAAAACTCGAGGCAGGTGAGAATGAAAGTCGGGACAGAATGCCTTTGTCTGTCGTTATTATGGAAGAAAATTGAAGTGTGGTCAGTAGTTGCCGGGGTATATAATTGTTGCTGTATCCCGCAGTAAATTTGTGGATAGTTCGTAAGATGATTTTATTGTTGTATTTGGAGATGTATTAACACCTTTACCTGTTACTGGTCCTAAATATTCTCACAAGTTAGTATCTTGAATTATTTGATTCCATAAAGATTCACCCCACCTTATTACACCTGAAGATTAACCTAACCTAACCATCTTATTACACCTGAAGGTTAACCAGCCTAACCTAACCTAACCAAATTAACTCACGAAAACGCCAAAAAATAACTTCCAAAATGGCGTAAACCGCACACTGAAACTCTACCTTAATTAAACACATTCATCTGTTACCTGTGAGGTGAGTCTGGGTCCAGGTTCACCTATCACGCTCAGGTTCCCCTAAATTGGTAGGGGGGGGGGGGGGGGTAGGGAAATGAGGTGACCTTGTGACGTCACCTGATTGGTCTCCATGTGATGGGAGATAGAATGAGGACTAGGAGACCGTCTCAGCAGCAAGCGGAGATAACAGATGCTAACGAGAGAGGAGAAGGAGAGAGGGAGGAACGGATGGATGGATGGAAATGGATGGATGAAGGAAGGAATGACCGTGTTCACCTGGTTGAGTTACGGAGGAAATCGATCACATTTGTTTACCATCGTTACCAGGGCCGTGTATGACGTCACGAGGTAAACAAGACAGCACATGTGGACATTAATCCCGCTACCTTAAATATCACCTGATGATTAAACACCCTAACACTATACCTTCTGGGGTTAGGTTAGGTTTGTAGGTTAGGTCAGGTCAGTTTGGTTTAGGTCAGGTCAGGTCAGGCTCGAGCACACAGCAGCGCCTGGCTATCCATACCACCATACAGTAATAATATATTTGAACAGTGATCTACACCAGACGAACGATCGCCCGTCTACTTCCTGCACGAGCGCTCATGTACAGTGTGAGAATAGGTGTAAATAATGGTCCTATGGTGAACGACTTGTGTAAACAGTGAGTGACAGTAACCGGTGGGTGAGTGACAGTACCAGGTGGGTGAGTGACAGTAGTGAGGTAGGTGAGTTACAGTACCAGGTGGGTGAGTGACAGTAGTGAGGTAGGTGAGTTACAGTACCAGGTGGCTGAGTGACAGTAGTGAGGCAGTAGGTGGGTGACAGTACCAGGTGGGTGGGTAACAGTAGCGGCGGCGGCTTGTAAGGTCCAGAAGGCTGTTGGGCGGTGTGGTGGGCGGCGGGTGTGGTCGTGACCGGAAGCGGCCGCGGAGTTATTACTTCTGTAGGAGGAGGGAGGTGTACGCTGGGGCTGACTTTGTCCCAAGGTGGTTCCCACGCTCAAAATACCCCCACCTAATTCTCCTGCTTCTGCTGTTCCTGTCCTTTCTGCTGTGGCTCCTCCTCCTGCTTCAGGTCTTCCTGCTGACGAATTTGTCCAGCATTGACTGGCTCTCTGATTGACATTTCCATTGGTTGAGTTTCTGACGTCAGTGGTTGGGTGCGATTCGGTAGTAGTTGTAGTGATTGTAGGTAAGCCCGTAGCAGGTAGTCCAGGTGAGATACCTCGGGGCAGGTAATTCATACAAGTAGCGTGAGAGCAGATAGTCCACACAAGTAGCCTGGGAGCAGGTAGTACGCACAGGTAGCCTGGGAACAGGTATTTTATACATGCAGCCCCGAACAGGTAGTACACACAGGTAGCCTGGGAGCAGGTAGTCCCGGTAAGGCAGGTAGTCCCGGTAAGGTAGCCTGGGAGCAGGTAGTCCCTGTAAGGTAGCCTGGGAGCAGGTGGTCCCGGTAAGGTAGCCTGGGAGCAGGTAGTCCCGGTAAGGTAGCCTGGGGGCAGGTAGTCCCGGTAAGGTAGCCCCAGGCTGGACTCCCACGATCCAAGGCTGACACACTCCCTGACAAAGACTCAGCCAGCGTCCTCTCTCTGGGAAGCGTGGCGCACCCTTTCCCTACCTCCCTCAGATCCCTCTCTTTCTTTCTACCCTCCCTTAGTCTTTCTCCCTCCTTCCTTCCCTCCCTCCCTTATTTCCCCCTTCCCATAGTCTTCCCTCTTCTCTTCCCTTAATCTACCTCTCCCTCTCCCCTTCAGCTTCCTCCCTTTGTCTCCCTTTAACCTCTCTCTCCCCATCTTCCCCTTAGTCACCTCCCTCCTCACCCCCATCATAAAGAATGAAGGGGGGGGGGCATACAGAGAACACTCTCCCTAATGTGGCTGATTGGTGCTGGTGGTAGGTGTGGTTGTTGTAGTGGTGGAGTGGTTGTGGTGGTAATGGTAGGGTAGTTGTTGTGGTAGTGGAGGAAGTTGGTATAGGGTTGTTGTTGTGATAGTAGTAGTGGTAGTTGTTGTAATAGTGGTTGATGGTGGTAATTGTTATTCTATTATACGAGTTGTCTTAAAGATTGCTGGAGAGAGAGAGAGAGAGAGAGAGAGAGAGAGAGAGAGAGAGAGAGAGTCTTAACATCATTAACTCCACTCCCACCTTCGGGTTCGACGTGTGAGTGGACCAGGTAATGAAACAACAATCTAGTCACGCAATCTGTCTTTCTTGTCTGTCTGCCATCCAATAACTCTCTCTCTCTCTCTCTCTCTCTCTCTCTCTCTCTCTCTCTCTCTCTCTCTCTCTCTCTCTCTCTCTCTCTCTCTCTCTCACATTGTCAGCCATTAACAGTAACATATTAAGACCATTTTGAGTTAACAGGAAAACTAACTGTATTCTCCCTTGCATTTCAGGTATGGATACATATGTGGACGTTCTTGGGCTGCAGGTGTGTTCAACAGGTGTGTAAGTACAGTACCATCTCGGGGCTGAGAGTGTCTCCTTAGATCAGTAAAATGTTCTTGTTAGGCGTTTAAAGACCTTAGTTGTTGAAGCATTATAACAACAACAATAACAACCATCAGTACTTGCATTGTAAGCTGACGTCTGGTAGCCTAGCCTAACGTGACATCTGGTAACCCAACCTAACCTACCATTAACCTAACTTAACCTAGCCTACCATTAACGTAACTTAACCTAACCTACCATTAACCTAACTTAAACTAACATAACTTTAACTAACTTAACCTAACATAACTTTAACTAACCTAACCTAACATCAACCTAACCTACCATTAACCTAACTTAACCTAACCTGCCATTAACCTAACTTAACCTAACCTACCATTAACCTAACTTAAACTAACATAACTTTAACTAACTTAACCTAACATAACTTTAACTAACCTAACCTAACATCAACCTAACCTACCATTAACCTAACTTAACCTAACCTGCCATTAACCTAACTTAACCTAACCTACCATTAACCTAACTTAAACTAACATAACTTTAACTAACCTAACCTAACATCAACCTAACCTACCATTAACCTAACTTAACCTAGCCTACCATTAACCTAACTTAACCTAACCTACCATTAACCTAACTTAACCTAACATAACTTTAACTAACTTAACCTAACATAACTTTAACTAACCTAACCTAACATCAACCTAACCTACCATTAACCTAACTTAACCTAGCCTACCATTAACCTAACTTAACCTAACCTACCATTAACCTAACTTAACCTAACATAACTTTAACTAACTTAACCTAACATAACTAACTAACCTAACCTAACATCAACCTAACCTACCATTAACCTAACTTAACCTAACCTACCATTAACCTAACTTAACCTAACATAACTTTAACTAACGTAACCTAACATTAACCAAACCTACCATCAATCTAACTTAACATATCATATCTTTAACTAACCTAATCTAACGCCTGGTAGGTTGCTCCCTCTACTATTAGACGCTGGTAAAGATAATACTTCTCACCAGATTAACTTATTTGGTTAATTATACCTTGTAAATTGTCGCTCTCCAGATCTTGGCGAATTTGCTCTGGAAACTGGGAGGGGGGGTCAGAGGGAGGGGGTGGGGTCAGAGGGAGGTGGTGGGGTCAGAGGGCGGGGGTAGGTTCAGAGGAAGGGGGTGGGTTCAGAGGGAGGGGGTTGGTTCAGAGAGAGGGGGTGGGTTCAGAGGGAGGGGGTTGGTTCAGAGAGAGGGGGTGGGTTCTTGTTGTTCCCAGGTGAGAGTAATATTGGAACGGGGGAAGACAATGTACTTCTATGTATACCGCCTTAATAACATCAACCTAGAAAGGTCGATTTGTGAAAGAGACTTAGGGGTACTTGTAAGCCTGGACCTACGGCCTAGAAAACAGTGCGTTAATGTTCGAAATAAGGCAAACAGAGTATTGGGTTTAATACCTAGAAGTGTAAGTAATAAGAGTGTCGAGGTCTTATTGCAACTATATCTTGCGTTAGTCAGGCCGCACCTCGATTATGCGGTTCAGTTCTGGTGCCCTTATTATAGAATGGATATCAATTCACTAGAGTCGGTGCATCGAAGAATGACGAAAATGATTCCGGGACTTAGAAACCTTCCATATCAAGAAAGGTTAAAGAAACTAAACTTGCATTCCCTAGAAAGACGAAGAGTGCGGGGAGATATGATAGAAGTATTTAAGTGGGTGAAAGGAATCAATAAAGGGGATATAGATATAGTTCTTATAATATCCGAGCAGGATAGGACTCGCAGCAACGGATTTAAGTTGGATAAGTTTAGGTTTAGGAGGGAGATAGGAAGGAACTGGTTCATAAATAGGGTGGTGGACGGTGGAACAAGCATAGCAACTTTGTAGTAAGTGCTGGAATGCTGGAAAGTTTTAAAAGGAGACTAGATAGATCATGGATGACAGAGAGTGGTAGTAACTCTCGACAGGAGCTGCCATGCACAGGCCAACCGGCCTATTGCAGACTCCTTATTTTCTTATATTCTTATGTTCTTACCTTGGGCATGGGTATTTTGTTATATGTCTCAGGGTATTTCATAAACAAACAGCCAGTCCGGACCTATAGGCGTGCTGTAGCTGATTTAACCCAGGACCTCCAGAGCCTTTTCCCCTCACTGGCGTCATCCACTGTCAGTTCAAGACGTGTCACCCACAGGTCAGCTACTTGACGAGTGACTCAGTGACGGTTGATTCCTGGCGAGTGACGAGTAACTCAAAGACAAGTGACCCCGACGATGAGTAACTCCACGGTGAGTGACGAGTGATGAATGACTCAGTAACAAGTGACTCAGTTTGTGACGTGTGTTACTGAAGAAAAAAAGGAGTCATTATTTTGTTACCTTTATACGCGCCTTGACCCCGAACGTGTGTGTGTTTGAGGGGGAGGAGGGTGTTTTAACCTTCTACGTCACACCAGAGAGAGGTACTTCAAGTCATCTCATCAAGACACATGTATCCCGCTTGCTAGTGCTACATGGCCTCCACGCTGATTGCTTATTGGAGACACTAGGACACTGGAGGGCATATGTGTCACTCTCGCTCAGTAGTGTGTAGGAGACTGTGGCACCTGGAGACGATTTCAGTATTTCAGTATTTCATTATTTCTCAAGACGGGTAGTTAAGTATTTCTCCAGAAAGCGATTTAAATATTTCTCAAGATGACGAATTATGCATTTCTCAGTTCTCACGGTGGCGATTAAATATTTCTCATGAAGGCGATTAAAGCACGTTACTATCGCCACACAAGACAACTCTTCAGGTGATGTCCTACAATGGTCTTAAGTGAGAGATTTTTCCCTTCAACGTATTGACAACGTACTTGAAAATGTTTAATTGTGTCCTTGATAACCCATTCTTTTTACTAACCACTTGATAACACATTCAGATTTATTAAACTTACTTGACAACATTTGAACATGAACTTAGAACATTGACCTTTTCGCTAACTTACTAACATCATAATAAGGCTTTTAAAACTGTTAGAGATTACCTTAATTCCACACTTTTTCTGGTAACAACTTGACAGTGTATTAAGACCAGCTGAACTTATCCATGACGAGAGATATAACGAGAGGAGCGGCCCAGATGGTGGAGGCTGTGGGACGCTGACAGAACGGTGTGTGTGACGAGGCCAACACCATGAGAGGGAAACAAGGAGAAAATAATGAAGGAAAAGAAGAAGAAATTATAGAAAAATAAAGAAAAAATAAAGATAATGACGAGGATAAATGAAAGAGACATAGAAGAAAAAGAAAGAGAAAAAAATACCTCCATTAGTCTCGTATGATTTTGTTTTAATGTTTACACTAACGAGGTTTTGGGCTGGTCGACACAGACTGACGGACCCACTTAATATCTCTCTCTCTCTCTCTCTCTCTCTCTCTCTCTCTCTCTCTCTCTCTCTCTCTCTCTCTCTCTCTCTCTCTCTCCTTCCCCCTCCTCCTTTCTCACTCCCCCCCTCCCCTGCTCCTCTCCCTACCTCCTTCCATCACCACTGTTTCTCCCCTCCCTTGTTCCCTCCCCTCCGTCGTTCCCCTTCCTCGTTCCTTCCCCTCTCTCGCTCCCTCCCCTCCTCTCTCACTCCCTCTTCTCCCCCCTCCCCCTCCCCTGCTCCTCTCCCTACCTCCTTCCATCACCACTGTCCGTCCCCTCCCTCGTTCCCCCCCTTCCCTCGCTCTTCCCTTCCCTCGCCCCTCCTTCCCCTCCACCCCCCCCCCCCAACACTCTACAGAAGTCATTAAGCTTCACAAACAATTAACACAACCAAAAGTCCACAACTGACCGCGTAAAACCAATATTTAACATCTATTAATTTTCCAGAATGGGAGGCGAAACACTGTTATATTTACAGCCACCTGGAGGTATAAATATAGGTCTGGCCTCAAGCGGTAGTTATGGTGTTAGAGGTGTTACTTGAGTGTCAGGGTAGCCCTCAGGTGGCAGGTTATGGTATTGAAGGTGTTAACAAAGTGTCAAGTTAATCCTCAGGTTGTGAAGTTAACCTTACCTTCAGATGGTAACTGCAGCTTACGATGTTTATAATCTAACTTGTTAATTTCAGCTTATTTAGTTAATCTTGACTTGTTAAGCTTAACTTAAATCAATAAATTTTAGTTTGTAGTTAACCTCAGCTTGTTTACCTTAACTTGTATTATCAACCAAAGTTTTTCAGTTAACTTCAGCTTCTAAACTTAACCTCAGCTTGTCCACTAACCACAGCGTTAAGCTAACCACTAGAAATATACTGTACCCTGGAAATAATCCCCGGGAATTATCTCTGGAAGTGATTTAATAAAAGAATCTGGAGGTGGACCTTGGAAATGACGCCTTGTGAGTGGTCCCCGTGTTAGACCCAGGAAATGGTCTCTAGGAGTGAGTCGTAAAAATGGTCTCTCAAAGTCATTCCCTAAAGTGGTTTCTATGGCAGTAACCCTCTGAACTGATCCTTGAAAAGTGATTCGTTAAAGTGGTCTCTTGCAAGTGATCCCAGAGAGAGAGAGAGAGAGAGAGAGAGAGAGAGAGAGAGAGAGACGACGCTAAGAGGATTACACCCAAAAGTTAGTCTCGAGTCCGTGGCCTCCAACCAACTCCAGATTTGGGTAGTGACCGCTGGGAAAAAAACTGGGGTGGGGGGTTGGGGGGGGGGGTGTTGGGATGAGTGAGGGAAGTGTGGTATTTTGGTCAAAGTTTTGGAAGTCAGGTGGACGTTTATTACAGGTACAAGAACTGACGGAAGTGTGCTGAGGGAGAGGGGGGGGGGGGGATAGGCACTTACTCGTGGGGGAGGTAGGCACTTATTCCTTGGAGGGAGGTACTCACTCGTGGGGGAGGTAGGCACTTATTCCTTGGAGGGAGGCACTCACTCGTGGGGGAGGTAGGTACTTATTCCTTGGAGGGAGGCACTCACTCGTGGGGGAGGTAGGCACTTATTCCTTGGAGGGAGGCACTTACTCGTGGGGGAGGTAGGCACTTATTCCTTGGAGGGAGGCACTCACTCGTGGGGGAGGTAGGCACTTATTCCTTGGAGGGAGGCACTTACTCGTGGGGGAGGTAGGCACTTATTCCTTGGAGGGAGGCACTCACTCGTGCAAAATACTGACGAGCGAGACAGACAGAGAGACAGACAGAGACAGACAGAGACACAGACAGAGAGACAGACAGAGACAGACAGAGACAGACAGAGACAGACAGAGAGACAGACAGAGAGACAGACAGAGACAGACAGAGACACAGACAGAGACAGACAGAGACACAGACAGACAGAGAGACAGAGAGCTATAATAGAAGATATACTGTACAGGGTGTTTATTAAGTCCCTATTTATTTAAGTGAAATAATGATTTTTATTGATTTTTATTGAAGATTTTTAACTTTATGATGATGAACGTGTGCTGATGGCAACACTGTGTATCCAAGGAAAGAAATGGAAAGAAATTAAAAAGAAGTTTCAAAGAAAATTTCATAAGCCAGGACCTACAGACAAGACAATACGCGAATTGCTGACTAAATTCCAAAGACCGGGATCTGTTAATGATGAACCAAGATCTGGACGTCCACATGTCTCAGAAGATGTTGTAAATACTGTACGAAATGTGTATCGTCTTCGTGGAGATCTTCAATAAAAACCAATAAAAACCGTTATTTGACTTGAATAAATAGGGACTTGATAAACACCTTGGAGAGAGAGAGAGAGAGAGAGAGAGAGAGAGAGAGAGAGAGAGATTGAAGTGTGTTTCTTGTCACTTCTAACGGAGACGCTCCTTAATACACTCGCTCGGGGAACCACTTAGTACCTGTGTCTCTACTGCTTGTCCAGAGATGCTTCATAACTCTCTCTCTCTCTCTCTCTCTCTCTCTCTCTCTCTCTCTCTCTCGTCAGAAAATATCAGCCAATCTCATTTTTAACAAATTCTTTTTTTTTATGCTGCTGGTCGTGTTGTGGAGTGATAGATAGATAGATAGATTGAAAATACAACTAACCACTTTCCCATACAACCACACACAACAATAACCACCCCCTCTACCACACAACCACCCCCTCTACCACACAACCACCCCATTTACCACACAACAACCACACCCTCCTCCACACAACCACCCATCCAACACTCAACAACCACCCCCTCTACCACACAACCACCTCACCACCACACAAAAACCACCCCTCCTTCCACCACACAACAACCACCCCTCCTTCCACCACACAACAACCACCCCCTCTACCACACAACCACCTCTCCACCACACACTCCTCAACACAACACACGAAGAACCACACAAAACAAATCACATCTCCAAGTTATTGAAAAACAAAAGAAAAATCCCACTTCACCGAATTTTCCTACAAATCACGATAAAAAACATATACACGCCATTGATTACAGGATAGTTCATACCTCCGGCAGGAAAACCACACGGCAATTTGTTAAAGAATTTTCCCACGTATGATTGTCTTATCGTCTACACAGCCACCAGGGACCTGTAGATACCTGTAGATACCTGTATGAATATTTGTCTTATCGTCTACACAGCCACCCGGGACCTGTAGATACCTGTAGATACCTGTATGAATACTTGTCTTATCGTCTACACAGCCACCAGGGACCTGTAGATACCTGTAGATACCTGTATGACACCTTTATTTTACCCTTACAAATAGCTCATGACTGTAGACTCCAATAATTTCATTTTATGCAACAGTTTGTATTTAATATTTGTAAAAAAATTTGGTTGCGTCAAGACAGTTTTTATGACGAGGGAGGAAAGTATTATATTAGGGTTCTCTTGTTGGTTGTGAGACAGACAGGCAGACAGACGGGGGTGTTGACTGCTGGTTCAGGCTCAGTATACAGTAATCCTAGCTTAATCGTGTGTGAGGAAAACTTCTTGGGGAATGAACGCGCGGAACCATGAATGGACCCATTGATAAATGCCTTGGGTACATGGATAGACGCACGGGTGAACGCAAGGACGCATGCATGGAGCACACATGTACGCATGAACTCACCCATAGACGGATGGACACACTATGGACGAACGGACGCACGGATCAAAGTATCGTAGCGGAAGGACCAAAATGTCCATCAATCACGAATTAAGAGTCCAATACCTGGGTGCAAATAGCCATAAGCTGCCGCCCCCACCCACCGCCTCCCCTGCCACTGCCCCCCCTCCCCCGCCACCGCCCCCCTCCCCCGCCACTAACTCCACCGAGGCAGCGTCGACTCTTCTAAATGCTAATGCACCCGACGATGAGGGTGACCCATCTCACCTGGGCCCACGGTCTCAAAGATTGGGAAGTTAAGGTTTAATTTGACCTTAACTGGATATACAAGGCTCGTAAGTTAAGATTCATTCTCTTAACTGGTCCACTGGTGTTATGGAACAAAGATGACGTCAATATTACATTTCAGACTGTGTGTGTGTGTGTGTGTTTAATAGGCCATGACCCTAAGTGAAACAATTAATAATGATGATATTCCCTTGCCGTCGATAGAAGGGAAAGCCTCGGTAATCAAGATAGTGTTATAGTGAAGGTGTTTGTGACGATAGAGATAAGATGAGAGAGAGAGAGAGAGAGAGAGAGGAGTTGTATATAAAAAAGGTGAT
The DNA here is from genome assembly GCA_958450375.1 of Homarus gammarus. NCBI lineage: Eukaryota > Metazoa > Arthropoda > Malacostraca > Decapoda > Nephropidae > Homarus > Homarus gammarus. The sequence continues at coordinate 248,703 of CAUDMG010000908.1, read as the reverse complement.
GACTCTCTCTCTCTCTCTCTCTCTCTCTCTCTCTCTCTCTCTCTCTCTCTCTCTCTCTCTCTCTAGTATCACACCAATATAAAAATCCATCACTGCTGCATCTCACTGCTTCGGTAATCTACATAGAGCCTTGAATATGTTAAACAAGGGGAGGGGGGGAGAGGGGAGAAGAGAGTGAAGCAAGGTGGAGAAGAGAGTGAGGCAAGGAGGAGAAGAGAGTGAGGCAAGGTGGAGAAGAGAGTGAGGCAAGGTGGAGAAGAGAGTGAAGCAAGGAGGAGAAGAGAGTGAGGCAAGGTGGAGAAGAGAGTGAGGCAAGGTGGAGAAGAGAGTGAGGCAAGGTGGAGAAGAGAGTGAAGCAAGGAGGAGAAGAGAGTGAGGCAAGGTGGAGAAGAGAGTGAGGCAAGGTGGAGAAGAGAGTGAAGCAAGGAGGAGAAGAGAGTGAGGCAAGGTGGAGAAGAGAGTGAGGCAAGGTGGAGAAGAGAGTGAGGCAAGGTGGAGAAGAGAGTGAGGCAAGGTGGAGAAGAGAGTGAGGCAAGGTGGAGAAGAGAGTGAGGCAAGGTGGAGAAGAGAGTGAGGCAAGGAGGAGAAGAGAGTGAGGCAAGGAGAAGAGAGTGAGGCAAGGTGGAGAAGAGAGTGAGGCAAGGAGGAGAAGAGAGTGAGGCAAGGAGAAGAGAGTGAGGCAAGGTGGAGAAGAGAGTGAGGCAAGGAGGAGAAGAGAGTGAGGCAAGGAGGAGAAGAGAGTGAGGCAAGGAGGAGAAGAGAGTGAGGCAAGGAGGAGAAGAGAGTGAGGCAAGGAGAAGAGAGTGAGGCAAGGAGGAGAAGAGAGTGAGGCAAGGTGGAGAAGAGTGTGAGGCAAGGTGGAGAAGAGTGAGGCAAGGAGGAGAAGAGAGTGAGGCAAGGAGAAGAGAGTGAGGCAAGGAGGAGAAGAGAGTGAGGCAAGGTGGAGAAGAGTGAGGCAAGGTGGAGAAGAGTGAGGCAAGGAGGAGAAGAGAGTGAGGCAAGGAGAAGAGAGTGAGGCAAGGTGGAGAAGAGTGAGGCAAGGTGGAGAAGAGTGAGGCAAGGAGGAGAAGAGAGTGAGGCAAGGTGGAGAAGAAGAGAGGCAAGGAGGAGAGGGATTAGAGGTAAGAAGAAGGAGAAAGAGTGGAGAGGAGGAGAGATATAAAGAGGAATAGAGAGGTAACGGGGAGGAGGAAGAGAGGGGTGACGAAGAGGAAAGAAACCGAAGAGTGATGATGAAGAGGAAGTGAGAGAGAGGAAGAGGAGGAAGAAATGAGAGTGTGGGGGAGAAGAAGAAGAGAGAGAGGGGAGAAAGAAAAGAGAGAGGAGGAGGAAGAAAAGAGAAGATGAGGGAGAAAGAAAAGAGAGATGAACGGGAAGTAAAGAGAAGAGGAAGAAAAGAGAGAGGAGGAGGCGGGGTCGTGGTGTGGTAGAGGCTGTGTAGGTGAGCCGTGGTGCTAGGTGTACCAGGGTTCAAACACAACAAAAAACGTGACCAGCAAGTTCCTCCCCCAGCACCTGCACGGTGGAGGGGGAGGGGGAGGGGGGGGGGAGAAGAAGGGGAGGAAGAGGAGGAGGAAAAGAAGAAGGGGAGGAAAAGAAGAGGGAGGAAGAGGAGGAGGAAAAGAAGAAGGGGAGGAAGAGGAGGAGGATTATTGTCAAGTCCCTCCATCGTGTGGTTCCCGGTCACTGTACCTGGCCACTGTACCTAGTCACTGTACCTGGTCACTGTACCTGGCCACTGTACCTGGTCACTGTACCTAGTCACTGTACCTAGTCACTGTACCTGGCCACTGTACCTATTCACGGTTGTCTCTCAAGGGAATTCCGTCGCCATTTGTCTCAGCTTAAATGAGTGACTCAGGTGTACTCTTGCCACACCAGGTAGAGCTTTGGTGGCTGGCTGGCTGGCCGGTTGTCTGACTGGCTGGCCGGTTGTTTGGCTGACTGGCTGGTTGGCTGATTGTCTGTCTGGCTGGCTATCTGGCTCGTTGGTCCTCTGGCTGGCTGGCTGGCTGGCTGGCTGGCCGGTTGTGTGGCTGACTGGCTGGCTGGCTAAATGGCTGGTTGTTTACTGTAGTTGGCTGGCTGGCTGGAGAGATGACTGGCATTTTTTCTCCCTACCTCACCCCCTCCCTCCCTCACCCCCCTCCTTCCCTCACCCCCCCTCCCTCCCTCACCCCCCCTCCCTCCCTCACCCCCCCTCCCTCCCTCACCCCCCCCTCCCTCCCTCACCCCCCCTCCCTCCCTCACCCCCCCTCCCTCCCTCACCCCCCTCCTTCCCTCACCCCCCTCCTTCCCTCACCCCCCTCCTTCCCTCACCCCCCTCCTTCCCTCACCCCCCTCCCTCACCCCCTCCCTCCCTCACCCCCTCCCTCCCTTCAGCTTTCAACTCCCCTCCCCCTATACGACCTGTCATATCCTCCCTCTATACGACCCCTCATCCTCCCCCTATACGACCCCTCATCCTCCCCCTATACGACCCCTCATCCTCCCTCTATACGACCCCTCATCCTCCCCCTATACGACCCCTCATCCTCCCCCTATACGACCCCTCATCCTTCCCCTATACGACCCCTCATCCTCCCCCTATACGACCCCTCATCCTCCCCCTATACGACCCCTCATCCTCCCCCTATACGACCCCTCATCCTCCCCCTATACGACCCCTCATCCTCCCCCTATACGACCCCTCATCCTCCCCCTATACGACCTCTCTCCTCATCTCTTCAAGTCAGCTGCTGTGGATAGATTACAGGCGTGGGATGTTGTTTTTGGGAGGCGTGGGATGTTGTGTTTGGGAGGCGTGGGATGTTGTGTTTGGGAGGCGTGGGGTGTTGTGTTTAGGAGGCGTGGGAGGTTGTGTTTGGGAGGCGTGGGATGTTGTGTTTGGGAGGCGTGGAATGTTGTGTTTGGGAGGCGTGGAATGTTGTGTTTGGGAGGCGTGGGATGTTGTGTTTGGGAGGCGTGGGAAGTTGTGTTTGGGAGGCGTGGAATGTTGCTATAGTTGCATGGTGTGTGGATGCGGCATCATTCACACACAAACACACATTTCACAGCAAGTAAACAAATATTATACATTTTGCCTTTTGAAAAATACAGTTATATGTTGGACGGTTCGCTTCGCAGCCCTCCAGTCCAGCTGTGAAAATACTCCCACACATATACATATATTTTTACACATCCCTCACCCCCCCCCCCCCCCAGCGCGTCAAGGCTCTGATGTGTTCTGATGCTTTGTTTCAACGTTTTCACCTTAAATATAACCCGAATCTTGTCTTTCTCTTTTTACGGTAAAACGAGAGAATTATACAATGCAATGTTTTTGTTGAGATGCGTGGGAACGAGACACCTTAGTTTGTGATCCTTACTACTCCTCCTCCTCCAGGTGGATTGATTCCCGGATAAATATACTCATGTATATTTGGGGATTGGGAAGAAAAAGTCGAGAGTTTGGTTTATTGGCTCTCTCTCTCTCTCTCTCTCTCTCTCTCTCTCTCTCTCTCTCTCTCTCTCTCTCTCTCTCTCTCTCTCTCTCTCTCTCTCTCTCGTGTTAGAGATGTAAAAACTTTCCGAGGTTGATCGACTACACGCCGAGGTGGACTATCGCCAGCGTCGAGTAGATAAGGTGCTACTACACACACGCACACACACACACACACACACACAGCTAACCTATACTAATGACTGCCAGTCCCTTATAGGTCTCGTGAGTTACCTTAAGGCTTACCAATGAAGGTGACATATTATTAAAAAATTATAATTCTTATCGTCTTGTCATCGCGGGATCATTGTCGTGAAACACCCAGGGTGACTGGAGAGAGAAAGAGATCGGGCATGTATGTCTACTTCGTGTGTGTGTGTGTGTGTGTGTGTGTTTGAGGGCGAACAGGCGAACAGGTTCCCACGGGGGTACTTGGGATGAGGGGTGATTCGAGCAGAAGGTTGGCCAAAAACAGGAGCGCTGCGCTATTCCGGGGGTGAGCGGGGGGGGGGGGGGGCGTCGCGTAGTCGCAGCAGAATACTGGAACCTTGTTGTGTTAACGCCGGGCCGCAGGTGTGTGTATCGGCGGCCAACAGGTGTTTGCATCGCCTGCCAGCAGGCGTGTGTATCGCCGGCTAACAGGTGTGTCCCCGTCCAGAAGGTGTGTTACTCGAGCCTCTACTCAGTCTTGATGATGAGACAACTACAGATGATGATGATGATGATGATGATGTCAGTAGTTCAGATATTATTACATTACTGCCCCTGGTACTACTATTAGAATTTTTGCAGTGACATCTGTACCCCAACTGATGGTCGACTCCTCCCTCCCTCTCCCCCACCTTCCCCTCTCCTTTCATCTCCCTTTTCCTCCCGCTCTCCCCTTTCTCCCTTCCCTTCTCTTCTCTTTCTTCTTTTCTCCCTCTCCTCTTCTCTCTCCCTCCCCCTCTCCTCTCTCCTGCTTCGTTAAACCTATCTCCATCCCCCTCTTCTCACCCTCCCTCCCGCTTTTCCCCTCCTATGGAATATGTACACACAAAAATCATATTACACACTGGATCAGAGACCCTGTGTATATATGTAAGTTAATACTCCCGCTTAATGTTGTCCTACAAATTTGACCTATGTTACACACACACACACACACACACACACGGTGACATAACGTACAAAGTAAAATGCGTACTTACAAAATGATATTCGTATAAAAACTGAATAAAGTAATGTACACTGCAAACTGCTTACATACTCGGTACACATACATGGCCAGCATATGTACATGTACACACACGCTTGCTGTGTAGAGCTACAGTCTACAGTCACTGTCCAAGAGGTAATTTACAGAATTACCATCAGGGACATAAGCACCTCTACTGTGGCCACAGCCCCCCCCCCCCCCCTCCTCATAAATCATCTCCTCGCGTCTCCTCAAACTCCCGGTAAACTCAAATGTTTATCCAGGTCTTGTTTGCAGAAGAAAAAAAAACACGTGAATATAAAATCAAAATTTTTCTTATCCAAGTTTTTTAGTTTTCTTTTTTATTTACAACGAAAACGTGGATAAAATGTGTGTGTGTGTGTGTGTGTGAAGAACTTTGTCAGCCCGCCCACCGATGATGAACACTTTTGGAAGAATTTGGATTTTGGTCCCTGAGTGAGAGGAAGGTAAACACGATGGATCCAAAGTCTGGCCCGGGAATTATATGTCAAATATTTGCTCTCCGTGTTCCTGGGGTCCACATCAACCCCCCCCCTTCCCCCCCGCCCCTACCCCCACCCCTCCCTCTCTCGGGAACTTGTGTGTTGGTGTTTCCTCTCGTGTGCGCGCTGGACCGAGCCTTCTGCTGCATATTTGTATTTAATTTGTCTTAACATTGGCTTCTCACTGGAGTTTAGGGGCGGCTTTACCTTGCGTTAGGTCGTTGTTGGAACGCTTAAGGTGACGTATGTGAGTTCTTTTTATTTTTCAATCTTTCTGTCACAAGTTCTTCCTGGGTATTAGATTTATGTCTTTGTGTTGGCAATATTTTTCAGTGTGACACCTTTCACATCTCCAGTGCTAAAACAGACGAGAAAAACTGCCTGGGAATGGTTGTGTTATATGAATTTATTGGCAGCCGGTGTTGATGATAGTATCGTAAGACATGGAGTAGAGAGGGATTGGTGATAAATGGACGACATGAGAGGGATTGGTGATAAACAATATCAGTCTGTCCGTGAAGGCCACACACCTGGGAGCAACTCTGTGATGAAGAAGTCCGTCCTCGCCCCCACGGTCATTATTGGTCTGGACTCTGGAGCACTACAACGACCCCCCCCCCCCCTCCTCCCTCCACACACACACACACAGAGGTAAAGAGAGAGGTGTTATTTTTTCCCACAAAACGTCACTATCAACAAAGGTTTAAGTTGACATTGTTACTTAACGTGCCGTGCCCTGTAAGTCGCCTCACAGTAACACTCCGCCATTATAAGACTCGACGGACACAAGTTCCTCGTGCAAAATTATGGTATTTCACCTCACAAGTTTCTAATTTAATATGATGGGTCATTTGAGTTCCTGGAATTCATAATTTTTTTTAAAGTTTTTTCGGATAACTCAACCAGTAATTATGTACTTAAATACTACAGTCATGTACTGTACCTCAGCACAAATGGCGGACAAACACAACCAAATAGACCATATTGACGAATTGTGTAGACCCGTGTTATTGAGTGCGCACACACACACACACACACACACACATGTAGTAAAACAATTATTTGCTATTGTAACCTTGTAATCTATATATAGTCTTCAAATTCATCTTGTGAAAATTATTTACAAGGGGAACTTATCAGGCCTATTGTTTAAAAAATGTTGGAATCGACAACCTGACGTGTGTTGAGGGTCGGGGGTACTGGAGGTGACAGTGCTGTGGTTGGTGGTGTTATGGGGTAGTAATGCTGTGATTGGTGGTGCTATGGGGTAGTAATGCTGTGATTGGTGGTGCTATGGGGTAGTAATGCTGTGGTTGGTGGTGCTATGGGGTAGTAATGCTGTGGTTGGTGGTGCTATGGGGTATTAATGCTGTGATTGGTGGTGCTATGGGTAGTAATGCTGTGATTGGTGGTGCTATGGTGTATTAATGCTGTGATTGGTGGTGCTGGGGGTGGCAGAGCTGTGATTTTTGGTGCTATGGGGTAGTAATGCTGTGATTGGTGATGCTGGGGGTGGCAGTGCTGTGATTTTTGGTGCTATGGGGTAGTAATGCTGTGGTTGGTGGTGCTATGGGGTATTAATGCTGTGATTGGTGGTGCTATGGGGTATTAATGCTGTGATTGGTGGTGCTATGGGTAGCAATGCTGTGATTGGTGATGCTGGGGGTGGCAGTGCTGTGATTTTTGGTGCTATGGGGTAGTAATGCTGTGATAGGTGGTGCTATGGGGTAGTAATGCTGTGGTTGGTGGTGTTATGGGGTAGTAATGCTGTGATTGGTGGTGCTATGGGTAGTAATGCTGTGTTTGGTGGTGCTATGGGGTATTAATGCTGTGATTGGTGGTGCTATGGGGTATTAATGCTGTGATTGGTGGTGCTATGGGGTATTAATGCTGTGATTGGTGGTGCTATGGGGTATTAATGCTGTGATTGGTGGTGCTATGGGGTAGTAATGCTGTGATTGGTGGTGCTAGAGGTGACAGTGCCGTGATTTTTGGTGCTATGGGGAAGTAATGCTGTGATTGGTGGTGCTGGAGGTGACAGTGCTGTGGTTGGTGGTGCTATGGGGTAATGATGCTGTGATTGGTGGTGCTGGGGGTGGCAGTGCAGGGGTGCCATTAGGGTCGCTCTAGTTTATGGGGGCGAGGGTGAGGTTGGGGGTGAGGGGTGGGGGGCGTCTTCAGGGGCGTAGCAATACGTCTTCATTATAAGAGGCAGCCGCGGGGTAATTATAAGGTATATCCCACCTCACCTCACCTCACTTCTCCCTCCCTCCCTCCCTCCTTCTATCTCCCTCTGACCTTCCTTCCCTCCCTCCCTCCCTCACCTTCCTCCTTCTATCTCCCTCTGACCTTCCCTCCCTCCCTCCCTCACCTTCCTCCTTCTATCTCCCTCTCACTTTCCCTCCCTCCCACGCCCTAGGTCCTGCTCCGGGCGGATCCCAAGTGTCGGGTCTGCCCTCACCCCCCCCCCCCTTACACACACACACACACACACTGGGATACAATGGTTCACATATAGTTATGAAACATTTATTTGGTGTGTGTGTATTTTCAGTTACGTTTAGTTAGGAGTTGTTACAGTGTTAGGAGTTGTTACAGTGTAAGGAGTTGTTACAGTGTAAGGAGTTGTTACAGTGTTAGGAGTTGTTACAGTGTTAGGAGTTGTTACAGTGTTAGGAGTTGTTACAGTGTTAGGAGGTGTTACAGTGCTAGGAGTTGTTACAGTGTTAGGAGTTGTTACAGTGTTAGGAGTTGTTACAGTGTTAGGAGTTGTTACAGTGTTAGGAGGTGTTACAGTGTTAGGAGGTGTTACAGTGTTAGGAGTTGTTACAGTGTTAGGAGTTGTTACAGTGTTAGGAGGTGTTACAGTGTTAGGAGTTGTTACAGTGTTAGGAGTTGTTACAGTGTTAGGAGTTGTTACAGTGTTAGGAGTTGTTACAGTGTTAGGAGGTGTTGCAGTGTTAGGAGTTGTTACAGTGTTAGGAGTTGTTACAGTGTTAGGAGTTGTTACAGTGTTAGGAGTTGTTACAGTGTTAGGAGTTGTTACAGTGTTAGGAGGTGTTACAGTGTTAGGAGGTGTTACAGTGTTAGGAGTTGTTACAGTGTTAGGAGTTGTTACAGTGTTAGGAGTTGTTACAGTGTTAGGAGTTGTTACAGTGTTAGGAGTTGTTACAGTGTTAGGAGTTGTTACAGTGTCAGGAGGTGTTACAGTGTTAGGAGTTGTTACAGTGTTAGGAGTTGTTACAGTGTTAGGAGTTGTTACAGTGTTAGGAGGTGTTACAGTGTTAGGAGTTGTTACAGTGTTAGGAGTTGTTACAGTGTTAGGAGTTGTTACAGTGTTAGGAGGTGTTACAGTGTTAGGAGTTGTTACAGTGTTAGGAGTTGTTACAGTGTTAGGAGTTGTTACAGTGTTAGGAGTTGTTACAGTGTTAGGAGGTGTTACAGTGTTAGGAGTTGTTACAGTGTTAGGAGGTGTTACAGTGTTAGGAGTTGTTGCAGTGTTAGGAGGTGTTACAGTGTCAGGAGTTGTTACAGTGTTAGGAGTTGTTACAGTGTTAGGAGTTGTTGCAGTGTTAGGAGGTGTTACAGTGTTAGGAGTTGTTACAGTGTTTGGGGGTGTCACAGTGTTCGGAGTTGTTACAGTGTTCGGAGTTGTTACAGTGTTTTCTTAGGTTTGTAGTGACATCTGACGGTGAAGACAGTCAGCAAATTCCTATTGATGATGATGATGATGATGATAGTGATAACGATGACGATGATGCGAGTGATAACGATGATAATGATGATGATGATAGTGATAACGATGACGATGATGCGAGTGATAACGATGATAATGATGATGATGATAGTGATAATGATGATGATGATGATGATGATGAAAGTGATAACGATGATGATGATGATGGTGATAGTGATAACGATGATGATGATGATGATGGTGATAGTCATAGCAATGATGATGATAGTGATAATGATGATGATGATAGTGATAACGATGATGATGTTGATGATGATGGTGATAGTCATGATGATGATGATGATTGTGATAACGATTTTGATGATAATGATGATGATGATTGTGATAACGATGATGATGATGATGATGATAACGATGTTGAAGATGATGATGTTAGTGATAGCGATGATGATGATGATGATGGTGATAGTCATAGCAATGATGATGATAGTGATAATGATGATGATGATAGTGATAACGATGATGATGATGATGATGGTGATAGTCATGATGATGATGATGATTGTGATAACGATTTTGATGATAATGATGATGATGATTGTGATGATGATGATGATGTTAGTGATAACGATGATGATGATGATGATTGTGATAACAATGATGGTGATGATGATGAGAGTGATAACTATGATGATGATGATGATGATAACGATGTTGAAGATGATGATGATGATAACGATGATGATGATGATGATAACGATGTTGATGATAGTGATAGCTATGATGATGATGATGATAGTCATAGCGATGGTGATGATGATGATGATAGTCATAGCGATGGTGATGATGATGATGATGATAGTGAAAACGATGATGATAATGATAACGATGACGATGATGATGATGATAGTCATAACGATGGTGATGATGATGATGATGATAGTCATAGCGGTGGTGATGATGATGATGATGATAGTTATAACGATGACGATGATGATGATGCTAGTGAAAACGATGATGATAGTGATAACGATGACGATGATGATGATGATAGTCATAACGATGGTGATGATGATGATAGTGATAACGATGACGATGATGATGATGATAGTCATAACGATGGTGATGATGATGATAGTGATAACGATGACGATGATGATGATGATAGTCATAACGATGGTGATGATGATGATAGTGATAACGATGACGATGATGATGATAGTCATAGCGATGGTGATGATGATGATGATAGTGATAACGATGACGATGATGATGATGATGATAGTGATAACGATGACGATGATGATGATGATAGTCATAACGATGGTGATGATGATGATAGTTATAACGATGACGATGATGATGATGTTAGTGATAACGATGACGATGATGGTGATAACGATGATGATGTTACTATCATCCTGTACACAGTACCAGTAGCGGTGACATCGCTGACGTCATAACGAAGATTAACAACACTACACGTCTGGCACAAGAGGCTGTGTGGCCGCTGATTGGATGATTATATGATTACGAGGGAACGCTGGTGATTGGTTGATTAGCCTTGTTGTAACAGCTCCAGAGTCTCAGACATTCGTAAGTTAAATTCTCTCCCTCAAGTGACGATGGAGAGAGAATGTGTTTAAAAGTTACGATAAAATATTAGTGTAAGTTTGGTATCATCTTAGACCTGACTGACGTAAGTTAGGTGAGTTAGTTGATGGTTTATCACATCAGTAGTTAAGGGAAAGTTTTAACGTACGGAAAAGAATCAATTTATTGTCATTAGTCTTAAGTGAACAGTTAATGGACTGACATCATTAGTTAAGGGGAATTAAAGCAAACGAACCACTGAAGAATCCAACCTTGTATCGTCGCCTCAGTGAACCAGTTAAGGGACTCACACGTCTCCAGTTAAAAAGCGAAAGACTGGTATAACTGACTGGTGGGGAGTGTGGCTGACTGTGGTGGATGTGAGGGTTATTAATAGTCCTGTTGTTGTTGTGGTGATGAGGTTCTGACAGGTGTACCTGACACCTTGCCCCTCTACCTGTGTGTGTGGTGAGGGACAGGTGTGCACACTTTTTTTAGGTGTTTTTAATTGATATCTAGTATTTGGGCTGTTTGGTTTACGTGAGTTTGTCTATCTCTATCTATCTATCTATCTATCTATGTACACACACACACACACGTTAAATAAATGTCACCATGTATTAAAAGTGTGTGTGTGTGTGTGTGTGTGTCCAATATTGTTTATTGAACCATTACCCCGCCCACTTGCCGCCCACATGCCCGCCCTTTTTTGGCATGATTGAGTTTTTTTAATGTTTTTTTTGTGTGTGTGTGTTTTTGGACGGTGACATGTTGTAGTCATGTGTTTATTGTAAAGAAATCGATTTTAACTTTTTTTTCTAATTCCTGGATTTTTTTTACGCAAGTCACGTTTTTTTTTACACAAGTCCGGGGTTTTTACACAAGTCATTTTTTTTAATAAGTTGATTTTTGTTTTCACATTTTTTTACAAGTCGAGGTTTTACACATTGGGTTATTTATACGTCGGTTTTTTCTCCATAAATCGAACTTTTTTTATTACACAGGGCAATAGATATCGGCGAAAAGTCACCGGGTAAATAATTCAACGCCGTACGTATAAGCAGTCGTTAGGTTGGGTCAGGTTAGGTTAGGTTAGGTTAGGTTAGGTTTCCAGAAGAAACACACTGGCAGGAGGAGTCAGTGAGTGTGACGTGACCTAACCTGACCTTACAAAGTTTACCAGCCTCGTAACGTGTTAATTTCCCGCGGGAGACACTAACCCCCTACCCCCCCTCCTCCTCCCGTCACACCTCCTCCCCCTCTCTCCTATCCCATTACACCTCCTTCCTCTCCCATCTTACCATCACTCCTTTTCCTCCATCCTCTTACTAGTAAATGTGGCGGAAAATTCCAAGTTCCCGCAAAAATTTAATTTCCTCCCAAATTTCCCTCCAAAAATTTAATATCCCGTCCAGAACAATGATCTTCCGAAAGCTATATCTCCTGTCAAATATATATATATATATATATATATATATATATATATATATATATATATATATATATATATATATGCAAGTAAATCACTGTAGGTGCGCGTGATCTAGGTATATATATATATATATATATATATATATATATATATAACTACCAAAACGTAAATTTGCTGCCAATATTTGGTTTTCCTGTAAAAATAATAATATTCCGCCTAAAATTTACTTTACGAAAAGGCGAATTTTTCACCAGAAACTGAAGTTCGCGCAATAAAAGTCCCGGTAAATAATAAATAAATAAAATGTTCGCCAGGTTTCCAAAAGTGATTGAGAAACCCGCACAAGTTGAGCTTTTTGTAAACAGTTGTGTGTGAGTTTGAGTGCTCCCGTATATTCAGGCCTGGAGGTGTGTGTGTGTGTGTGTGTGAGAGTGTGTGTGTGTGTGGGAAAAGGAAAAATGCGCATGGGAACATATTTTTTGTGTTCGTATTGTGTGCGTGTGTGTGTGTGTTTTTTTTTTTTTTGATATGTAGAGTGTGTGTGTTTGTTTACTCGAGTGTGGGTGCTTAAGTCAGGGATAATCTGAAGTGTGAAATAAATAAGGAAATAAAAACTGAGCGGAATGCAGAAATAATTTGGATAGAATTAATCGACGGTAGGGATAAATTAATCACAGGAGTAATATATAGACCTCCCAATCTTGATAGAGTTAATGAGCGACTTATCTGGGATGAAATGCGCAGGGCTTCCATACACAACAAAGTCTGTATAGTAGGCGATTTTAACCTTGGCCAAATAGATTGGACTGACCTTACGGGTAACTCAGAATCAGAGGATTTTCTTGAAACGATCCAGGACTGTTTCCTAAGTCAACATATAACCGAACCCACCCAGGGTAATAATATACTCGATTTAGTTCTGTCGAACAGAGAAAACCTCATTAGTAATGTAGAGGTAGGGAACGAACTTGCAAACAGCGATCACAAAGAAATTAGATTCCATTAGATTTTCAGGGCAGCCGTAAGGAAAATTCCACAAAAGTCCCAGATTTCAGAAGGGCAAACTTTGATAGTTTGAAGAGGCAGTTGAGAGAAGGGGCATCACGCTTGGGGGTGAACTACATGGACCTGACGGTTGAAACCGACCTCATAACGAGATCTGAGGTTGCCGAGTTCCACGACAATTTAAATAATGAGTTACTTAATGCACAAAGGCAGTACATACCATACAACAAACTCAGATCAAACAACAATGACCCTAAGTGGATAAAGGAAGGCTATAGGTAGGAGGAAAATCGTGGCGAAATTTACCTCCGGGATTATTATAAGGTATTGGCCGGTAGGGTTAAGGCCGAGATAAGGAAAGCAAAGAGGAATAATGAGCTGAGGATAGCTAGGGAGGCGAAGAGAAACCCCAAGGGATTCTATCAAATGTATCAAAGTAAAACACGAGAAAAGATTGGGCCAATACAGTCAGATACCGGCGAGCTCACTGATAATGACGGAGAAATGAGCAATAATCTGAATAAATATTTTCCAACAGTTTTCACCACCGAAAATTTAAACATGATACCCGAGGCACCGACTCTGTTCAGAGATCGTGAAGAAAACAAATTAAGCGAGTTAGTAGTTACTAGTAGCGATGTTAGTAAGCAAATAGACAAACTAAAGCCTAGTAAGTCACCAGGCCCCGATGAGATATTTGCCAGAGTATTAAATGAATATAAGGAAGAGCTTAGTATGCCCTTAGCAAAGTTGTTTAACATGTCCTTAAAAGCAGGTGTGGTACCAGAATCCTGAAGGAGAGCGAATGTAATACCGATTTTCAAGAAGGGGGATAGATCACTATCCTTTAACTACCGTCCAATCAGTCTAACATCAATTGTAGGCAAATTACTGGAAGCAATCATTTCAAACTCTATTCGAAACCACCTGGAGAAGCACCGATTGATCAATGATTCCCAACATGGCTTCACAAGCGGGCGTTCATGTCTAACTAATCTATTAACATTCTTTTCATCAGTTTTCGAATCAGTGGACGAGGGGCACAATTATGATGTCCCCCACAAAAGACTAATAAGAAAGGTAGAAGCACATGGCATTAAAGGTAATATTCTAAATTGGATTAGGGCGTGGTTACATGACAGGAAACAGCGAGTGAGCATTAACGGCACTAAATCCCATTGGAGCAACGTCACTAGTTGAGTTCCCCATTCCCCAAGGCTCAGTACTTGGAACATTATTATTTATTATATACATAAACGACATAGATATCGGCATAGACAGCAACATAAGTAAATTTGCTGATGACACTAAAATAGGATGTGTAATTAAATCTGACGAGGACTCCGCAAAACTACAGGAAGATCTAAAAAAAAATTTCGAATGGTCTGAAAAATGGCAGATGAAATTCAATGTGGACAAATGTAAAGTACTCAGTATAGGAGATGTAAACAGGGAAACCAGTTACCAGATGAACAACGATGCCATTGTGAAATCCGACTGCGAGAGAGATTTAGGAGTAATGATAAGTAGGAATCTTAAGCCAAGTAAACAATGTGTTTTTGCTAGTAACAAGGCTAATAAAGTACTTGGGTTCATACAAAGGAGTGTTAGTTACAAGACTAGCGAGGTCATATTAAGATTATATCATGTTCTTGTGAGACCACACCTGGATTACACAGTTCAGCTCTGGTCACCATATTACAGAATGGATATAGAATTCTTGGAAAGAATGCAGAGGAGAATGACAAGACTAATCCCGGGCATTAGGAACCTTGAGTACAGAGACAGGTTAAAGCATCTTAATTTGCACTCCCTCGAGAGACGCAGAGCGAGGGGCGACATGATAGAGGTGTATAAATGGAAGTCAGGGCTAAGCAAAGGGGACATTACAAAGGTACTCAAACTATCCAACCAGGAGAGAACTCGTAACAATGGTTTTAAATTAGAAAAATTTAGATTTAGGCACGAAATAGGTAAACACTGGTTTGGAAACAGAGTAGTGGATGACTGGAACAAGTTACCAAATATCATCATTAACTCGAATACGCTGAATAGCTTCAAACATAGGTTGGATGCATATATGAGCAATAGGGGTTGGGTGTAAATGGTACTGCCCAGTATGGGCCAATAGGCCCTCTGCAGTTTCCTCCATTCTTATGTTCTTATGATCTGTGCATGGCGTCAGTGTAGACATGTATGCATACAAGAAATGTCTATGTTGGTGTGTATGCTTACAACACATGTGTATGTAGACGTGTGTACTCGCGAGTTATGTGTGGGTGGGCGTACATGTGTGTGTGTGTGTGGGCGTGTGTGGGCGTGTATCCATGTGTGTGGGCGTGTATGCGTGCAAGATACACAAGCAGGTGGGGCCCGGGGCTCCCCTAATTAGCCAGCAGGTAAAGGGTTGCCACCGGAGCTGAAGCCACTTCGCTAGTTACCTCCACCAGGTAATTACCATCTTGCAGCCTGCCCACCCACCTCAACCCAGCCACCTTAATATCTTCATGCTGGCTTCAACAACTTCATCCTAATGTTGAGACACACAGTCCCACCACCCACGTCATGCAGGCTCAGTCACCTTTAATGTTTTAACCTTTTTTGTTGTTGTGATTCATGGTGTTCAGACAGGTGTTGATATCTGATTAATATAACATTCAGCAGCCAGTTGGTTACTCCACCAGGATGCTGGTCCACCCAAGGGTTGTCTCATCACCGAAAAGTACAACATTTTATTGACCATAATGATCGTGAAGAGACATTAATTTTATAATACTGTTCTTGTTATTTGGAGATTATTTACAACAAATTAATATTTGTCATGTCTGTGAAAGCCCACTCAGACTTTTATTTTAACGCCTTAAAATTTTATTAGACTAACGCCAGACGATTTGATTCAGCACAAAGAGATGTCTCATACCTAAGGGGTTAAACCCACGACCAGACGCATCTCCGCTACGTGTTATTCTGGATGGTCGTCCTCATCTTTACCCAGGATGAAGAGAGACTCCATAATTATCAGACGAGTGTAACTGAAAAATATCATCCCTGCTTTTAATGTATGAAAAATATCACGTTTGTTTATGCTTCTACCAACCATATTTCTCCTTAATTTAATTGGCGACGCTCTAGTTTTGTGTCGTCCGATATTTCTCGAAAATTGGGAGGCTGAATTTTGTGAAGAAGACGTCTTTGGTAATCCGGTGAAGTGAAACCAATCGGTGATGGTGCGTGGTGGGTGTGGGATGGTCGGGAAGGAGTCATTATGGTCGGGTCCCAGCAGGCGGTTGGTGGTGGCCTCCCCCCCCCCCCCTCCTCCTGCCCTCCTTCTAAAAGCTTTAATTAGTCGATTATTTCACCTAAACTATCCATTGAAATAAAAAAAAATACTTATGGTAAAGTCTCGGTGCAGTTTTATCGCCATATAAAACACCAAATAGGCGACGTTCACTACCTAGATGTCATATTCAAATCACCTATTAAGCGGAGGGATAGTTTAACGGACGAAACACTTAAAAAAAAATAACAGGGACTTGCCGACAGCCCGGGTGGTCCAGCCTCAAACGGCTCCACTACTCATAACAGAGACAATGACTCCATTATTTAGCGTCTGGAGGGAATACTAGACTGCAGGTAACCAGTTTCTGCCCGGAGGAGAAGAGATCACGTCTGTTCTGTAATGGTCAGTGAACAGTGATTCTGGGTACTTATAATGAGTCTGTATTAATAAACAGTGATTCTGGGTACTTATAATGAGTCTGTATTAATAAACAGTGATTCTGGGTACTTATAATGAGTCTGTATTAATAAACAGTGATTCTGAACCTTCCTGGCAACTAAACGATGATTCTGAGTAGCCATGACGACTTATTAGCAACAGAAATCCCACTTATTTACATCTCGTGGGATCAGACCGCAGCAGTGACACTAAACTCTTTTACCTGTTGATGTATGGGGAGGTTAATGAGCTGTAGATACGATGAGTTAAGGAACCTTACATTAACCTATCCAGTGAGAGGTTAGGTTAGGTTAGACCGTGTGTTAAGGATGTGTACTGTAAGGGAGAGACGTATTAGCTTGTCTTCAAGGTAATGCTGCCCAGGTAAACAAGGTCTGTTGTTCATATCGTGTTAGATCACGTTCCCTTTCTTGGTCAGTTTCCATTAAACTACTTTCCTTTCTCACGTCACTTCCCTACCGTCATTATTTCCCCAGATCTCTTTTCTGTCGTTAGTATACTTCCCCGCTGTGAGTTATTTTCTAGTCTACTTACTTACCGGCGGTACTTTCCATTATCACATTCCTACCGCTCGTACCGTCCCTTCCACCATGCTCTAATTTATCAACCCGGGTCATTTCCCTTCCATCAAACAGTACTTCTTTTACCCGAGGTCACACTCTTCCCTTCACGCAGTAATTTCCCATCTAAGGTCACCTCTTTGACCCCGGGTGTGACAAGTGGTGGTGGTGGGTGTGGTAGGTGGTGAGTGGTGGTGGCAGAGGTGGGTTTGGTAGAGGTGGTGTTGTTGTGGTGGCTGTGATGGATTCTTGTACCACCTGTAGGTCACCTGGCGGTAATGAGGGGTGCCCCAGACCCCTCTATTATACCTGCACCTGCCCTGGTACACAGCCACACAAGATGTCGTTGGGGTGGCCTGTTGCTGTAGCTTACTGACGCTATAACCTAATATATTTAATAATGGTACTACTACTATTACTATTACTACTATTAATAATAATAATAGCTACAGTTACTAGCTATTACCATGAAATGAAGACAAATATGTATTATGATTCTGGATATTATAGGACAAATTACATATCCAATAAGATAATTAAGTGAAGTAAATACAACACTCTGGGTAACTGAAGTAATGTTGTGTTATAAGTTACCTTTTTGACTCTCACGTGTTCTCAGTGTTAAATTACCGGGGCTATTTTATACCAAACAAGTTATAATTACAGATGCTAACGTAACTTAGTGGTCAGAGGTGGATCACGTGAAGAATAGACACCCCAGCTGATATTACCTTAAGATTAACCACCATAACCTAACCTAACCCAAGTACCGTCAGGGTGGTTAATATTCAGGTGATATAAAATTGTTGTTTTTAAGAATTCAGTTGTGAAGAACAATAGGGTAGAGGTTGAAATAAAGAAAGTGGTTTAAAGTGGTACAGGGTGAGGGTCTTAGAGGGCGAGAGACGGATACACTTAAGAAGACTTTACTAAGACGAGGAAGAAAGAGGAGATCGGCTTAAAGAATGACTTAAGACTTTTTAACAAGATAGTAGAAACCTTTACAAGAGGCTCTGGGTCAGGTTAGGTTAGGTTAGGTTAGGTTATGGTGGTTAGTAATCTAACCTATTACTAACCTAACCTAACATAAAACTAATCTAACCTAACAAAACTAATCTAACACTGCCTAACTTAACGCTAATCTAACCTAACCTAACACTAACCTAACAAAACTAACCTAACCAAATACTAATCTAACACTGCCTAACTTAACACTAATCTAACCTAACCTAACACTAACCTAACAAAACTAACCTAACCAAACACTAATCTAACACTGCCTAACTTAACACTAACATAACCTAACCTGATCTTCCCTAAGTAGCTTTAGGGTGTTAGATGATCTGGTGAAATAAGCTAGGGTGCCTAATCTTCAGGTCATCAGAAAATATTAGAATGAAAGGGGAAATCTCAGAGCCTTGCAAAGTATAGGAATAACACACACACACCGCCATCTGTCTTCCTTATAGTCGTGGGTGGCTTCAGAGTGGGTGGTCGTGAGCTGCTGTTAAGTGACAGTGGGCTGCTACTTGATATTTTGGAGGTTATTAAGGGTGTGGGCGGCTGTTGGGTGTGCGAGCGTGGGTGGCTACCAGGCATATGGGCGTAGGTAGCTCGCGGGAGTGGGAAGTGGGTGGTGTGGGAGCGAGGTTTGGGTGACAAGGAAGATACGAGGGCGTGCGGGCGTGAGCGGGATCCTTCAAGAAGAGTTTCGACACTAGTTAATAGTACAAATTGGTCCGAGAGAGTTTGTGAGTCAGGGAGAGTCAGGGAGAGTTAGTGAGTCAGGGAATCAGTGAGTCAGGGAATCAGTGAGTCAGGGAGAGTTAGTGAGTCAGGGAATCAGTGAGTCAGGGAGAGTTAGTGATTCAGGGAGAGTCAGTGATTCAGGGAGAGTCAGTGAGTCAGGGAGAATTAGTGAGTCAGGGAGCGTCAGTGATTCA
Organism: Homarus gammarus; assembly: GCA_958450375.1. NCBI lineage: Eukaryota > Metazoa > Arthropoda > Malacostraca > Decapoda > Nephropidae > Homarus > Homarus gammarus. The sequence continues at coordinate 229,552 of CAUDMG010000908.1, read as the reverse complement.
GGGAGAGTCAGTGATTCAGGGAGAGTCAGTGAGTCAGGGAATCAGTGAGGGTCAGTGAGTCAGGGAGAGTCAGTGAGTCAGGGAGAGACAGTTAGGGTGAATCACGAGAAAGGAACCACTGTAACTTTTCACCCAAACTGAAATTGAATTATAGAATTAAATGTGACTGACTCGTAACCTGACTGGCTCGTAACCTAACTGACTCGTAACCTGACTGGCTCGCAAACTGACTGGCTCGTAAACTGACTGGCTCGTAAACTGACTGGCTCGTAAACTGACTGGCTCGTAACCTGACTGGCTCGTAAACTGACTGGCTCGCAAAATTATTGACTCGTAATCTAATTGACTCGTATACTGTGTGGTGTAATCTGTTTGACTTGTTATTTCACTTGGATACATTTTCTCGGATTCAGATTTGGGTAATTATATTAAAATCGACCCAGTACTGACCAGAGTTAATGGACAGATTTAGTGGATTGAACAGATTTGATGAATGTAACCAACAGATTTTAATTATACAGGGCAGATTAATTCATTAGAGACATTGATTAGATTTTATTAGTTGGACAGTTTTAATACATTGGACAGATAATACATTGGACAGATTTAATACGTTAGACAGAATCATTTTTCGACGGATTTTATTCATTAGATAGATTTGATATGTTGAGCAATTTTTTGTATATATTTGAATCTCGTTTTTTTTTTTTATACAATTTTCCAGATTTTTTTTTTTTTGGGGGGGGGGGCAATTCTCCCTCCAATTTTAACCTTCAGTTGGCTCTTTCAAGTCTTCATCCACCTCCCCCACTGCAGTAGTTCCCTCGACCATTTCTCCAGCAATACTTTTCCTGGTCTCCGGCGGCAAAAGTTACAAGACCCGTAAATGAACTTAAAGAGACTCGCGGACTTACCTGAAAAGAATGTGTAAAAAAAATTTGGGCGCGAAACTTCAAAAAATGTCGAGATTAAAACGACCGCTTGTGACTCTCCTTCTCATTTTAACGAGATTCTTTTTTTTTTTGGAGAGGGGGGGGTGGAGGGGGAGGTGGGGGAGTTTGGAGGGGGAAAAAATGAGAAACGTTTTATCGAGGTTTTCACTTCTTCAGTTGGCGTTTAATAAATTATGACTTCTCGTTTACAAAGCAAGTAAAGGGCACCTGTCTCTATGGGCCTCTATCCCAATAGGCCCCAGTCGTAATGGGTCCCGATCGTAATGGGCCCCAGTCGTAATGGGCCCCAGTCGTAATGGGTCCCGATCGTAATGGGCCCCAGTCGTAATGGGCCCCAGTCGTAATGGGCCCCAGTCGTAATGGGCCCCAATCGTAATCGGCCCCAATCGTAATAGGCCCCAGTCGTAATAGGCCCCAGATATATTTGGGCCTCTAATCATAAAGGGCCCATTATGAGCTGTATTGGAGCCCTCAGAGGACCCCGCCCGTTTAGAACCCACATTAAGAGACGAGGTTAGCCATTGCTTATAACCCAACACTGTTAACCTCACAACCCTACCCGCCACATCCACCTCCTGGGGCGGGGTCACTCGCAGGGGTCACACTCGGGGGTCAAGACACCTCAGGACAACCTAATAATATTCAAAGGGAGGTTAAGAAAGGGAAGGGGGGGGGGGAGCCTGGTGTCTAATTTGCATAAAGTAGGTAACTAAGGTGGGTTATTACACCTGCATTTCCTGAGTTTTCCTTAGTGGTTTGGGGTTATGCCCTACAAGGTGATTTAAGGTGAGGTATAGTTATCATGTTTCTTCATACTGCTTGTTTGTTAATGTCTCAATCTAGCTTGTAATGGAGCCTTCAGACACACACACACACACACACACAGGGTCATAAGAACATAAGAACAATAAGAAAATAAGGAGTATGCAATTGACCGGTTGGCCTGTGCATGGCAGCTCCTGTCGAGAGTTACTACCACTCTCTATCGTCCATGAATCTATCCAGCCTCCTTTTAAAACTTTCCAGCGTCCCAGCACTTACTACAAAGTTGCTAAGCTTGTTCCACTCGTCTACCACCCTATTTGTGAACCAGTTCCTTCCTATCTCCCTCCTAAACCTAAACTTATCCAACTTGAATCCGTTGCTCCGAGTCCTATCATGCTCGTATATTATAAGAACTTTATCTATATCACCTTTATTGATTCCTTTCACCCACTTAAATACTTCTATCATATCTCCCCGCACTCTTCGTCTTTCTAGGGAATGAGAGTTAGTTTCTTTAATCTATCTTGATATGGAAGGATTCTAAGTCACCGAAAAAGAATGCCCAGATTTTCTTATATTTCCATGCAGTCTGGGAGGGTATTTTTAACTCTCTCTCTCTCTCTCTCTCTCTCTCTCTCTCCTGTGTCTGTCTGTTCATCTGTCTACCAACATGTCAGTTCCTCAACCCACTTTAGTGTCAACAAAAACAGGAAACTCACACACACAGGAAGTCAGTAATGATTGGCTTCTTGTCTGTCTGTTTGGTTCCTGAGCTAATTAGTGACTTAGAGAGAGAGAGAGAGAGAGAGAGAGAGAGAGAGAGAGAGAGAGAGAGAGAGAGAGTCTTTCTTTATGTATTGTTCTTGTGTTAGGCGGTGGGAACTTTTATGACGATTATATTCTCTCTCTCTCTCTCTCTCTCTCTCTCTCTCTCTCTCTCACATGAATTATTACTGTCTTCGGTTGTAGTTACTTAAAAATAATGAGTCACTCTATCCTCTCTGAATTAAATGGGTTCGAAACTCCGAGATATCGAAGCCGCTGTTGATTCGAATTACAGCGCCATAAAATTTATACAGCCCTCAATGGACTAACTTTTATAACCCCCTGATTACCTCACCGAAAACGTCTGTGTCTGTCTGTCTGGTCTCATTTCTCGTGTTTTTTTTTCTTTGGCTATTTAAGTTCTGAGTCACTATTCGGGTCCAGTTAGCTTTGTTCAGATACCAGTGTACCGAGCCATTGTACCGATCTGTTTCACTTGGTTATGTAACACTGAATCGAGCTGTTGTAACCGAGATAATCCACCTAGTTCTAAACCACAATAGTGAACCACCGTAACGAGCTCCCGAACCAAAATAATCGTACTAAATTCAACCTTTTTCTGAACCACAATATCGAACCACGGAAACCGAGCCATCGAACCACCGAAACCAAGTTACCGAACCACCATAACCGTTGCTAATTCTCTTAGTTGTGAATCACTGTACCGAACCATCGTCTTCGACTTTGTGTCACGAATCATTCCTCAAGTTACTGGCTCGTTCCATTTGGCCTTCGCAGTACAGTAGCTGGTTGTGAGCACATTACGGGAGGCCAGGGGGAGCCACTCACCCCATCTTAATTTCAGAAACTTAATTTAGGAACCGAAAAATATTCCTCTCGCACTAAAACATCCATACGTCAGGTCCGGGAGGAAGGGAGGTATGGAGGGAGAAGAGGAAGGGAGGAAAGAAGGAAGGGAGGAAGGTATGGAAGGAGGAAGGAGATGTAGGTAGGTAGGGATAAAGGAAGGGAGAGGGGTGGAGTATGGTAAGGAGGGAGGTAGGAAGGAAGGAAGAGAAGGAAGGAGGGAGGAGGAAAGGAAGGGAGAAAGGGAAGGAGTAAGGTAGGGAGGAAGAGAGAGAGAGGGAAGGAGGGAGGTAGAAAGGAGAAAGGAGGAGAAGAGGAAGGAAGGAGAAGGAAGGAAGGAAGGGAGAGAGAGAGGGAAGGAGCGAGGTGGAAAGGAAGGGAGAGAGGGAAGGAGTAAGGTAGAAAGGAAGGGAGAGAGGGAAGGAGGGAGGTAGAAAGGAAGGGAGAGAGGGAAGGTGTAAGGTAGGGAGGAAGGGAGAGAGGGAAGGAGGGAGGTAGAAAGGAAGGGAGAGAGGGAAGGAGTAAGGAAGGAAGGAAGGGAGGGAAGGAGGGAGGTAGGGAGAGAGGGCCCAGGTAATGCCACCATCACCAGCCTCACCTGACAATCATCATCTTAAACACCTGAGCATCACAGTCACACGTCCTGTTGCGTGACGCGGCTGTCCCTTATGTGGTGTGACCCCCTGTGACCTCCTGTGACCCTGAGAATGACTGTGACCTCGTCTTAACGTCCATCGCCAGCCATCTCCCTCCCTCACTTCCTCTCTCTCATCTCCCCTTCCCTAACTAACTCACAGCTTCACTTCTCTCTTCTCTTCTCTCTTCCTTCCTTCTTCTTCATCTTCCTTTCCTTGTCTTCCTTTTCCTTAACATCCCTTCTCACCTCCCCTTCCCACCCACACCCCCTTCCTCCCTTTCAGCAGGTGGTGTGGTCGGCCTCCTGACCTCTCATCATCGCTGAGGTCACCTCTTTGTGTCACCTAACTCATCTCCTTACAGCTTCCCTCTTCTCCTCCTGAAGACTCCCTCCTCTTCCTCCCTCTCCCCGCACCTCTTCCTCCCTCTCCCCTCCTCCTCTTATTTCTCTCTCTCTCTCTCTCTCTCTCAAATTCACTTGAGTGTTTACTGATAAAACATTATGTAACTCTTACCTTTGTGTCTTGCAGGTGTGTACACTAACTTTGTGTCTTGCAGGTGTGTACACTAACTTTGTGTCCTGCAGGTGTGTACACTAACTTTGTGTCTTGCAGGTGTGTACACTAACTTTGTGTCCTGCAGGTGTGTACACTAACTTTGTGTCTTGCAGGTGTGTACACTAACTTTGTGTCTTGCAGGTGTGTACACTAACTTTGTGTCCTGCAGGTGTGTACACTAACTTTGTGTCTTGCAGGTGTGTACACTAACTTTGTGTCCTGCAGGTGTGTACACTAACTTTGTGTCTTGCAGGTGTGTACACTAACTTTGTGTCTTGCAGGTGTGTACACTAACTTTGTGTCTTGCAGGTGTGTACACTAACTTTGTGTCTTGCAGGTGTGTACACTAACTTTGTGTCTTGCAGGTGTGTACACTAACTTTGTGTCTTGCAGGTGTGTACACTAACTTTGTGTCTTGCAGGTGTGTACACTAACTTTGTGTCTTGCAGGTGTGTACACTAACTTTGTGTCTTGCAGGTGTGTACACTAACTTTGTGTCTTGCAGGTGTGTACACTAACTTTGTGTCTTGCAGGTGTGTACACTAACTTTGTGTCTTGCAGGTGTGTACACTAACTTTGTGTCTTGCAGGTGTGTACACTAACTTTGTGTCTTGCAGGTGTGTACACTAACTTTGTGTCTTGCAGGTGTGTACACTAACTTTGTGTCTTGCAGGTGTGTACACTAACTTTGTGTCTTGCAGGTGTGTACACTAACTTTGTGTCCTGCAGGTGTGTACACTAACTTTGTGTCTTGCAGGTGTGTACACTAACTTTGTGTCCTGCAGGTGTGTACACTAACTTTGTGTCCTGCAGGTGTGTACACTAACTTTGTGTCTTGCAGGTGTGTACACTAACTTTGTGTCTTGCAGGTGTGTACACTAACTTTGTGTCCTGCAGGTGTGTACACTAACTTTGTGTCTTGCAGGTGTGTACACTAACTTTGTGTCTTGCAGGTGTGTACACTAACTTTGTGTCTTGTAGGTATGTACACTAACTTTGTGTCTTGCAGGTGTGTACACTAACTTTGTGTTTTGCAGGTGTGTACACTAACTTTGTGTCTTGCAGGTGTGTACACTAACTTTGTGTCTTGCAGGTGTGTACACTAACTTTGTGTCTTGCAGGTGTGTACTAACTTTGTCTCTTGTAGGTGTGTACATTAACTTTGTGTTTTGCAGGTGTGTACATTGACTAATTCTTTCCTCTCTGTCTTGCAGGTGTGTACATGTGTCCTTACAACGTCAGCAGTTATAGCATTATACATCTGGTGAGTCTCAGTGTTGCCAAGGTAGAGGACTTTCTTTTTAGTCGACAGTGTTGCCAAGGTGGAGGAGACTAGAATACAGTGTTGCCAAGGTGAAAGAAACAGTATAGTTACACAGTGTTACCAAGTCCTCCCAAGGCTCATAAACATTAGCCCAACACCATGACGGTAATGGGTCGATGATATGGTGTAATGGAGGTCAGGTTATGAGTCTTATGAGCTCTAGTAAGTCTTGATCCCTTCTACCGGGCGTTAATCTTCTCTCTCTCTCATTCTCAAAGGATCGTAGAATGATTTTTTTTATCCCTTGCCATATTAGAAAAAGGATCACCTAAAGATTAGACACTCCAGCCCCTATTTCACGTTAACGTTATCAGGGGGTGAGGTTAGCATTAGGATGATTTATCTTAAGGTGAAATAAACTGGAGTTAAAATTCAAATGATCCGAAAAACTATCTATATATTTAGTCTCAATGTAACTTTCTCACTATTTTGAATGTTATTTATGTGGGAGTAGTTTTAGTGAGTCAGTTAGAGCCATCCTTACCTCTCCAGCTAAGGGAAAATTCACCTTACAAAGCTCTGAGAATGTAGGTCCAGAATAACCCCTCTTAGGTTAGTCGTGGGATCAAATTTTTCCCACTTGAAGTTGACTAAATTCTGTTCCTTGTCGGACTGATTTGATATTCTGGCCAATTCCATATTACACCTGAGATTTAATACGAACTTTCCTGCAGTTTTGGAAAGTGATGGAGAAGGACGGCGAGTCTAATTTGATTTAAGTTTGAGGCGATGAATCTGGCGGCCCGCGACCCCTCCTTCCCCCTCCCCCCCCCCCCTCCCACGCACCATATTGTCGGGGTTCCTGCCAGCGTTGAACCTCGCCCTAATATTGCACTCCTCATTTTATTCCGTAACCTCGCCAAAATTTTAAATATAAAAAAGATAAACTTTACATCATATTTATACATATTGTATAATTTGTTCTTAGAAAACTGTCAATGTTTTAGCGTCCACAACTGATGTAATAATAAGTCTTGGAGCTGAATAGTGAACAGCTGGACGACCTCCATGCTGGACACCATATTGAAAGTGATTTGGCCCAAAATATGTGTCCGCCCACTCTGCCACCCTCCAGGGCTGCCCACCCCGCCACCCTCCAGGGCTGCCCACCCCGCCACCCTCCCTGTAACACCTGGCAGGGTACTGTTGGCCAAAACTCCTACGCTATCTTGCCTTTGTTTAAACGTTAAAAATATTATACTGCAAGGAAATATTGGCCTTAGGAATTATCAGCTTTAAGAGAAGGATAATACCAGCGGTGTCGTGGGTTAGGGTGTCTCAGAAAAATGTAAACAGACTGCATTACATATACAGTATTCATGACGACCCTAGCCGCTTGAGTGCTTGTACTACAACAGCAAAATTGTCCTCACTTGTTGGTGTACGAGGTCTCCCAGGTGAAGACAATGATGCCTTTGTAATTCAAGTATTCACGAGATCTTGAAGACAATCTGTAAAGTAGTGTGTATACATAGATGTAGAGTATACACAGGGAGGTAGTGCAGCGTGGCTGACACTGTACTCGACCGCCTTCATTTCCTAAACTGTAAACTTACGAACCCTTAAACAATCTGGATGTAACTGGGAGTGCCCGGGATCGCACCAGTGAACCTTAGGACAGGAGACGACCACTAACCATTCGGCCGCCGCACTCATCTAAAGAAACACTGTTGATTTACGATTAGTTTTTCCTATCCGTGTTGTCTTTCATAAAATACTTCTTTACTAGACGTGTTTAAGGATGGTATTACCTGTTAAACCATCTAACTACAACATAAAGGTGAATAAACAGATCAATTAATACATTCAGTTATAGAAGGAACACATAATCACAAATTCCTGAAAGTTATCTTGTGTATAAAACAAAACCCTAACTATAGGTGGGGTTTATTCAGCTCTAACCCGGCCCCCATAACCTGTGTGATGGTTTAAATATTGTGAGGCAGAATATGAGGTAGGTTGGTAAGGTAGGTTGTGATGTAGGTTGTGAGACAGGTTGTGAGGTAGGCCGTGTCGCTAGATGTATGGTTTTGGGGTGTTATAATTTATTACTGCATGAGGTTGTGTTTTGTGTTTGTGTTTACCGAGTCCCTTGATGTTTGTGTTTACTGAGTCCCTTGATGTTTGTGTTTACTGAGTCCCTTGATGTTTGTGTTTACTGAGTCCCTTGATGTTTGTGTTTACTGAGTCCCTTGATGTTTGTGCTTACTGAGTCCCTTGATGTTTGTGCTTACTGAGTCCCTTGATGTTTGTGCTTACTGAGTCCCTTGATGTTTGTGCTTACTGAGTCCCTTGATGTTTGTGTTTACTGAGTCCCTTGATGTTTGTGTTTACTGAGTCCCTTGATGTTTGTGTTTACTGAGTCCCTTGATGTTTGTGTTTACCGAGTCCCTTGATGTTTGTGTTTACTGAGTCCCTTGATATTTGTGTTTACCGAGTCCCTTGATGTTTGTGCTTACTGAGTCCCTTGATGTTTGTGTTTACCGAGTCCCTTGATGTTTGTGTTTACTGAGTCCCTTGATGTTTGTGTTTACCGAGTCCCTTGATGTTTGTGTTTACTGAGTCCCTTGATGTTTGTGTTTACCGAGTCCTTTGATGTTTGTGTTTACTGAGTCCCTTGATGTTTGTGTTTACCGAGTCCCTTGATGTTTGTGTTTACTGAGTCCCTTGATGTTTGTGTTTACTGAGTCCCTTGATGTTTGTGCTTACTGAGTCCCTTGATGTTTGTGCTTACTGAGTCCCTTGATGTTTGTGCTTACTGAGTCCCTTGATGTTTGTGCTTACTGAGTCCCTTGATGTTTGTGCTTACTGAGTCCCTTGATGTTTGTGTTTACTGAGTCCCTTGATGTTTGTGTTTACTGAGTCCCTTGATGTTTGTGTTTACTGAGTCCCTTGATGTTTGTGTTTACCGAGTCCCTTGATGTTTGTGTTTACTGAGTCCCTTGATATTTGTGTTTACCGAGTCCCTTGATGTTTGTGCTTACTGAGTCCCTTGATGTTTGTGTTTACCGAGTCCCTTGATGTTTGTGTTTACTGAGTCCCTTGATGTTTGTGTTTACCGAGTCCCTTGATGTTTGTGTTTACTGAGTCCCTTGATGTTTGTGTTTACCGAGTCCTTTGATGTTTGTGTTTACTGAGTCCCTTGATGTTTGTGTTTACCGAGTCCCTTGATGTTTGTGTTTACTGAGTCCCTTGATGTTTGTGCTTACTGAGTCCCTTGATGTTTGTGTTTACTGAGTCCCTTGATGTTTGTGTTTACTGAGTCCCTTGATGTTTGTGTTTACTGAGTCCCTTGATGTTTGTGTTTACCGAGTCCCTTGATGTTTGCGTCTGCCGAGTCCCTTGATGTTTGTGTTTACCGAGTCCCTTGATGTTTGTGTTTACCGAGTCCCTTGATGTTTGTGTTTACCGAGTCCCTTGATGTTTGTGTTTACCGAGTCCCTTGATGTTTGTGTTTACTGAGTCCCTTGATGTTTGTGCTTACTGAGTCCCTTGATGTTTGTGTTTACTGAGTCCCTTGATGTTTGTGTTTACTGAGTCCCTTGATGTTTCTGTTTACTGAGTCCCTTGATGTTTGTGTTTTCTGAGTCCCTTGATGTTTGTGCTTACTGAGTCCCTTGATGTTTGTGTTTACCGAGTCCCTTGATGTTTGTGTTTACCGAGTCCCTTGATGTTTGTGTTTACTGAGTCACTTGATGTTTGTGTTTACTGAGTCCCTTGATGTTTGTGTTTACTGAGTCCCTTGATGTTTGTGTTTACTGAGTCCCTTGATGTTTGTGTTTACTGAGTCCCTTGATGTTTGTGCTTACTGAGTCCCTTGATGTTTGTGTTTACTGAGTCCCTTGATGTTTGTGTTTACTGAGTCCCTTGATGTTTGTGTTTACTGAGTCCCTTGATGTTTGTGTTTACCGAGTCCCTTGATGTTTGTGTTTACCGAGTCCCTTGATGTTTGCGTCTGCTGAGTCCCTTGATATTTGTGTTTACCGAGTCCCTTGATGTTTGTGCTTACTGAGTCCCTTGATGTTTGTGTTTACCGAGTCCCTTGATGTTTGTGTTTACTGAGTCCCTTGATGTTTGTGTTTACCGAGTCCCTTGATGTTTGTGTTTACTGAGTCCCTTGATGTTTGTGCTTACTGAGTCCCTTGATGTTTGTGTTTACTGAGTCCCTTGATGTTTGCGTCTGCTGAGTCCCTTGATGTTTGTGTTTACCGAGTCCCTTGATGTTTGTGTTTACCGAGTCCCTTGATGTTTGCGTCTGCTGAGTCCCTTGATGTTTGTGTTTACCGAGTCCCTTGATGTTTGTGTTTACTGAGTCCCTTGATGTTTGTGTTTACCGAGTCCCTTGATGTTTGTGTTTACTGAGTCCCTTGATGTTTGTGTTTACCGAGTCCCTTGATGTTTGTGTTTACTGAGTCCCTTGATGTTTGTGCTTACTGAGTCCCTTGATGTTTGTGTTTACAGAGTCCCTTGATGTTTGTGTTTATTGAGTCCCTTGATGTTTGTGTTTACCGAGTCCCTTGATGTTTGTGTTTACTGAGTCCCTTGATGTTTGTGTTTACTGAGTCCCTTGATGTTTGTGTTTACCGAGTCCCTTGATGTTTGTGTTTACCGAGTCCCTTGATGTTTGTGTTTACCGAGTCCCTTGATGTTTGTGTTTACCGAGTCCCTTGATGTTTGTGTTTACCGAGTCCCTTGATGTTTGTGTTTACCGAGTCCCTTGATGTTTGTGTTTACTGAGTCCCTTGATGTTTGTGTTTACCGAGTCCCTTGATGTTTGTGTTTACCGAGTCCTTTGATGTTTGTGTTTACCGAGTCCCCTGATGTTTGTGTTTACCGAGTCCCTTGATGTTTGTGTTTACCGAGTCCCTTGATGTTTGTGTTTACCGAGTCCCTTGATGTTTGTGTTTACCAAGTCCCTTGATGTTTGTGTTTACCGAGTCCCTTGATGTTTGTGTTTACTGAGTCCCTTGATGTTTGTGTTTACTGAGTTCCTTGATGTTTGTGTTTACTGAGTCCCTTGATGTTTGTGTTTACCGAGTCCCTTGATGTTTGTGTTTACCGAGTCCCTTGAAACAGGGCTGAGCATGTACACAATTCTTAGCTAGCACCACCAGTGGAAGTCAGCGAACTCAGTTGCATGAGTGCGCAGCAAGATGGCAAAGTGAATGTGGTTATACATGTGTTTTGTTCAGCAGCAACAGCAGGTTACATTGTGCTGAAGCTTCATATACAAAATTTGGCTAGAGGGATTACATGTATTTTTAAGGTACGTATATAATTATAAAAATACATGCAATATAATTAGCGTTTTATAATCGCTACAGAGAACAAGTTAACGACTATAAACACCTGACCAGCAACACCACAGGAGTAGACAGTGTTAATTTCAGCTTGAACTTTTCTCAGAACCTCCACTGCTTTACTGAACCTTCCGATGGACTTGAAGCACTGCCTTGATGTGTGTGTGTGTGTGTGTGTGTACAGGATTTATTGATGTATCTGTACAGAGTCCTTTGATGTTGGGTGTGTACAAACATCATCAAGGGTCTTGGTAAACTCAAACATCAACCAGGAAGGCAGGTTCTTACAACTTCACTTACGAGGAATGTTTACTGTACGAACCAGTGTGACTCAGGCCGCTCTCTCTTGACACAAACTGTTATACTTACTGTTAACTTTTGTATATTTTCATTTAACTCGTTTTACATTTATTTAATTCTTATCATATTTTTGTATTATTTACACTTAATATAATTCTTCTTTTATTTATCTTCACTTTCTTCTTTATAATATAATTCTTTGTATTTTTGTAATATCTTCATTATTAACTTTCACTTTTTTTTATTCGGTTACACAATTTGTAACACTTATTGACATTTCCTGGAGTCTCTGTTGCAATATTCTGGCATTTACAGTAATTCTTGTTTCTTCTTGTTTCTTATTTATGTATCCTCTTAGTGTCATCCGCCTTTTGTTTTTATTATCATCTTTGTTATCGCTTCCTGTCTATTATCATTTATTTAATTCTCTACGTATCTACTGACCCTCTCTTAATGTCATTAGTCGTTTTTTGGATTATTTACCCCAGGATGGAGTTATTAATATGGAGGGAAATAGGCACTCGGTGATAAAACCAGTCCAGCGTCATATGCGCGGGAGGGAGGGAGGGAGGGAAGGGGGAATGGCCGCCGATAAGGAGGGAAAAATATATGGAAATTCTCGCCCGTAAAAACTTTCGACGGCATTGGCGATGATGATGATGATGGAATGTTAGCGGCTCTTTAATTTCGCGCTACCAACGAGTCCTCAGTCCAACTATCTCAATTTCTCTACAAAAGGTGTATTAATTGTTTTATTTCCTTATATTATTTCCTTGTGTGAATTGAGTTTTGCTCTGTGTTTTTTTTTTAAGTAAAGACCAAGCGAGTGTTGAATTACGAGGATATTGGATGGTAATGATCACGGAAGTTCCAATATTGCAAAATTGGCGGCGGCCTCCAGCCTCTTGAGCCAAATTTTCCGATATCCAGTTTGTGATCTGCGGAATGTGAATAATCCATACTAGAGGATTTATTCTACGTTTCTTTGGGTAAATTTTACACAAAAAACTCTCTCTTTTATAATTATCACACGTGTCAAAATGTGACGGATAAAGAGTTAAATTAGTGATATTGAATTTAAGGCTTGGAGGATGGCGATGATGATCAGTTTTGGCGCGAATCGCTCTGAGGCGTTCACTGTTATTATTGTTCTCAGCTTCCTATTTACGTCTTCTTCTTCTTCTTTATTATTATTATTATTGCCCAAAACGATGACAATTAGAAGCCATTGAATAATTTAGTACAGTTATTAAACCAAGTATTGAAAGAAGCAGCACCGACCCCAGTGAATTAATTAGTTCAGGTCAGGTCAGGTCAGGTTAGGTAAGTTGCATTAATTGGTCAGGTGAAAGTAGATATTGTAGGTTAGGTTAAGTTAGTTTGGAGGTATGCTATGTTAGGTTAGGTTAAGGAGCTCAGTTATGTTAATGGTTTAAATGAAAGGTAATGATTCTTAACCCCCATAAATACGATGACTAAACCTCTTGAGTGCGGCGTCACAGGGTTAAAGTGTCAACACCCCCTCCCCTCTTCCCTCCAGCGTCACACTGCCAGAACGAGACAAAAGAGAGACTCGTTACCTCGGACGGAAATCCTCGTCGACTCGAAGAATGTTTTGAACTGCGGCGGAGATCAGTGATTGGATCAATTTACCCCTCGCACGCTGATTGGCTACCCGTTTCCTCGCCAAGGTTACGTCTCCCTGATCTTCTTTTTCACTCATTGGTTCAATTTATATGTGTCACGGAGTTCATTGGGTGATATTATTATTTTTGTTTCGTTATGATGTGTATTTCTTAGCGTCGCTTGTGAGGTGTCCGGGAAGTAGTACTGTACTGTAACTCGCAATTAGTATAATAATAATAATAATAATAATAATAATTAACGGTTTATTGAAAGAGCTTGGCAGCCAGAAGGCAGAAAATATACAGTTACATATTTGGGGAATGGGTTACGAATTACAAATAATATACAAGTAACATAAGTGACACAAATAAGACATATAATAACTAGATGGGGAAAAGCTCAAACTACAGTGCATTTCAACATAGTGACAGTGCAAGGAGTAGTGTTTACTGGGAGTGAATACACCGGTTTATTATAAGTTATTGATAATTTTTACAATGGTTGGGACTGGGCTGTTCTTATAGCGAACAGTTCGTGCACGTATGGGCTGGATGCGGTTGTGGTGTCGAACAGCAATTCTCGGACTAGGGATCTCAGGTGGTAGTAGGAGCCGGTATCGAGGATGGTGTAGAAGCTTCTTACCAAATTTGCAGATGAGGTCGTGGCGATGGTCAGTGAGAGTCGAAAGGGTCAGTGTGTTGAGCGCTTCTTGATATGTGGAGTAGGAGGGGGAGAGAATAATCTTGCATGCCCTCTTTTGCACTTTTTCTAGGTGTTTACGTTGTGTGGCATTTAGGGAGGAAGACCAGGTGGGGGAGGCATAGGTGAGCTTGGGAAGTATGAATGTTGTGTAAACACTGAGGAGCTCGGGTGCAGGAACTCCGAGGGACTTGAGTCGGTGGAGGAGGTGGAAACGGAAACTGGAGGATTTGTTAACTTCACTGACGTGTGGTTTCCAATTTAGTTTGTTGTCTATGGTGACGCCGAGGAGCTTCGTGGAATCTACAACCTGGAGTGTGTTGGGACCAAGAGTAATGGAAGGAGGTGGGACATGATTGGGATATAATTGGTTAGGTTGGTTTGGGTTTGGTTGGGTTAGAATAGATTAAGTTACGTTAGAATAGGTTAGGTTACGTTAGGATAGGTTAGGTTACGTTAGGATAGGTTAGGTTACGTTAGGATAGGTTAGGTTACGTTAGGATAGGTTAGGTTACGTTAGGATAGGTTAGGTTACGTTAGGTTAGGTTACGTTAGGATAGGTTAGATTAGGTGGAAGGGAAATAACGGAGATACTGTACGTTCGAGTGGGTGAATGGCTTCATACTGATTTTGAATCCGGATTTTTAAAGTTTTGTAAGTGAATATTTTGTTTTCTCTGTGGAAACTATGAGAACGTCTGTAGATTTTTAGTCCTTTTCTTTATAAGTTAGAGAATACGATTACTGTATTTGTACGAAACTTTGAGAATCCAGTTTTGTGTCGTAGTTTCAATTTGTCAGTTAGTAGCGTTCTGGGTAACCAGTTAGGGGGGATAAGATTACGTCACCATTTAAGGAGTGGTAAGATTATGTGATCATTTAAAGGGGTAAGATTACGTCACCAGTTAATGGGGTAAGATTATGTCATCATTTAGGCCTTAGGGGGTTTGAACTCCTCTCCATAACCACTTTAATTCTCCCACCCTCCCTTTGGCACCTGGTACACGGGGGACCATAATGACCACACCCTCACACCTCATGACCACACCCTCACACCTCACGACCCCACCCTCACACCTCAAGACCCCACCCTCACACCTCATGACCACACCCTCACACCTCATGACCATACCCTCACACCTCACGACCCCACCCTCACACCTCAAGACCCCACCCTCACACCTCATGACCACACCCTCACACCTCATGACCACACCCTCACACCTCACGACCCCACCCTCACACCTCACGACCCCACCCTCACACCTCAAGACCCCACCCTCACACCTCATGACCCCACCCTCACACCTCATGACCACACCCTCACACCTCATGACCATACCCTCACACCTCACGACCCCACCCTCACACCTCAAGACCCCACCCTCACACCTCATGACCACACCCTCACACCTCATGACCATACCCTCACACCTCACGACCCCACCCTCACACCTCAAGACCCCACCCTCACACCTCAAGACCCCACCCTCACACCTCATGACCCCACCCTCACACCTCATGACCATACCCTCACACCTCACGACCCCACCCTCACACCTCATGACCACACCCTCACACCTCATGACCATACCCTCACACCTCACGACCCCACCCTCACACCTCAAGACCCCACCCTCACACCTCAAGACCATACCCTCACACCTCACGACCCCACCCTCACACCTCAAGACCCCACCCTCACACCTCATGACCACACCCTCACACCTCAAGACCCCACCCTCACACCTCATGACCACACCCTCACACCTCATGACCACACCCTCATGTCGAACACTTCTTGAACATTTCCCCAGTGGGTCGCCGTGTTTTACTGGGTGGGTCTCTAGCCGCCGTGTACTGTGGTTGTCCTCCGTGTGTTCTGGCCCTCTGTTTTGTTATTGTTTGACGTCTGGTGTTCTGCTACTCTCTGCCGTGTTGTGTTCGGTTCCCGTTTATCCCCTGACCATGTTTGTTGACCTGGCTTTCAGAATTGCATGACGTCAGTGGCCATAGGTCGTAGTCGTCGTGGTTGTCGTAATTATAGCTGCCGTAGTCGTTTTTATATCCACCTCCAGAAGCTATAGACAGTTGTGGGTCTTTATTTACCTGTAGTAAGATTCTATTAAAACTTACATTACATTATAGATTAAAGTTACTCATTATAACAGTCATCTTAGGTGTAAACAGCTATTAATAATTAGGTTGAAAATATACTGCCCGGACCTTTGATAATGTAATCCATCTTTGTACCGTAACATAAGTAACTTTGGTACATTCTTAATATTTCCAGTTAAGAGGGAAATTTAGATTAATCGCGCCAGCCTTAGTAACTAGTTCAGTATGTGTCATAAGGGAAACATACATAATCCAGAGTTTTGTAGAAACGTGTAGTAATTTAGCTGTTAGTTATCTCCTGCCTGGGAAACTACACCTGAGGGAGGTAATGGAATAATTCTAAGTTCTTTCCTACTCCCTTTCTCTCCTCCCTTTCTCTCCTCCCTTTTACTTCAGCCTTTCATTTCTAGTTCTACCCTCTCTTTTGCCTCACTCCCACATTTCATTCCAATCCATCTCTTCCCACCTATTCTCTTCATCCCTTCGACCCCCGCCTCTCCCATCCTTTCTCTGTCCTTCTTCCTCCTCTCATTTCCCAGCCTCTTTTCCTCTCCCTTGTTTCATCTCTCTCCCTCCCTCTGTCTCAGCTTCCAACACGTCTTTGCAGCCTCTAACACCTCCTGCCATTCCTTACAAAGCCCCGAGTATTTTCCCACAACTCCCAGCACCTCTTAGCAATTACCCGTACAATATTTCACACCGTCACCATTAGTTACTCTCAGCAGCGCCACGCATCTCCTACTTTACCCAGCTCTCCCAGAAGTACTCAAGCTATTTTTGTGTTCCACTCCCTCATGCTCTCTCAATCTCTCTCTACTTTCATTCATTTCCTTCCTTCCTCCTTCCTTTTTCCTCTGTCTTTACCGTCCTTTCTTCCTCCCTCTCCCCCTCCTTCCTTCCTTCCTTCCCCCTTCCTCCTCTTTCCTCTCTCTCTCTCTCTCTCTCCTCCTCACTTTTTCCACCACCCTCCCTTCCTCCCTACCAGCTTGAGGTACACACATTGGCCAAGAGAATATGGCAAAAAATAGAGCGATATGACCAAGAACGTCTAAGACTCCCACCAGAAAATAACAACTAGCACCTCCCCCTCCTTCAAGGCCGGCCAGGCAATAGACAACGACGGTGAGACGATGCCCTACAAAATAAGAAAGAGGGCCTCAAACACATTAACCTAACCTAACCTAACCTAACCCTACAAAATAAGAAAGAGGGCCTCAAACACATTAACCTAACCTAACCTAAAGCAACCTAACCTCAACCCCCCTTAACCCAACCCCACCTGACCTAACCTAACCTAACCCAACCCTACAAAATAAGAAAGAGGGCCTCAAACACATTAACCTAACCTAACCGGACAGATTAATCTAACCTAACTTAACCTAAACCAACCTAACCTCAACCCCCCTTAACCCAACCCCACCTGACCTGACCTGACCTAACCTAACATAACCGAACCGACCTAACCTAACCTAACCTAACCTAACCTAACCTAACCGAACCGACCTAACCTAACCTGAGCAGTCATGGAGAAAAGTCAACACTTATCCAGTATTTACATTCATATGCACTGTATATCAACACACACACACACACACACACACACAATACTTGCCTCGTCACTAGTTAGTGTAGGGGTCAGCCCGCCATCTGGTGTCTCTCTCTCTCTCTCTCTCGCCAATTCTTTATCTTCCTCTCTCAATGTTTGTTTTACTTTGCTTACTAATCTTATTTCTCTTATTCTTATTATTATTATTCTCCTCCATTATCTTCTTCTGAAAAATAAAATACATTTCCTAGCTCTCTCTCTCTCTCTGTCTCTCTCTCTCTCTCCCAGGAGATGGTGAGGGGAATGTTAATGTTATTGCCTGGAGGTGAGGGGAGAGTGAGGCGTGGATTCTCACTTCCTCCTCCCAACTCTCTCTCTCTCTCTCTCTCTCTCTCATACGTAAACATTTCCTCTTGGCGCGTGTTTTCTCTCCCGATGTCACATTCAGGATTGCAGAGTCAATTTATGTATCAAATATTGACACCCTCTCGTACCTGCAGCCTCATGACGTGTACCGTGTGTTAATTAGGACGATAAACAAGGTGGTAGTTAGTACAGGTGTGAGGTTCTCGTTGTCTGTACCCTAGTGAAGACATCAAGTGGGACGGATTGACGGATTACGCGAAGGTTAGGTTATGGGAGGCTTTAGGTTAGGTTAGGTTATGGTTGGCTTTAGGTTAGGTTAGGTTATGGGAGGCGTTAGGTTAGGTTATGGGAGGCTTTAGGTTAGGTTAGGTTATGATTAGCTTTAGGTTAGGTTATGGTTGGCTTTAGGTTATGGTTGGCTTTAGGTTAGGTTAGGTTATGGTTGGCTTAAGGTTAGGTTAGGTTATGGGAGGCTTTAGGTTAGGTTAGGTTATGGTTGGCTTTAGGTTAGGTTAGGTTATGATTGGCTTTAGGTTAGGTTAGGTTATGGTTGGCTTTAGGTTAGGTTAGGTTAGGTTATGGTTGGCTTTAGGTTAGGTTATGGTTGGCTTTAGGTTAGGTTAGGTTATGGGAGGCTTTAGGTTAGGTTATGCTATGAAAGCTTGTCATACTGTTTATGAGTCGCTGGCGGACGAACAAATTATTTATTCAACAACAAATAATCATAAATAATGTATGAATTTTTCTTTAAATGGAATAATAATGTATTAAATTTAGCTGAATTAACACACAATGTAATATTTATTAATGAAAATGAAATGCACACTTGTATGATGATATTCTCACGTCTGGTTGGCTACCACATCAACCAAACAGACGCCGTCGTTGGGTGAGAGTATACCTGTTGTGTTCGTACATGACAGCAGGGACCAGGCGGGGTCGTGTGGAAGAGACACCGTGAATTCGTGCGCGATATTTATATATTTAATTTGCGTCTGACAGCTCTATGAATACGAACCTTGACTGAATGACTGACTGTTAGGAACTGCGTAAATTATCCGAGATTTATTACAAAAGAACTAATTATATCTTACTAAACAAACAGATCTAATCACCACCACGTCTTGAACATGTCACAAACAAATGCAAACTTCGTTAAATAATTCCGGGCGGTGCGGACCTCCCGGTAAGCGGGTGGTCTTGAATAAGTAATTATAACTGCGGATATTCTTACCACAGCTAATTACAGGTGTGGTAGGCGGCTGCAGAAGTTGAGGAAAGTGAGGGGGGGGGAGATAGATGAGGGGTGAGGGGAGGGTTATGGGGGAGATAGGTGAGGGGTGAGGGGAGGGTTATGGGGGGAGATAGGTGAGGGAGGAGGGAGGTTATGGGGGGGGAGATAGGTGAGGGAGGGGTGGCTGTGGTGTACTGCACATCTTGAGTTCTTTGTCGGACAAATTCTTGTTTATATGATCCTAACCTAACCTAACTTAACCTAACTTAACTTAACTTAACCTGTTATAACTGGTCATTACGATTTACAACTTAAACTGAAGAGGTTTTGTTCCGTGAGATATATATGTTCGATGGAATTTTGTCCATTAAATAGATTTGGATTTTGTCCGAACGTTCTGAGCGGCCAGTGACCCTTCCCCTTCCTCCCCCTTCTCCTCCTCCCATTCCCCTCCCTCTCCTTCCCTTCCCCCCTCCTCCCCCCCTCCTCCCACTCCTCTTCCCCCTCCTTCTCAATGGAAAACTAAGGACTTATTGGCCCTAAGACGTGGCCCAGCTGATCGATAACGTGTGGTGTCCTGTTATGAGGCGTTTGTGGCTAGGGGCCATTATTACATTCTTAAAGAGATGCATAGGTGGTGGTGGTGAGGAAGGAGGTAGGGTTGTTGTCTTGGTGGTGGTGGTGAGGAAGGAGGTAGGGTTGTTGTCTTGGTGGTGGTGGTGAGGAAGGAGGTAGGGTTGTTGTCTTGGTGGTGGTGGTGAGGAAGGAGGTAGGGTTGTTGTCTTGGTGGTGGTGGTGAAGAAGGAGGTAGGGTTGTTGTCTTGGTGGTGGTGGTGAGGAAGGAGGTAGGGTTGTTGTCTTGGTGGTGGTGGTGAGAAGGAGGTAGGGTTGTTGTCTTGGTGGTGGTGGTGAAGGAGGTAGGGTTGTTGTCTTGGTGGTGGTGGTGAGAAGGAGGTAGGGTTGTTGTCTTGGTGGTGGTGGTGAGGAAGGAGGTAGGGTTGTTGTCTTGGTGGTGGTGGTGAGGAAGGAGGTAGGGTTGTTGTCTTGGTGGTGGTGGTGAAGAAGGAGGTAGGGTTGTTGTCTTGGTGGTGGTGGTGAGGAAGGAGGTAGGGTTGTTGTCTTGGTGGTGGTGGTGAGGAAGGAGGTAGGGTTGTTGTCTTGGTGGTGGTGGTGAGGAAGGAGGTAGGGTTGTTGTCTTGGTGGTGGTGGTGAAGGAGGTAGGGTTGTTGTCTTGGTGGTGGTGGTGAGGAAGGAGGTAGGGTTGTTGTCTTGGTGGTGGTGGTGAGGAAGGAGGTAGGGTTGTTGTCTTGGTGGTGGTGGTGAGGAAGGAGGTAGGGTTGTTGTCTTGGTGGTGGTGAAGGAGGTAAGGTTGTTGTCTTGGTGGTGGTGGTGAAGAAGGAGGTAGGGTTGTTGTCTTGGTGGTGGTGGTGAAGAAGGAGGTAGGGTTGTTGTCTTGGTGGTGGTGGTGAAGGAGGTAGGGTTGTTGTCTTGGTGGTGGTGGTGAGGAAGGAGGTAGGGTTGTTGTCTTGGTGGTGGTGGTGAGGAAGGAGGTAGGGTTGTTGTCTTGGTGGTGGTGGTGAGGAAGGAGGTAGGGTTGTTGTCTTGGTGGTGGTGGTGAGGAAGGAGGTAGGGTTGTTGTCTTGGTGGTGGTGAAGGAGGTAGGGTTGTTGTCTTGGTGGTGTTGGTGAGGAAGGAGGTAGGGTTGTTGTCTTGGTGGTGGTGGTGAGGAAGGAGGTAGGGTTGTTGTCTTGGTGGTGGTGAAGGAGGTAGGGTTGTTGTCTTGGTGGTGGTGGTGAGGAAGGAGGTAGGGTTGTTGTCTTGGTGGTGGTGGTGAGGAAGGAGGTAGGGTTGTTGTCTTGGTGGTGGTGGTGAGGAAGGAGGTAGGGTTGTTGTCTTGGTGGTGGTGGTGGAGAAGAAGGAGGTAGGGTTGTTGTCTTGGTGGTGGTGGTGGAGAAGGAGGTAGGGTTGTTGTCTTGGTGGTGGTGGTGAGGAAGGAGGTAGGGTTGTTGTCTTGGTGGTGGTGGTGAGGAAGGAGGTAGGGTTGTTGTCTTGGTGGTGGTGGTGGGAAGGAGGTAGGGTTGTTGTCTTGGTGGTGGTGGTGAGGAAGGAGGTAGGGTTGTTGTCTTGGTGGTGGTGGTGAGGAAGGAGGTAGGGTTGTTGTCTTGGTGGTGGTGAAGGAGGTAGGGTTGTTGTCTTGGTGGTGGTGGTGAGGAAGGAGGTAGGGTTGTTGTCTTGGTGGTGGTGGTGAGGAAGGAGGTAGGGTTGTTGTCTTGGTGGTGGTGGTGAGGAAGGAGGTAGGGTTGTTGTCTTGGTGGTGGTGGTGGTGAAGGAGGTAGGGTTGTTGTCTTGGTGGTGGTGGTGGTGAAGGAGGTAGGGTTGTTGTCTTGGTGGTGGTGGTGAGGAAGGAGGTAGGGTTGTTGTCTTGGTGGTGGTGGTGAAGAAGGAGGTAGGGTTGTTGTCTTGGTGGTGGTGGTGAGGAAGGAGGTAGGGTTGTTGTCTTGGTGGTGGTGGTGGAGAAGGAGGTAGGGTTGTTGTCTTGGTGGTGGTGGTGAGGAAGGAGGTAGGGTTGTTGTCTTGGTGGTGGTGGTGAGGAAGGAGGTAGGGTTGTTGTCTTGGTGGTGGTGGTGAGGAAGGAGGTAGGGTTGTTGTCTTGGTGGTGGTGGTGAGGAAGGAGGTAGGGTTGTTGTCTTGGTGGTGGTGGTGAGGAAGGAGGTAGGGTTGTTGTCTTGGTGGTGGTGGTGAGGAAGGAGGTAGGGTTGTTGTCTTGGTGGTGGTGGTGAGGAAGGAGGTAGGGTTGTTGTCTTGGTGGTGGTGGTGAGGAAGGAGGTAGGGTTGTTGTCTTGGTGGTGGTGGTGAGGAAGGAGGTAGGGTTGTTGTCTTGGTGGTGGTGGTGAGGAAGGAGGTAGGGTTGTTGTCTTGGTGGTGGTGGTGTGAAGGAGGTAGGGTTGTTGTCTTGGTGGTGGTGGTGAAGGAGGTAGGGTTGTTGTCTTGGTGGTGGTGTGGAAGGAGGTAGGGTTGTTGTCTTGGTGGTGGTGGTGAAGGAGGTAGGGTTGTTGTCTTGGTGGTGGTGGTGGTGAAGGAGGTAGGGTTGTTGTCTTGGTGGTGGTGGTGAGGAAGGAGGTAGGGTTGTTGTCTTGGTGGTGGTGGTGAGGAAGGAGGTAGGGTTGTTGTCTTGGTGGTGGTGGTGAGGAAGGAGGTAGGGTTGTTGTCTTGGTGGTGGTGGTGAGGAAGGAGGTAGGGTTGTTGTCTTGGTGGTGGTGGTGAGGAAGGAGGTAGGGTTGTTGTCTTGGTGGTGGTGGTGAAGGAGGTAGGGTTGTTGTCTTGGTGGTGGTGGTGAGGAAGGAGGTAGGGTTGTTGTCTTGGTGGTGGTGGTGAAGGAGGTAGGGTTGTTGTCTTGGTGGTGGTGGTGAGGAAGGAGGTAGGGTTGTTGTCTTGGTGGTGGTGGTGAGGAAGGAGGTAGGGTTGTTGTCTTGGTGGTGGTGGTGAGGAAGGAGGTAGGGTTGTTGTCTTGGTGGTGGTGGTGAAGGAGGTAGGTTGTTGTCTTGGTGGTGGTGGTGAAGGAGGTAGGGTTGTTGTCTTGGTGGTGGTGGTGAGGAAGGAGGTAGGGTTGTTGTCTTGGTGGTGGTGGTGAGGAAGGAGGTAGGGTTGTTGTCTTGGTGGTGGTGGTGAAGGAGGTAGGGTTGTTGTCGTGGTGGTGGTGGTGGAGAAGAAGGAGGTAGGGTTGTTGTCTTGGTGGTGGTGGTGAAGGAGGTAGGGTTGTTGTCTTGGTGGTGGTGGTGAAGGAGGTAGGGTTGTTGTCTTGGTGGTGGTGGTGAGGAAGGAGGTAGGGTTGTTGTCTTGGTGGTGGTGGTGGGAAGGAGGTAGGGTTGTTGTCTTGGTGGTGGTGGTGGGAAGGAGGTAGGGTTGTTGTCTTGGTGGTGGTGGTGAGGAAGGAGGTAGGGTTGTTGTCTTGGTGGTGGTGGTGAGGAAGGAGGTAGGGTTGTTGTCTTGGTGGTGGTGGTGGGAAGGAGGTAGGGTTGTTGTCTTGGTGGTGGTGGTGAGGAAGGAGGTAGGGTTGTTGTCTTGGTGGTGGTGGTGAGGAAGGAGGTAGGGTTGTTGTCTTGGTGGTGGTGGTGAGGAAGGAGGTAGGGTTGTTGTCTTGGTGGTGGTGGTGAGGAAGGAGGTAGGGTTGTTGTCTTGGTGGTGGTGAGGAAGGAGGTAGGGTTGTTGTCTTGGTGGTGGTGGTGGTGAAGAAGGAGGTAGGGTTGTTGTCTTGGTGGTGGTGGTGAGGAAGGAGGTAGGGTTGTTGTCTTGGTGGTGGTGGTGAGGAAGGAGGTAGGGTTGTTGTCTTGGTGGTGGTGAGGAAGGAGGTAGGGTTGTTGTCTTGGTGGTGGTGGTGAGAAGGAGGTAGGGTTGTTGTCTTGGTGGTGGTGGTGAGGAAGGAGGTAGGGTTGTTGTCTTGGTGGTGGTGGTGAGGAAGGAGGTAGGGTTGTTGTCTGGTGGTGGTGGTGAAGGAGGTAGGGTTGTTGTCTTGGT
The DNA here is from genome assembly GCA_958450375.1 of Homarus gammarus. Lineage (NCBI taxonomy): Eukaryota > Metazoa > Arthropoda > Malacostraca > Decapoda > Nephropidae > Homarus > Homarus gammarus. Next base: position 205,982 of record CAUDMG010000908.1, on the reverse strand, counting down.
GGTGGTGGTGAGGAAGGAGGTAGGGTTGTTGTCTTGGTGGTGGTGGTGAGGAAGGAGGTAGGGTTGTTGTCTTGGTGGTGGTGGTGAGGAAGGAGGTAGGGTTGTTGTCTTGGTGGTGGTGGTGAGAAGGAGGTAGGGTTGTTGTCTTGGTGGTGGTGGTGTGGAAGGAGGTAGGGTTGTTGTCTTGGTGGTGGTGGTGAAAGGAGGTAGGGTTGTTGTCTTGGTGGTGGTGGTGAGGAAGGAGGTAGGGTTGTTGTCTTGGTGGTGGTGGTGAAGAAGGAGGTAGGGTTGTTGTCTTGGTGGTGGTGGTGAGGAAGGAGGTAGGGTTGTTGTCTTGGTGGTGGTGGTGAAGAAGGAGGTAGGGTTGTTGTCTTGGTGGTGGTGGTGGTGAAGAAGGAGGTAGGGTTGTTGTCTTGGTGGTGGTGGTGGTGAAGGAGGTAGGGTTGTTGTCTTGGTGGTGGTGGTGGAAGGAGGTAGGGTTGTTGTCTTGGTGGTGGTGGTGAGGAAGGAGGTAGGGTTGTTGTCTTGGTGGTGGTGGTGTAGAAGGAGGTAGGGTTGTTGTCTTGGTGGTGGTGGTGAGGAAGGAGGTAGGGTTGTTGTCTTGGTGGTGGTGGTGGTGAAGGAGGTAGGGTTGTTGTCTTGGTGGTGGTGGTGAGGAAGGAGGTAGGGTTGTTGTCTTGGTGGTGGTGGTGAGGAAGGAGGTAGGGTTGTTGTCTTGGTGGTGGTGGTGAGGAAGGAGGTAGGGTTGTTGTCTTGGTGGTGGTGGTGAGGAAGGAGGTAGGGTTGTTGTCTTGGTGGTGGTGGTGAGGAAGGAGGTAGGGTTGTTGTCTTGGTGGTGGTGGTGAGAAGGAGGTAGGGTTGTTGTCTTGGTGGTGGTGGTGAGGAAGGAGGTAGGGTTGTTGTCTTGGTGGTGGTGGTGAGGAAGGAGGTAGGGTTGTTGTCTTGGTGGTGGTGGTGAGGAAGGAGGTAGGGTTGTTGTCTTGGTGGTGGTGGTGAGGAAGGAGGTAGGGTTGTTGTCTTGGTGGTGGTGGTGAGGAAGGAGGTAGGGTTGTTGTCTTGGTGGTGGTGGTGAGGAAGGAGGTAGGGTTGTTGTCTTGGTGGTGGTGGTGAGGAAGGAGGTAGGGTTGTTGTCTTGGTGGTGGTGGTGAGGAAGGAGGTAGGGTTGTTGTCTTGGTGGTGGTGGTGGTGAAGGAGGTAGGGTTGTTGTCTTGGTGGTGGTGGTGAGGAAGGAGGTAGGGTTGTTGTCTTGGTGGTGGTGGTGAGGAAGGAGGTAGGGTTGTTGTCTTGGTGGTGGTGGTGGTGAAGGAGGTAGGGTTGTTGTCTTGGTGGTGGTGGTGAGGAAGGAGGTAGGGTTGTTGTCTTGGTGGTGGTGGTGGGAAGGAGGTAGGGTTGTTGTCTTGGTGGTGGTGGTGAGGAAGGAGGTAGGGTTGTTGTCTTGGTGGTGGTGGTGAGGAAGGAGGTAGGGTTGTTGTCTTGGTGGTGGTGGTGAGGAAGGAGGTAGGGTTGTTGTCTTGGTGGTGGTGGTGAGGAAGGAGGTAGGGTTGTTGTCTTGGTGGTGGTGGTGAGGAAGGAGGTAGGGTTGTTGTCTTGGTGGTGGTGGTGAGGAAGGAGGTAGGGTTGTTGTCTTGGTGGTGGTGGTGAGGAAGGAGGTAGGGTTGTTGTCTTGGTGGTGGTGGTGGTGAGAAGGAGGTAGGGTTGTTGTCTTGGTGGTGGTGGTGAGGAAGGAGGTAGGGTTGTTGTCTTGGTGGTGGTGGTGAGGAAGGAGGTAGGGTTGTTGTCTTGGTGGTGGTGGTGAGGAAGGAGGTAGGGTTGTTGTCTTGGTGGTGGTGGTGGTGGTGAAGGAGGTAGGGTTGTTGTCTTGGTGGTGGTGGTGAGGAAGGAGGTAGGGTTGTTGTCTTGGTGGTGGTGGTGAGGAAGGAGGTAGGGTTGTTGTCTTGGTGGTGGTGGTGAGGAAGGAGGTAGGGTTGTTGTCTTGGTGGTGGTGGTGAGGAAGGAGGTAGGGTTGTTGTCTTGGTGGTGGTGGTGAGGAAGGAGGTAGGGTTGTTGTCTTGGTGGTGGTGGTGGTGAAGAAGGAGGTAGGGTTGTTGTCTTGGTGGTGGTGGTGAAGAAGGAGGTAGGGTTGTTGTCTTGGTGGTGGTGGTGAGGAAGGAGGTAGGGTTGTTGTCTTGGTGGTGGTGGTGGTGAAGGAGGTAGGGTTGTTGTCTTGGTGGTGGTGGTGAGGAAGGAGGTAGGGTTGTTGTCTTGGTGGTGGTGGTGAGGAAGGAGGTAGGGTTGTTGTCTTGGTGGTGGTGGTGGTGAAGGAGGTAGGGTTGTTGTCTTGGTGGTGGTGGTGAGGAAGGAGGTAGGGTTGTTGTCTTGGTGGTGGTGGTGGTGAAGGAGGTAGGGTTGTTGTCTTGGTGGTGGTGGTGAGGAAGGAGGTAGGGTTGTTGTCTTGGTGGTGGTGGTGAGGAAGGAGGTAGGGTTGTTGTCTTGGTGGTGGTGGTGGTGAAGGAGGTAGGGTTGTTGTCTTGGTGGTGGTGGTGAGGAAGGAGGTAGGGTTGTTGTCTTGGTGGTGGTGGTGAGGAAGGAGGTAGGGTTGTTGTCTTGGTGGTGGTGGTGAGGAAGGAGGTAGGGTTGTTGTCTTGGTGGTGGTGGTGAGGAAGGAGGTAGGGTTGTTGTCTTGGTGGTGGTGGTGAGGAAGGAGGTAGGGTTGTTGTCTTGGTGGTGGTGGTGAGGAAGGAGGTAGGGTTGTTGTCTTGGTGGTGGTGGTGAGGAAGGAGGTAGGGTTGTTGTCTTGGTGGTGGTGGTGAGGAAGGAGGTAGGGTTGTTGTCTTGGTGGTGGTGGTGAGGAAGGAGGTAGGGTTGTTGTCTTGGTGGTGGTGGTGAGGAAGGAGGTAGGGTTGTTGTCTTGGTGGTGGTGGTGGTGGTGAGAAGGAGGTAGGGTTGTTGTCTTGGTGGTGGTGGTGAGGAAGGAGGTAGGGTTGTTGTCTTGGTGGTGGTGGTGGTGGTGAAGGAGGTAGGGTTGTTGTCTTGGTGGTGGTGGTGAGGAAGGAGGTAGGGTTGTTGTCTTGGTGGTGGTGGTGAGGAAGGAGGTAGGGTTGTTGTCTTGGTGGTGTTGGTGATGTAGGAGGTAGGGTTGTTGTCTTGGTGGTGGTGGTGAGGAAGGAGGTAGGGTTGTTGTCTTGGTGGTGGTGGTGAGGAAGGAGGTAGGGTTGTTGTCTTGGTGGTGGTGGTGAGGAAGGAGGTAGGGTTGTTGTCTTGGTGGTGGTGGTGGCGAGGAAGGAGGTAGGGTTGTTGTCTTGGTGGTGGTGGTGGAAGGAGGTAGGGTTGTTGTCTTGGTGGTGGTGGTGAGGAAGGAGGTAGGGTTGTTGTCTTGGTGGTGGTGGTGAGGAAGGAGGTAGGGTTGTTGTCTTGGTGGTGGTGGTGAGGAAGGAGGTAGGGTTGTTGTCTTGGTGGTGGTGGTGGTGAAGGAGGTAGGGTTGTTGTCTTGGTGGTGGTGGTGAGGAAGGAGGTAGGGTTGTTGTCTTGGTGGTGGTGGTGGTGAAGGAGGTAGGGTTGTTGTCTTGGTGGTGGTGGTGAGGAAGGAGGTAGGGTTGTTGTCTTGGTGGTGGTGGAAGGAGGTAGGGTTGTTGTCTTGGTGGTGGTGGTGAAGGAGGTAGGGTTGTTGTCTTGGTGGTGGTGGTGAGGAAGGAGGTAGGGTTGTTGTCTTGGTGGTGGTGGTGGTGAAGGAGGTAGGGTTGTTGTCTTGGTGGTGGTGGTGAGGAAGGAGGTAGGGTTGTTGTCTTGGTGGTGGTGGTGGTGGTGAAGGAGGTAGGGTTGTTGTCTTGGTGGTGGTGGTGAGGAAGGAGGTAGGGTTGTTGTCTTGGTGGTGGTGGTGGTGAAGGAGGTAGGGTTGTTGTCTTGGTGGTGGTGGTGGTGAAGGAGGTAGGGTTGTTGTCTTGGTGGTGGTGGTGAGGAAGGAGGTAGGGTTGTTGTCTTGGTGGTGGTGGTGAGGAAGGAGGTAGGGTTGTTGTCTTGGTGGTGGTGGTGGGAAGGAGGTAGGGTTGTTGTCTTGGTGGTGGTGGTGAGGAAGGAGGTAGGGTTGTTGTCTTGGTGGTGGTGGTGAAGGAGGTAGGGTTGTTGTCTTGGTGGTGGTGGTGAGAAGGAGGTAGGGTTGTTGTCTTGGTGGTGGTGGTGGGAAGGAGGTAGGGTTGTTGTCTTGGTGGTGGTGGTGAGGAAGGAGGTAGGGTTGTTGTCTTGGTGGTGGTGGTGAGGAAGGAGGTAGGGTTGTTGTCTTGGTGGTGGTGGTGGAGAAGGAGGTAGGGTTGTTGTCTTGGTGGTGGTGGTGAGGAAGGAGGTAGGGTTGTTGTCTTGGTGGTGGTGAAGGAGGTAGGGTTGTTGTCTTGGTGGTGGTGGTGAGGAAGGAGGTAGGGTTGTTGTCTTGGTGGTGGTGGTGAGGAAGGAGGTAGGGTTGTTGTCTTGGTGGTGGTGGTGAGGAAGGAGGTAGGGTTGTTGTCTTGGTGGTGGTGGTGGTGAAGGAGGTAGGGTTGTTGTCTTGGTGGTGGTGGTGAGGAAGGAGGTAGGGTTGTTGTCTTGGTGGTGGTGGTGAAGGAGGTAGGGTTGTTGTCTTGGTGGTGGTGGTGAAGGAGGTAGGGTTGTTGTCTTGGTGGTGGTGGTGAAGAAGGAGGTAGGGTTGTTGTCTTGGTGGTGGTGGTGAAGGAGGTAGGGTTGTTGTCTTGGTGGTGGTGGTGAGGAAGGAGGTAGGGTTGTTGTCTTGGTGGTGGTGGTGGGAAGGAGGTAGGGTTGTTGTCTTGGTGGTGGTGGTGAGGAAGGAGGTAGGGTTGTTGTCTTGGTGGTGGTGGTGAAGGAGGTAGGGTTGTTGTCTTGGTGGTGGTGGTGAAGGAGGTAGGGTTGTTGTCTTGGTGGTGGTGGTGAGGAAGGAGGTAGGGTTGTTGTCTTGGTGGTGGTGGTGGTGAAGGAGGTAGGGTTGTTGTCTTGGTGGTGGTGGTGGTGAAGGAGGTAGGGTTGTTGTCTTGGTGGTGGTGGTGGTGAAGGAGGTAGGGTTGTTGTCTTGGTGGTGGTGGTGAAGGAGGTAGGGTTGTTGTCTTGGTGGTGGTGGTGGTGAAGGAGGTAGGGTTGTTGTCTTGGTGGTGGTGGTGAAGGAGGTAGGGTTGTTGTCTTGGTGGTGGTGGTGAAGGAGGTAGGGTTGTTGTCTTGGTGGTGGTGGTGGTGAAGAAGGAGGTAGGGTTGTTGTCTTGGTGGTGGTGGTGGTGAAGGAGGTAGGGTTGTTGTCTTGGTGGTGGTGGTGAAGGAGGTAGGGTTGTTGTCTTGGTGGTGGTGAGGAAGGAGGTAGGGTTGTTGTCTTGGTGGTGGTGGTGAGGAAGGAGGTAGGGTTGTTGTCTTGGTGGTGGTGGTGAAGGAGGTAGGGTTGTTGTCTTGGTGGTGGTGGTGGTGAAGGAGGTAGGGTTGTTGTCTTGGTGGTGGTGGTGAAGGAGGTAGGGTTGTTGTCTTGGTGGTGGTGGTGAAGGAGGTAGGGTTGTTGTCTTGGTGGTGGTGGTGGTGAAGGAGGTAGGGTTGTTGTCTTGGTGGTGGTGGTGAAGGAGGTAGGGTTGTTGTCTTGGTGGTGGTGGTGAAGGAGGTAGGGTTGTTGTCTTGGTGGTGGTGGTGAGGAAGGAGGTAGGGTTGTTGTCTTGGTGGTGGTGGTGGTGAAGGAGGTAGGGTTGTTGTCTTGGTGGTGGTGGTGGTGAAGGAGGTAGGGTTGTTGTCTTGGTGGTGGTGGTGAGGAAGGAGGTAGGGTTGTTGTCTTGGTGGTGGTGGTGAGGAAGGAGGTAGGGTTGTTGTCTTGGTGGTGGTGGTGAAGGAGGTAGGGTTGTTGTCTTGGTGGTGGTGGTGAGGAAGGAGGTAGGGTTGTTGTCTTGGTGGTGGTGGTGAGGAAGGAGGTAGGGTTGTTGTCTTGGTGGTGGTGGTGAGAAGGAGGTAGGGTTGTTGTCTTGGTGGTGGTGGTGGTGAAGGAGGTAGGGTTGTTGTCTTGGTGGTGGTGGTGGTGAAGAAGGAGGTAGGGTTGTTGTCTTGGTGGTGGTGGTGGAAGGAGGTAGGGTTGTTGTCTTGGTGGTGGTGGTGAAGGAGGTAGGGTTGTTGTCTTGGTGGTGGTGGTGAAGAAGGAGGTAGGGTTGTTGTCTTGGTGGTGGTGGTGAGGAAGGAGGTAGGGTTGTTGTCTTGGTGGTGGTGGTGAGGAAGGAGGTAGGGTTGTTGTCTTGGTGGTGGTGGTGAGGAAGGAGGTAGGGTTGTTGTCTTGGTGGTGGTGGTGAGGAAGGAGGTAGGGTTGTTGTCTTGGTGGTGGTGGTGAGGAAGGAGGTAGGGTTGTTGTCTTGGTGGTGGTGGTGAGGAAGGAGGTAGGGTTGTTGTCTTGGTGGTGGTGGTGAGGAAGGAGGTAGGGTTGTTGTCTTGGTGGTGGTGGTGGTGAAGGAGGTAGGGTTGTTGTCTTGGTGGTGGTGGTGGTGAAGGAGGTAGGGTTGTTGTCTTGGTGGTGGTGGTGGTGAAGGAGGTAGGGTTGTTGTCTTGGTGGTGGTGGTGGTGAAGAAGGAGGTAGGGTTGTTGTCTTGGTGGTGGTGGTGAGGAAGGAGGTAGGGTTGTTGTCTTGGTGGTGGTGGTGAGGAAGGAGGTAGGGTTGTTGTCTTGGTGGTGGTGGTGGTGAAGGAGGTAGGGTTGTTGTCTTGGTGGTGGTGTGGAAGGAGGTAGGGTTGTTGTCTTGGTGGTGGTGGTGAGGAAGGAGGTAGGGTTGTTGTCTTGGTGGTGGTGGTGAGGAAGGAGGTAGGGTTGTTGTCTTGGTGGTGGTGGTGGTGAAGGAGGTAGGGTTGTTGTCTTGGTGGTGGTGGTGGTGAAGGAGGTAGGGTTGTTGTCTTGGTGGTGGTGGTGAAGGAGGTAGGGTTGTTGTCTTGGTGGTGGTGGTGAGGAAGGAGGTAGGGTTGTTGTCTTGGTGGTGGTGGTAAGGAGGTAGGGTTGTTGTCTTGGTGGTGGTGGTGAGGAAGGAGGTAGGGTTGTTGTCTTGGTGGTGGTGGTGGTGACGAAGGAGGTAGTGTTGTTGTCTTGGTGGTGGTGGTGTAGAAGGAGGTAGGGTTGTTGTCTTGGTGGTGGTGGTGAAGGAGGTAGGGTTGTTGTCTTGGTGGTGGTGGTGAAGGAGGTAGGGTTGTTGTCTTGGTGGTGGTGGTGAAGGAGGTAGGGTTGTTGTCTTGGTGGTGGTGGTGAGGAAGGAGGTAGGGTTGTTGTCTTGGTGGTGGTGGTGAAGGAGGTAGGGTTGTTGTCTTGGTGGTGGTGGTGAAGGAGGTAGGGTTGTTGTCTTGGTGGTGGTGGTGAGGAAGGAGGTAGGGTTGTTGTCTTGGTGGTGGTGGTGAAGGAGGTAGGGTTGTTGTCTTGGTGGTGGTGGTGAGGAAGGAGGTAGGGTTGTTGTCTTGGTGGTGGTGGTGGTGAAGGAGGTAGGGTTGTTGTCTTGGTGGTGGTGGTGAGAAGGAGGTAGGGTTGTTGTCTTGGTGGTGGTGGTGAGGAAGGAGGTAGGGTTGTTGTCTTGGTGGTGGTGGTGAGGAAGGAGGTAGGGTTGTTGTCTTGGTGGTGGTGGTGAAGGAGGTAGGGTTGTTGTCTTGGTGGTGGTGGTGGTGAAGGAGGTAGGGTTGTTGTCTTGGTGGTGGTGGTGAGGAAGGAGGTAGGGTTGTTGTCTTGGTGGTGGTGGTGAGGAAGGAGGTAGGGTTGTTGTCTTGGTGGTGGTGGTGAGGAAGGAGGTAGGGTTGTTGTCTTGGTGGTGGTGGTGAAGAAGGAGGTAGGGTTGTTGTCTTGGTGGTGGTGGTGAGGAAGGAGGTAGGGTTGTTGTCTTGGTGGTGGTGAGGAAGGAGGTAGGGTTGTTGTCTTGGTGGTGGTGGTGGTGAAGGAGGTAGGGTTGTTGTCTTGGTGGTGGTGGTGGTGAAGGAGGTAGGGTTGTTGTCTTGGTGGTGGTGGTGAGGAAGGAGGTAGGGTTGTTGTCTTGGTGGTGGTGGTGAGGAAGGAGGTAGGGTTGTTGTCTTGGTGGTGGTGGTGAAGGAGGTAGGGTTGTTGTCTTGGTGGTGGTGAGGAAGGAGGTAGGGTTGTTGTCTTGGTGGTGGTGGTGAGGAAGGAGGTAGGGTTGTTGTCTTGGTGGTGGTGGTGGTGAAGGAGGTAGGGTTGTTGTCTTGGTGGTGGTGGTGGTGAAGGAGGTAGGGTTGTTGTCTTGGTGGTGGTGGTGAGGAAGGAGGTAGGGTTGTTGTCTTGGTGGTGGTGGTGAGGAAGGAGGTAGGGTTGTTGTCTTGGTGGTGGTGGTGGTGAAGGAGGTAGGGTTGTTGTCTTGGTGGTGGTGGTGAGGAAGGAGGTAGGGTTGTTGTCTTGGTGGTGGTGGTGAGGAAGGAGGTAGGGTTGTTGTCTTGGTGGTGGTGGTGAGGAAGGAGGTAGGGTTGTTGTCTTGGTGGTGGTGGTGAGGAAGGAGGTAGGGTTGTTGTCTTGGTGGTGGTGGTGAGGAAGGAGGTAGGGTTGTTGTCTTGGTGGTGGTGGTGAGGAAGGAGGTAGGGTTGTTGTCTTGGTGGTGGTGGTGGTGAAGGAGGTAGGGTTGTTGTCTTGGTGGTGGTGGTGAGGAAGGAGGTAGGGTTGTTGTCTTGGTGGTGGTGGTGAGGAAGGAGGTAGGGTTGTTGTCTTGGTGGTGGTGGTGAAGAAGGAGGTAGGGTTGTTGTCTTGGTGGTGGTGGTGAGGAAGGAGGTAGGGTTGTTGTCTTGGTGGTGGTGGTGAGGAAGGAGGTAGGGTTGTTGTCTTGGTGGTGGTGGTGAAGGAGGTAGGGTTGTTGTCTTGGTGGTGGTGGTGAAGGAGGTAGGGTTGTTGTCTTGGTGGTGGTGGTGAGGAAGGAGGTAGGGTTGTTGTCTTGGTGGTGGTGGTGAAGGAGGTAGGGTTGTTGTCTTGGTGGTGGTGGTGAGGAAGGAGGTAGGGTTGTTGTCTTGGTGGTGGTGGTGAGGAAGGAGGTAGGGTTGTTGTCTTGGTGGTGGTGGTGGTGAAGGAGGTAGGGTTGTTGTCTTGGTGGTGGTGGTGAAGGAGGTAGGGTTGTTGTCTTGGTGGTGGTGGTGAGGAAGGAGGTAGGGTTGTTGTCTTGGTGGTGGTGGTGGTGAAGGAGGTAGGGTTGTTGTCTTGGTGGTGGTGGTGAAGGAGGTAGGGTTGTTGTCTTGGTGGTGGTGGTGAAGGAGGTAGGGTTGTTGTCTTGGTGGTGGTGGTGAGAAGGAGGTAGGGTTGTTGTCTTGGTGGTGGTGGTGAGGAAGGAGGTAGGGTTGTTGTCTTGGTGGTGGTGGTGAGGAAGGAGGTAGGGTTGTTGTCTTGGTGGTGGTGGTGAGGAAGGAGGTAGGGTTGTTGTCTTGGTGGTGGTGGTGAGGAAGGAGGTAGGGTTGTTGTCTTGGTGGTGGTGGTGGTGAAGGAGGTAGGGTTGTTGTCTTGGTGGTGGTGGTGAGGAAGGAGGTAGGGTTGTTGTCTTGGTGGTGGTGGTGAGGAAGGAGGTAGGGTTGTTGTCTTGGTGGTGGTGGTGAGGAAGGAGGTAGGGTTGTTGTCTTGGTGGTGGTGGTGAAGGAGGTAGGGTTGTTGTCTTGGTGGTGGTGAGGAAGGAGGTAGGGTTGTTGTCTTGGTGGTGGTGGTGAGGAAGGAGGTAGGGTTGTTGTCTTGGTGGTGGTGGTGAGGAAGGAGGTAGGGTTGTTGTCTTGGTGGTGGTGGTGAGGAAGGAGGTAGGGTTGTTGTCTTGGTGGTGGTGGTGAGGAAGGAGGTAGGGTTGTTGTCTTGGTGGTGGTGGTGAGGAAGGAGGTAGGGTTGTTGTCTTGGTGGTGGTGGTGAGGAAGGAGGTAGGGTTGTTGTCTTGGTGGTGGTGGTGTTGAAGGAGGTAGGGTTGTTGTCTTGGTGGTGGTGGTGAAGGAGGTAGGGTTGTTGTCTTGGTGGTGGTGGTGAGGAAGGAGGTAGGGTTGTTGTCTTGGTGGTGGTGGTGAAGGAGGTAGGGTTGTTGTCTTGGTGGTGGTGGTGAGGAAGGAGGTAGGGTTGTTGTCTTGGTGGTGGTGGTGAGGAAGGAGGTAGGGTTGTTGTCTTGGTGGTGGTGGTGAGGAAGGAGGTAGGGTTGTTGTCTTGGTGGTGGTGGTGGTGAAGAAGGAGGTAGGGTTGTTGTCTTGGTGGTGGTGGTGAGGAAGGAGGTAGGGTTGTTGTCTTGGTGGTGGTGGTGAGGAAGGAGGTAGGGTTGTTGTCTTGGTGGTGGTGGTGAGGAAGGAGGTAGGGTTGTTGTCTTGGTGGTGGTGGTGAGGAAGGAGGTAGGGTTGTTGTCTTGGTGGTGGTGGTGAGAAGGAGGTAGGGTTGTTGTCTTGGTGGTGGTGGTGAGGAAGGAGGTAGGGTTGTTGTCTTGGTGGTGGTGGTGAAGAAGGAGGTAGGGTTGTTGTCTTGGTGGTGGTGGTGAGGAAGGAGGTAGGGTTGTTGTCTTGGTGGTGGTGGTGAGGAAGGAGGTAGGGTTGTTGTCTTGGTGGTGGTGGTGAAGGAGGTAGGGTTGTTGTCTTGGTGGTGGTGGTGAAGGAGGTAGGGTTGTTGTCTTGGTGGTGGTGGTGAGGAAGGAGGTAGGGTTGTTGTCTTGGTGGTGGTGGTGAGGAAGGAGGTAGGGTTGTTGTCTTGGTGGTGGTGGTGAGGAAGGAGGTAGGGTTGTTGTCTTGGTGGTGGTGGTGGTGAAGGAGGTAGGGTTGTTGTCTTGGTGGTGGTGGTGTAGAAGGAGGTAGGGTTGTTGTCTTGGTGGTGGTGGTGAGGAAGGAGGTAGGGTTGTTGTCTTGGTGGTGGTGGTGAGGAAGGAGGTAGGGTTGTTGTCTTGGTGGTGGTGGTGAGGAAGGAGGTAGGGTTGTTGTCTTGGTGGTGGTGGTAGGAGGTAGGGTTGTTGTCTTGGTGGTGGTGGTGAGGAAGGAGGTAGGGTTGTTGTCTTGGTGGTGGTGGTGAGGAAGGAGGTAGGGTTGTTGTCTTGGTGGTGGTGGTGTAGAAGGAGGTAGGGTTGTTGTCTTGGTGGTGGTGGTGAGGAAGGAGGTAGGGTTGTTGTCTTGGTGGTGGTGGTGAGGAAGGAGGTAGGGTTGTTGTCTTGGTGGTGGTGGTGAGGAAGGAGGTAGGGTTGTTGTCTTGGTGGTGGTGGTGAGAAGGAGGTAGGGTTGTTGTCTTGGTGGTGGTGGTGAGGAAGGAGGTAGGGTTGTTGTCTTGGTGGTGGTGGTGAGGAAGGAGGTAGGGTTGTTGTCTTGGTGGTGGTGGTGAGGAAGGAGGTAGGGTTGTTGTCTTGGTGGTGGTGGTGAGGAAGGAGGTAGGGTTGTTGTCTTGGTGGTGGTGAGGAAGGAGGTAGGGTTGTTGTCTTGGTGGTGGTGGTGAGGAAGGAGGTAGGGTTGTTGTCTTGGTGGTGGTGGTGAGGAAGGAGGTAGGGTTGTTGTCTTGGTGGTGGTGGTGTGTAAGGAGGTAGGGTTGTTGTCTTGGTGGTGGTGGTGGAGAAGGAGGTAGGGTTGTTGTCTTGGTGGTGGTGGTGAGGAAGGAGGTAGGGTTGTTGTCTTGGTGGTGGTGGTGAGGAAGGAGGTAGGGTTGTTGTCTTGGTGGTGGTGGTGAAGAAGGAGGTAGGGTTGTTGTCTTGGTGGTGGTGGTGAGGAAGGAGGTAGGGTTGTTGTCTTGGTGGTGGTGGTGGTGAAGAAGGAGGTAGGGTTGTTGTCTTGGTGGTGGTGGTGAGGAAGGAGGTAGGGTTGTTGTCTTGGTGGTGGTGGTGAGGAAGGAGGTAGGGTTGTTGTCTTGGTGGTGGTGGTGAGGAAGGAGGTAGGGTTGTTGTCTTGGTGGTGGTGGTGAGGAAGGAGGTAGGGTTGTTGTCTTGGTGGTGGTGGTGAGGAAGGAGGTAGGGTTGTTGTCTTGGTGGTGGTGGTGAGGAAGGAGGTAGGGTTGTTGTCTTGGTGGTGGTGGTGTAGAAGGAGGTAGGGTTGTTGTCTTGGTGGTGGTGGTGAGGAAGGAGGTAGGGTTGTTGTCTTGGTGGTGGTGGTGAGAAGGAGGTAGGGTTGTTGTCTTGGTGGTGGTGGTGAAGAAGGAGGTAGGGTTGTTGTCTTGGTGGTGGTGGTGAGGAAGGAGGTAGGGTTGTTGTCTTGGTGGTGGTGGTGAGAAGGAGGTAGGGTTGTTGTCTTGGTGGTGGTGGTGAAGGAGGTAGGGTTGTTGTCTTGGTGGTGGTGGTGAGAAGGAGGTAGGGTTGTTGTCTTGGTGGTGGTGGTGAGGAAGGAGGTAGGGTTGTTGTCTTGGTGGTGGTGGTGAGGAAGGAGGTAGGGTTGTTGTCTTGGTGGTGGTGGTGAAGGAGGTAGGGTTGTTGTCTTGGTGGTGGTGGTGAGGAAGGAGGTAGGGTTGTTGTCTTGGTGGTGGTGGTGAGGAAGGAGGTAGGGTTGTTGTCTTGGTGGTGGTGGTGAAGAAGGAGGTAGGGTTGTTGTCTTGGTGGTGGTGGTGAAGAAGGAGGTAGGGTTGTTGTCTTGGTGGTGGTGGTGAGGAAGGAGGTAGGGTTGTTGTCTTGGTGGTGGTGGTGAGGAAGGAGGTAGGGTTGTTGTCTTGGTGGTGGTGGTGAGGAAGGAGGTAGGGTTGTTGTCTTGGTGGTGGTGGTGAGGAAGGAGGTAGGGTTGTTGTCTTGGTGGTGGTGGTGAGGAAGGAGGTAGGGTTGTTGTCTTGGTGGTGGTGGTGAGGAAGGAGGTAGGGTTGTTGTCTTGGTGGTGGTGGTGAGGAAGGAGGTAGGGTTGTTGTCTTGGTGGTGGTGGTGAAGAAGGAGGTAAGGTTGTTGTCTTGGTGGTGGTGGTGAAGAAGGAGGTAAGGTTGTTGTCTTGGTGGTGGTGGTGAAGAAGGTAGTTATATTCTAACGCTAATATTAATGTCGAGTCATGTCAAAAAGTCGACGTCTCCTCTGAACAAGTCAGTGTCGAAACTACAGTAAATGAAATAATGCAGCGCCTATAGTGTTGGTACCCTGAACTACACACACCTCTGAGTATTCTTGGTTATAATGTCCCTTACCTGAGGATGTTATATACATTTCTTCTAACATTTCGTTCTGAATGTAATAGCAAAAAAAAAATGAACAGAGAAATGATTCCTCTCTCTCTCTCTCTCTCTCCGGGCGAAGATGACAGGTTACTGAAGTTCTGCCCTTGATCATTATGACAACACAGTAACATGCTTGTACGTGTTACATGAAAGAAATAAGATGTAACAAATACAAAGGCGTTTAATATTCAGTTGAAAGGCGCAATAAAACTCCCTTGTGCACGAGATACAACAAACTAATATTGTAATATATAGTCAAAACAGATGCGACCAAAGTGACATCTTATCATACCTTGAAACCCTGCATATGGTACCAAACCTGATGTGCTTACGAGAGAGGCACAAAAAGTGGAATTACTGTTCACACTCGGAGTATCTATCGAATTGAAGGATTTAGAAAGTGCCACTGTAGAAGTAGCTGCCTAACAAAGCTGTGTTCTTGTCTGAAAAGCAGCCTTCGTTGTAACAATGCATACTTATAGCCATAAATCATGTGAAAACGTTGCTCAACAATTCTCCGTGTGTGCAACATACTGGTGATTTGGTTAACGCTCGGAAAAGGTCGTCCACGGAACTTCATATTTATGTTTATATAGGGAGATAGTGCAAAACATATATTTAATTACGTTTCCGCCACGAATTATATTTTTCGAGCTTCCATCTGACTCACGTGCCAATCACCGAAAGTCTCGGTGTCACGTGACCATGTCTAGCCAATCAGCGTTACTGTCGGTGTCACGTGACTATGTCTAACCAACCAGCGTTGTTGTCGGTGTCACGTGACTATGTCTAACTAATCAGCTGTGTTCTATCTCAGCTTGGCAAACCATTCATCGTGTATTTGAAAAGGAAGCCGCTGCCATTGATATTTTTAAGGTTCATGGAATTCTGCCAACCTCTGTGAAGTGCTACAGGCTTTCATACGCAAAATATAGAGCAATTATGGAAAGATATCAAGAGGGGTGCTTAGTGCCGGGAATAAGAAGCAATAATACCAGCAATATTTCTCTCTGAACATGTTCCAAGCTGAATACTCCGATCCACCACTTCCTCCTATAAGCCTACAAGTAGCATCACTTTATCCTCTAGCATCTGTTAAGGCAAGTTTTGTACACAACCGGGGGGGGGGGGGGGGGAGGGAGGTTAGGTCACGTCCTTCTGGTTACTCTGATTTGGAAATTTCGTTAGGTTACGTTTCTTCAGTTTTTTTTCGATTTTTCTACCCCATAATTTCCCTCTTCATCAAAGCCCTGCAACTTTGTGTAACCAATATTGTGAGTAATTGGGAGGGGGTCATATCTCCTTAACGACTCATTTACAACGGAAATGAAGGTCAGATTCGCTTGAAACAACACAATACACTAGGATAATTAGGCATCATAACACCCCAAGATGTGAAAGACTCAAGGTATACAGTGTTGGTTTAGCCTTTCATAATTGCTAGTTTCCAAGTGACGAATGTACAGGTACGGCCATCATCAGGTTATACTCACTTAACATTAATGATGTAAAATGTGATAAAATGTTGATACGTGACAACATAACATTAATGACACGTGTAAAAAAAGGGGGAGGTAAAGATTTGTTTTAGGTCAATCATGGAATTTCATATTTCTTTTTATATAGAGAGAAAGAGCAAAGAAAAATTAATTTATTCTATTACGTTTCCGATTCAAATTTATATTTTCCGAATATTTTAACCGATAAAATTACCAACAATATTAGTTCCTCAAAAGTGGGCTGGGCTTTGAAACAGGGGTAAATTTGGGGTAAAATACTAAATAATAACACCAAACAAACCTTTTAAAACCTGACCTAACATAATTATAAAATCCTAAAACTATAAAACACTTCCCTTATTTGTGTTTTAAGTATTTAGATGAGGAGGGGATCCATGAACTCGAACACGATTTGTAACCTTATTATTGGTGAGGTAAGGTTAGGTTAGGTCAGGTTAGGTTAGGTCAGGTTAGGTTAGGTTAGGTTCTTAAAGGTTTGTTTGGTGTTCTTTTTAGTATTTTACCCCGTATTTCCCTCTGTTTCAAAGCCCTGTCCAATATTGTTGGTAACTGGGAGGGAGGTGGAGTGGTAAGAGGCTCCATCTATGGGTTGAAAATCAAAACTGTACACTCCAAGTCTACATTCTGTAATTACTTATGAATATATTTAATTGACATAAGAGTTCCAGGGTAATTTCAACACAATTTTGAATGTTATTTCTACTCATTAGTAGAAGTTCTTGCATTTCCTCTTACGTAGAAAACTTTGCATTAGAACCTTTAGGAATCCATCTTTATATTGCAGCTTAAACGAGCCAAATGGATCCGTTTTCTAACTCCAGTTGTGAACAAGGAAACGAACTTGATATATGAACCTCTGAGAAGCAAGAACTATATTTCCAGAGCTTCAATTTTTCCTCATAACTGGAAGATTTCGTGTACCAAATGAGTCTAGATAATTTATAAACTGAAACCACAATATAACGCTAAAAATGACCTAAGAACTGCATTGAGACTCTAGTTAGAAACGTTATATTTAAGTCTCTAGTTTGGGGAGAAAATTATAGTTGAAGAGTCTGTGAATCCGGAACCCAAGTGACGTATTGTCCCCCCCAACTGATGACGGCAACAACACTCCCACGTCTTCGCCATTGCCATCCATTCTATCGTCAACTACTTCATCGTCATCCACTCCCATGTCATCCACTCTATCATCAACCACTTCATCGTCATCCTCCACCTCGTCAGCCTCATCACCGACGTGTGTCATACAGGTAACCCGGCACCTTCAGGAGGCCGTAATTATTCTGAGAAATACGACGCCATTTAGGGGAGAAAAATTCACCTCTTGTGTGATGGAGGAGAGAGATGGAGACGACCCCTGGGAGACCATCTGACCACGGAGACATTTGAGAGGTGTTAAGGGAATGTTGAGAGATGTAGAGAGATGTTTTAGGGATGTTGAGGGGAATGTTTAAGAGATTTTTAGAGGGATGTACAAGAGAAGTTTTGTACCACTTGGAAGTTTTGGTGTGTGTGTGTGTGTGTGTGTGTGTGTGATTCCAGTAGTATTGCAAATAAAATTCTATAAAAGGGTGGTAACAATTATTTTGGCAACACTGTTTTGTTTTTTATATTAAGAAACCTCCCTCTAACGGATTAAATTGTAAAGGAAGTTCGCTATATAGAGGTCCGTTAGATTAAATTCCGTTAGATTGAATTCCGTTAGATAGAGGTCCGTTAGATAGAAGTCCGTTAGAGATCCGTTAGATTGAGTTCCGTTAGATAGAGGTCCGTTAGATAAAGTTCCGTTAGATGGAGGTTTCACTCTATAAAGGAGGTACTGGGAGGTACTGGGAGGTAGTGTTGAGGGTAAACAAACCTCGCCACAAACAAACAAGGCTCGGCGGCAGTGTGTTGTTGATATTATGCCCCGACACCACGTAAAGAGGGAGATGGGAGGGAGGGAGAAGAGAGAGAGAGAGAAAGAGAGAGAGAGAGAGAGAGATATGAGGTGGGAGGGAGAAGAGAGAGGGGGAGGGGGAAAGAGGGAGAGAGAGAGAGAGATAATCAAGGGAAGCGGAATGGGGAGGAGGGATTGGGAAGAAAATGGGGTAGGGAGAGGATCTAACAAGGCCGTCTCATTGGGTGACAGGGGAGTGGGGGGGGGGACGGTGTTTGACAGATGATAGACAGACACATTAATTATTACACGATACTTATGGTTATTTATTAGCCCTCGCATCGTCCTGAGGGAGTCCATGCTGTAGGTGGTGGTAGCTGCTGTAGGTGTTGGTAGCTGCTGTAGGTGGTGGTAGCTGCTGTAGGTGTTGGTAGCTGCTGTAGGTGGTGGTAGCTGCTGTAGGTGTTGGTAGCTGCTGTAGGTGGTGGTGTTAGCTGCTGTGGGTGGTGGTAGCTGGTGTGGGTGGTGGTAGCTGCTGTAGGTGGTGGTGGCAGCTGCTGTGGGTGGTGATGGTAGCTGCTGTGGGTGGTGGCAGCTGCTGTGGGTGGTGGCAGTTTCTGTGGGTGGTGGCAGCTGCTGTGGGTGGTGCTATGATGTTATGTGAGATATGACCTGCTTTAGCTAGCTCTATGCCCGCCTCACCTGTCTGACCAACCGACAGTGTAAATTTTATCAGCGTCAGGTGAGGTTAATTATATTCCTATACTGTACGTCTTACTACACTCACTGCCGCACTAACGCAACTTTGATCGAATCTTGGTCACCTACCACCTAGCGCGTGCTTGAGGTTCCAGGGAGTGTTTAGAATCAAGATTTTTCTCTCTCCCTTCTCCCCTCCTCTCCTGTCCCTACTCCCTCCCTCTCTCCCTCTCCTGTCCCCACTTCCTCCCTATCCTGCCCCCACTCCCTCCGTCCCTCTCCTGCCCCCACTCCCTCCCTATCCTCCCCCCACTCCCTCCCTATCCTGTCCCCACTCCCTCCCTATCCTGCCCCCACTCCCTCCCTCCCTCATCACACTCGTTTACCACACGTCAGGAGGCGGAGGAGTTAGTCTCCTAAACTGGTTCATAATAGACAGCCCGTCAACGCTCTTGGTCTGTGATAATGAGTGTGATTGTTGCCCCGCCTTGTGTGTGTGTGTGTGTGGTTCAGCATTTTGTCCGATTGTTATATATATTTCAATAATTCTTATATAGATTAATGTGAGGCAGCGTTTACTACACGAAGTCATCACCTGTAACGATAATGAACCAACTTTACCTGTGTGTTCGCTGGCCTTTAATGACGTCATACTTGCTGGAATATACAACATTTTAAAGGGTTTTATTCTTTTAACCTTTACAGTAATTTTCCGAATATTTTATGTGTTCTGGAAGTAAATAACATTACCACAAAAATCAGATTTACGAAAAATAAATAAAACTGCGACATAAAGCCTTTAGCATTATGGTGTCTAAATTATTTCGAGACTCTACGGTCCACAGTTGTTGTGTAAGGTTGAGTATCTCCTGTTACAGCCAGGGTGATCTGACCCATCTAAACCCCCGTAGTGTAAGACAGTGCCATGCCACAGTTCAGTACACGATCGCCTATCTCGTGTCACTGTCATTACCTTCTTAACCTCAGAGACCAGATCATAAGTCAGGCTCTTTAACTCCCAAGAGTCACACAACACCTGTCTCTAA
The DNA here is from genome assembly GCA_958450375.1 of Homarus gammarus. Classification (NCBI taxonomy): domain Eukaryota; kingdom Metazoa; phylum Arthropoda; class Malacostraca; order Decapoda; family Nephropidae; genus Homarus; species Homarus gammarus. The sequence continues at coordinate 187,800 of CAUDMG010000908.1, read as the reverse complement.
GGCTGAGAATCCCGTAACAAGGATATACTTACCTGTGTTACGGACAGAAGGACTTGTGATGGAGGGAGGGAGACAGGTGGTGGTGACGGCTGCCGAGTTAGCATTATCATCGTCTCGTGACTCGAGGTCTTCTAAATAGCTTTCTCTTGCCATTTGATACAATAAAAAGGAAATCTCCAATATCACTTGTGGGGCCGAAATTGTCATTGGCTAAATAAAGTATAATAGGATATACCATTTAGGGCGATAAAGTTTAATAAGGTGCGCCATTTAAGCTATGAATATGATCTAATGGGATATGCCATTTAAGGCCACAGACTTCAATAACAAGTCCAGTTAGAATAGAAAACTGAATATAATGTGAAGTAACCATTTAAACTGTGAGTAAGGCGTGCTACTTAACCCTCGTAACAATTTATAATGGGCTGTATCATCTAAGTTGTAAAGCGCAATAAGGCGTTCCATTTAACCCCGTAAACAAGACATAATAGTGTGTACCATATAACCCACAAACATAGTACGTAATGGGAGGTACAGTACCATAAACAAAGGCATTATGGGGGGAGGAGGACTATTCTGAATTTAAAATGGCCGCCGGCTGCTTCTGTTGTTTCCCGACTCGTTCAAGATAACGCTAAAAACTATTCCAGCCAAATTTATTACTTGGTGTTTATTTCTGCTCGTATCTTGTCTTATTTATTCCTCTTATTAGACAGTTTAATTCACATGTACAGCGTTGATGATTCATACACGGGCGATGTTTTAGACAGGTGAGTTAGACAGGTGAGTTATGCTTGGTGAGTTAGACAGATTAGTTATGCTTGGTGAGTTAGACAGGTGAGTTATGCTTGGTGAGTTAGACAGGTGAGTTAGACAGATGAGTTATGCTTGGTGAGTTAGACAGGTGAGTTAGACAGGTGAGTTAGACAGATGAGTTATGCTTGGTGAGTTAGACAGGTGAGTTAGACAAGTGAGTCATTTATGGTGAGTTAAAGAAGATGACAACAATAATAATCCCTATCCACATCACCTACCCTCCATCCCTACCTCGCCTAACCACTGCCTCGTCCTCCCTGCCTCTCCAGTACTTATCCACGGAGACCGGAGCGCCCACTTCAGGACTAGTGTGGAGACCAAAGACCAATATTGAGGCTGCAAACAATGCCCGGAACACATTAATAGAGTGGGTGGGTGGGCGGGGAGGAAGATGGATGGGTGGGAAGGAAGGAGGATAGATGGATAGGAAAGAGGGTGGATGGATGGGTGGGAAAGAGGGTGCAAGTATGGGTAGGAGGGTGGGAGAGACGGAGGATAGGTAGCTGTGAAGGAGGGAGGATAGGTGGGTGGAAGAATTGATGGGTGGATAGAAGGAGGGGAGGGTGGATGGGTGTGAAGGAAGATTTTTTGGTTAGGTGGACGGGCATTCCTTCACACCGTCTTGCCCAACCAATCTCCCGCCCGCTCACCCTGTTATGGTAATTGGCTAGGATTGACATGTCTGTATAAATAGTCTTTTCGAGTCAACACGCAAGAGGTCCGTCGTTGAGAGAGAGAGAGAGAGAGAGAGAGAGATGGTGAAAATGGTGAGTGAAGAATAGAGAGAGAGATAGCTAGACAAATTGATAGCCAGACAGATAGATTGACGGACAGACAGTCGGGTGGTGGGATGAGCAACAGAGAGGCTGAGAAAGTCATGCACAGTAAAACTTTCATCCCAGAAATGTAGAAACTTTTGTGTGTTAAGTTCTGGTCTAGTCTCACCAGTCTAGTGGGAGGACACTCAGGTGACGGGCCCTTGGTTGAGTGTTAAGGGGCTGTTTCTTCCCCCCCCTCCTCCTCCTCCTCCTCTTGTTCCTCCTCCTCTTCCTCCTCTTCCTCCTCCCCCCCTCCTCTTTCTCCTCTTCCTCCTCCTCCCCCCTCCTATTCCTCCTCCTCTTCCGCCTCTTCCTCCTCCTCTTCCGCCTCTTCCTTTTCCTCCTCCTCCTCCTCCTCCTTCCCTTCTTCCTCCTCTTCTTCCCCCTCCTCCTCCTCCTCCTCCTCCTCCTCCTCCTCCTCCTCCTCCTCTTTCTTCTCTTCCTCCTCCTCCTCCTCCTCTTCTCTGTCACTGAAAGTCAAAACACACACACACACACACACACACTACTCACGCTCACACCCACCCAACAACTCCTTTCACCACGCCCGTTAGCCCAGATACTCAGTGTGCATCACGCCCACCCCTCACCCACCCACCCACCCACCCACCCATTTTACACCACCACCACTACTACCTATCTTCATCCCCTCCACGCCCCTCTCTCGTTCCCCATTCCCCATTCCTAACCCTTTGAAAGAGGCTGGGGAGGTGGTTAGAGGAGGGTCATGGGGAGAAAGGAAAGGAGAATGGAAGAGGGAGGGGGAGAGAGAGGAAAGGAGGTGGAAGGAGGAGGAGAAGAAGAAGATGCAATTTATGGGGTGAAAGTATGGAATGTGAGTGGGAAGGAAGGGGAGGGTAAGTACATTCATCACACACCACTGTTAAACATAGTCTACATCTTCACAATAATTGATACTTTTAAACTTCCTTACAAGTACACGTAGAGGTTATAGTAAGCTTCTCCTACTGTCATTATCAAAGTATAGTTGTAGTCGTTACTGTTGTTCTCGTAATTGTAGTTGTCTTTGTACTCATAATCGTTATATAAATCGTTATTCTATAGTCATCAACGTCTTCATCATCGTCGTTGCTGTGAGGAGTAAAATAATTAGTTATTTTTGTATAGGTAGAAGGTTGATGAGAGTAGATTAAAGGAGGTGAGGAAATTGATGAAGTTTAGGATGAAGTCTTGAGGCAGGAGAGGGGCCATAGTCTGAAGGCACCTGGACACCCACCCAGAGCACCTGTAGATGTTAACACTGAGGTCCTCCTGGTGGCTATAACCTGTTGTGGTAAGGGATGGTGGCCGTGTTGTCTGTTCTTCTTATCATAGTCCCCTGTCATACCCTGTCATAACCCTGTCATACCCTGTCATATCCTGTCATACCCTGTCATATCCTGTCATAACCCTGTCATACCCTGTCATCCACCTACCTTCACCATTTCTTCTTTGTTTACTAATCTGTTCACCTAATCACGCCTCCTTCCCTGCCATCCTTCCCATCATCAGTTTACCTTTTAATTGACGATCATCCTTACACCTGTCTGATTAGGGGGAGGTATTTATATTATTGCAGTATATTGACTTAAATTCCCTCTCAAATCATCCTCCATCACTCTCAAATCATCCTCCATCCCTCTCAAATCATCCTCCATCCCTCTCAAATCATCCTCCATCCCTCTCAAATCATCCTCCATCCCTCTCAAATCATCCTCCATTCCTCTCAAATCATCCTCCATCCCTCTCAAATCATCCTCCATCCCTCTCAAATCATCCTCCATCCCTCTCAAATCATCCTCCATCCCTCTCAAATCATCCTCCATCCCTCTCAAATCATCATCCATCCCTCTCAAATCATCCTCCATCCCTCTCAAATCATCCTCCATCCCTCTCAAATCATCCTCCATCCCTCTCAAATCATCCCCCATCCCTCTCAAATCATCCTCCAACCTTCTCAAAGCATCCTCCATCCCTCTCAAATCATCCTCCATCCCTCTCAAATCATCCTCCATCCCTCTCAAATCATCCTCCATCCCTCTCAAATCATCCTCCATCCTTCTCTAATCATCCTCCATCCCTCTCAAATCATCCTCCATTCCTCTCAAATCATCCTCCATCCCTCTCAAATCATCCTCCATTCCTCTCAAATCATCCTCCATCCCTCTCAAAGCATCCTCCATCCCTCTCAAATCATCCTCCATTCCTCTCAAATCATCCTCCATCCCTCTCAAATCATCCTCCATCCCTCTCTAATCATCCTCCATTCCTCTCAAATAATCCTTCATCCCTCCCAAATCATCCTCCATCCCTCTCAAATCATCCTCCATCCCTCTCAAATCATCATCCATCCCTCTCTAATCATCCTCCATCCCTCTCAAATCATCCTCCATCCTTTTCAAAGCATCCTCCATCCCTCTCAAATCATCCTCCATCCCTCTCAAATCATCCTCCATCCCTCTCAAATCATCCTCCATCCCTCTCAAATCATCCTCCATCCCTCTCTAATCATCCTCCATCCTTCTCAAAGCATCCTCCATCCCTCTCAAATCATCCTCCATCCCTCTCAAATCATCCTCCATTCCTCTCAAATCATCCTCCATCCCTCTCTAATCATCCTCCATCCCTCTCAAAGCATCCTCCATCCCTTTCAAATCATCATCCATCCCTCTCTAATCATCCTCCATCACTCTCAAATCATCCTCCATTCCTCTCAAATAATCCTTCATCCCTCCCAAATCATCCTCTATCCCTCTCAAATCATCCTCCATCCCTCTCAAATCATCATCCATCCCTCTCTAATCATCCTCCATCCCTCTCAAATCATCCTCCATCCTTTTCAAAGCATCCTCCATCCCTCTCAAATCATCCTCCATCCCTCTCAAATCATCCTCCATCCCTCTCAAATCATCCTCCATCCCTCTCAAATCATCCTCCATCCCTCTCAAATCATCATCCATCCCTCTCAAATCATCCTCCATCCCTCTCTAATCATCCTCCATCCTTCTCAAAGCATCCTCCATCCCTCTCAAATCATCCTCCATCCCTCTCAAATCATCCTCCATCCCTCTCAAATCATCCTCCATCCCTCTCAAATCATCCTCCATTCCTCTCAAATCATCCTCCATCCCTCTCAAATCATCCTCCATCCCTCACTAATCATCCTCCATCCCTCTCTAATCATCCTCCATCCCTCTCAAATCTCGCGTCTCTTTTCCCTCCCCAACTTTTTCCTCTTCTTCCTCTTCAGTATTTGCTTACCCTTCTGTTGGCCTCGTTTCCTCACCACCATGGCCACCTCCCTCACCATCATGGCCACCTCCCTCACCATCATGGCCACCTCCCTCACCCCCATGGCCACCTCCCTCACCCCCATGGCCACCTACCTCACCATCATGGCCACCTCCCTCACCCCCATGGCCCCTCCATCACCATCATGGCCACCTCCCTCACCATCATGGCCACCTCCCTCACCACCATGGCCACCTCCCTCACCCCCATGGCCACCTCCCTCACCCCCATGGCCCCTCCATCACCACCATGGCCACCTCCCTCACCCCCATGGCCTTCTCCCTCACCCCCATGGCCACCTCCCTCACCCCCATGGCCACATCCCTCACCACCATTGCCACCTCCCTCACCATCATGGCCCCTCCATCACCATCATGAACTCTTATTAGTTAGAAAGTGTCGCTCCTGTTGGCAGTACAAGTGAACGCATTACTTATGTACCTTCTCACTTAACATATTCCATCACTTACCTACCCATACTTTCTTAACAACCTCTCTACTACTTAAACTACTTCTTACTTATTTAAATACCTCCTTACTAAACTACTATTTTTCCCTCTACTTTATTTACCGTGTTCCATAGCGACTTCATAACTCACAAACAGTTGCAGAAAAAATATATAAATGTTCTTCGTATTGGTAATGGCTGCTGCTGGGGGTCACCAATCTTTAGCTTCATAGATATTGATGTCACTGTATTATTCTCAACCAGCTGTCCGTCCGTGTGTGGGTGTTGGATCAGTGTCATGGCCTCAACGTTGCTCAGTGACTATAGTTTCCAGCAATGTTTTTTTTTTTTTTCGTTAAGTAGTTCAGGATTTTCTTGTTCCTACTTCCTATCATGATTCTGTGTGTGTCTCCCATCCTTCACCTGATTTATTCTTGCATCTCTTTCCCACTTCCTCTCTTCTCATTCGCTTCAGCATCTCTTCTCTTCTCTCGTTCTCTTCCCTGATTCCTCTTTTTCACTTCCTCCTCTCCTTTTACCATGTTCACTGCCTTATCTCCCCCTACTACCTACTTCTCCATCCTCTCTTACCCTCGTCTCTCCCTCCTCTTATCCTATTTTTCCGCCTCCCTCCTCCTCTTATTTCCCCCACTAGGGAAAGTGAAGGTGTAGGAAGTCAGACTGGAGGAGGAGAGGGTGGAGAGGGTCAGGCTGATGTCAGGTAGAAAGGGAGAAAGTTGGGCAGCTTGGGCGTGTCCCTGGGCATGGGCACTGTTCTTTTATGCCCCCTCCCCCACACACACACACATAATACACCTACCACACACACACACACACACACACACTGCCAAAGCGTTCGTTGGGAGGATTATGTTGCAAGCCAAGAGATGCCCACATACCGACGCCCACACTCCAAGTGACGCCCACACACCAAGTGACGCCCACACACAATAGCATTTTCTTCGTAACTCGTTGTGTTAGAAAACATCCCCCTCACTCCAATTACGACAAAAATTGGATTTTCAAGGATTCACAGGATAAAGTTTACTCTTAACTGAGGATAAACGACCCATTTTGACAGTCGGTACAGTGTCGTGTTAAGAGAGCGAGTTAGACTGATCATGTCATCACCTTGGAATAATTTACCTTACGTTCCTGTACGAATTCAGCTGAGTGTCGTAGTTAGATGCGGCGTCACATTATTAGATAAGAAAAAAAACGTATAATACGAACCTTTAAGAATCTGGGTCTTGCTAATAACACTTACGAGAGGTCAGCTGTCAGCAAAGTCAAGAGAACGTACCTACACTTACGAGAGGTCAGCTGTCAGTAAAGTCAAGAGAACGTACCTACACTTACGAGAGGTCAGCTGTCAGTAAAGTCAAGAGAACGTACCTACACTTACGAGAGGTCAGCTGTCAGTAAAGTCAAGAGAACGTACCTACACTTGCGAGAGGTCAGCTGTCAGTAAAGTCAAGAGAACGTACCTACACTTACGAGAGGTCAGCTGTCAGTAAAGTCAAGAGAACGTACCTACACTTACGAGAGGTCAGCTGTCAGTAAAGTCAAGAGAACGTACCTACACTTACGAGAGGTCAGCTGTCAGTAAAGTCAAGAGAACGTACCTACACTTACGAGAGGTCAGCTGTCAGTAAAGCCCACTACCTGTCAGAATTCAGGGCTGCCAATACAACATGGAGGTCAGCTTATCTGCAATAATAGTGTAAATAGTAGTTGTTAATAGAAAACATAAGTGATAAGATAGAGGTTTAACGAGGTTGGGTTTACAGGTTTAATTAAGGTTTAAGGGTATCTGTTGTAAACCAGCCACTCAATGATGATGAAGTTAATAATAATAATAATAAAAGAAGAAAAACACGATAGATGAATAACAAAAACAAATAGAACAATAAAACTCGTTCTCTCATTATCTTTTGTTCTTGGTGAAGGTGAACATGCAGGTGAGGGCGGAGGGGGGCTGCAGTAGGGGGCAGGTGAGGGCGGAGGGGGGCTGCAGTAGGGGGCAGGTGAGGGCAATTGTGTGAGTTGACCAATAAGGAAGGAATTAATAGTTCCAGGTCGACATTGTGTGTGTGTGTGTGTGTGTGTGTGTGTGTGTGTGTGTGTGTCACCATCTACACTACCAACGTCATCACCATCATTACCACCACCACAAACATTACTACCACCACCATCACCATTCCAGTACTACCACAACCACCGCTATCACTATCACCACCATTATCCCCAACACAATTACTGTCACAATCTCCCACTCCTCCAGCTTCCCCTACCACTCCTCCAGCTTCCCCTACCACTCCTCCACCTTCCCCTACCACTCCTCCACCTTCCCCTACCACTCCTCCACCTTCCCCTACCACCCCTCCACCTTCCCCTACCACCCCTCCACCTTCCCCTACCACCCCCACCTTCCCCTACCACCCCTCCACCTTCCCCTACCACCCCTCCACCTTCCCCTACCACCCCTCCACCTTCCCCTACCACTCTTCCACCTTCCCCTACCACTCCTCCACCTTCCCCTACCACTCCTCCACCTTCCCCTACCACTCCTCCACCTTCCCCTACCACCCCTCCACCTTCCCCTACCACCCCTCCACCTTCCCCTACCACTCCTCCACCACTCCTCCCTTCCCTACCACTCCTCCACCTTCCCCTACCACCTCCACCTTCCCTACCACCCCTCCACCTCCACCCTCCTCCCCTACCACTCCTCCACCTTCCCTACCACCCTCCACCTCCCCTACCACTCCTCCACCTTCCCCTACCACCCTCCACCTTCCCTACCACCCTCCCTTCCCCTACCACCTCCCTCCTACCACCCTCCCCCCTACCACTCCTCCACCTTCCCCTACCACTCCTCCACCTTCCCCTACCACCCCTCCACCTTCCCCTACCACTCCTCCACCTTCCCCTACCACCCCTCCACCTTCCCCTACCACCCCTCCACCTTCCCCTACCACTCCTCCACCTTCCTCTACCACCCCTCCACCTTCCTCTACCACTCCTCCACCTTCCCCTACCACTCCTCCACCTTCCCCTACCACTCCTCCACCTTCCCCTACCACTCCTCCACCTTCCCCTACCACCCCTCCACCTTCCCCTACCACTCCTCCACCTTCCCCTACCACCCCTCCACCTTCCCCTACCACCCCTCCACCTTCCCCTACCACCCCTCCACCTTCCCCTACCACCCCTCCACCTTCCCCTACCACCCCTACACCTTCCCCTACCACTCCTCCACCTTCCCCTACCACTCCTCCACCTTCCTCTACCACTCCTCCACCTTCCCCTACCACCCCTCCACCTTCCCCTACCACTCCTCCACCTTCCCCTACCACCCCTCCACCTTCCCCTACCACTCCTCCACCTTCCCCTACCACCCCTCCACCTTCCCCTACCACCCCTCCACCTTCCCCTACCACCCCTCCACCTTCCCCTACCACTCCTCCACCTTCCTCTACCACTCCTCCACCTTCCCCTACCACTCCACCTTCCCCTACCACTCCTCCACCTTCCCCTACCACCCCTCCACCTTCCCCTACCACCCCTCCACCTTCCCCTACCACTCCTCCACCTTCCTCTACCACTCCTCCACCTTCCCCTACCACTCCTCCACCTTCCCCTACCACCCCTCCACCTTCCCCTACCACTCCTCCACCTTACTCTACCACTCCACCTTCCTCTACCACTCCTCCACCTTCCCCTACCACTCCTCCACCTTCCCCTACCACTCCTCCACCTTCCCCTACCACCCCTCCACCTTCCCCTACCACTCCTCCACCTTCCCCTACCACCCCTCCACCTTCCCCTACCACCCCTCCACCTTCCCCTACCACTCCTCCACCTTCCTCTACCACTCCTCCACCTTCCCCTACCACTCCACCTTCCCCTACCACTCCTCCACCTTCCCCTACCACTCCTCCACCTTCCCCTACCACCCCTCCACCTTCCCCTACCACTCCTCCACCTTCCCCTACCACTCCTCCACCTTCCCCTACCACCCCTCCACCTTCCCCTACCACCCCTCCACCTTATCAGTGCCGTGGTGGAGGGGTGGTGGAGGGGCAGGTGTGTGTAGCCGTGCAGAACACCAGTGAAAGTGGAGGGGTGGGGGGGAGGTGGTGTTGACCCGACCCTCCACATAAGGTAACCCGCTAGATGGTGGTGGTACTCCCTCCCTCCCTCCCTCCTTCCCTTTCCTTCCCTTCTCTTACTTCCTTCTCCGCCTCTGCGTGCCCTTCCTCCCAACACTCTCTCTCTCACACACACATACACAGCTATACGTAATCATACATACATACATACATACATACACTGTAGACCTGGTAAAAGTGTGTTTAAAAGTCTACAATACTGTTGAATACAAACTAAGGAACACCAGATACAGTACAGGTACAGTATAGTACAGGTACAGTACAATACAGGTAATACAAGTGAACAGAGATAGAGTGGACAGGTGTGAGGTCATGGACAGGTGTGAGGTCATGTACAGGTGTGAGGTCATGGACAGGTGTGAGGTCATGTACAGGTGTGAGGTCATGGACAGGTGTGAGGTCATGGACAGGTGTGAGGTCATGTACAGGTGTGAGGTCATGGACAGGTGTGAGGTCATGGACAGGTGTGAGGTCATGTACAGGTGTGAGGTCATGGACAGGTGTGAGGTCATGTACAGGTGTGAGGTCATGGACAGGTGTGAGGTCATGTACAGGTGTGAGGTCATGGACAGGTGTGAGGTCATGTACAGGTGTGAGGTCATGGACAGATGTGAGGCCATGGACAGGTGTGAGGGCATGGACAGGTGTGAGGTCATGGACAGGTGTGAGGTCATGGACAGGTGTGAGGTCATGAACAGGTGTGAGGCCATGGACAGGTGTGAGGTCATGTACAGGTGTGAGGTCATGTACAGGTGTGAGGTCATGGACAGGTGTGAGGTCATGTACAGGTGTGAGGTCATGTACAGGTGTGAGGCCATGAACAGGTGTGAGGTCATGGACAGGTGTGAGGTCATGAACAGGTGTGAGGTCATGGACAGGTGTGAGGTCATGGACAGGTGTGAGGCCATGGACAGGTGTGAGGCCATGGACAGGTGTGAGGTCATGAACAGGTGTGAGGCCATGGACAGGTGTGAGGTCATGGACAGGTGTGAGGTCATCAGTAATCATTCTTTACTCTCATGGGAGTGTAAATTTTAAAGGGAATTAATCTGTGTGACAAGACAATTTATAGGTTAAATTCTGCGTGTGCCTGTGAACGTGTGTGTGTGTGTGTGTTAATCTAGGGACGTGTGAGAGAGAGAGAGAGAGAGAGTTCACACCTGTTGTTTTGGTAGGCCAAGGTAAGGACGTTGGTGTGTGGTCAGGCGTCCTCAGATAAATCTTGCCTCCAGCCTAGAGAGTTATTAGTCAAGAACGCCTGAGTCTGGGACATTTTTTTTTTGGTAGTGGAGGAACTAACTCTTGATCTCAGTGTTGATAAGTTAATGTTTTATCTGAGAATGTTTTGATTCCTGGACGTTCTTCTGTGTACTATAGAGTCTTTGGGTCTCCTAAGTTCCGCTCGTTAGCCAAGAATGTATATGTATATGTATATGTATACCTTCCCTGCCTATGTATATAATGAATCAGTGTGAACGTGTGTGACGAACTTACTGAATGCCTCTCTCTCTCTCTCTCTCTCTCTCTCTCTCTCTCTCTCTCTCTGGTTCACTCACAGTTATCAAGCATAATGTGATATAATAGTCACAAAGTACACAAGTACAGTACATCAATGTGGTGGTGTGGTCAATAAAGTACAGAGTATGTCACACTTATTCTGATTCTGTACATTTTTAGGTGTGGATTGGCTACTTATGTACACCAACGGACTGAGTAACCAATAATGTACTTGGTTCACTATAGTACTGTACGTGTCGGAGTGTGGACGTGTGTGTACGTTGTTCTTGCGTCGTGCTGTCAACATTAATAGAGTTTATCCGTGTAAAAAAATGTTACTTATTTCAGTAAAGACAAAATTGTACGTAGTAAGGACAAGATTGTACATAGTAAGGACAAGGTTGTACGTAGTAAGGACAAGATTGTACGTAGTAAGGACAAAATTGTACGTAGTAAGGACAAAATTGTACGTAGTAAGGACAAGATTGTACGTAGTAAGGACAAGATTGTACGTAGTAAGGACAAAATTGTACGTAGTAAGGACAAAATTGTACGTAGTAAGGACAAGATTGTATGTAGTAAGGACAAGGTTGCACAAATCCAGTAATAGCAGAATTGTACACATGTCAGTTAGGACAGAGGTATTGTTGCTGTTGTTGCATGAAATCGTGGCATTCTCTCTCTCTCTCTCTCTCTCTCTCCCCGCTCCTGACACACACGGCAGCTGGTCCAGTGTATCTCCCGACGAAATCATGAGTGTTGGCTGAGTGGCGGCTGTATAAAGACTTTCCTGTGTTGGGTGTTACTAGCCAGGGAAGGGGGTGGTGGTGTTGGTGTGTGTTTCGAAATTTAAACTAAGTTTTTTATAGACATTTAACATTATCTTAATTGAAAGTGTTACTGTATTGCTTCCAGGTAATATTTGATGGGGATTATCAGTTGATGTTTTAAGTAGCATAAACAGACAGACAGATAGACAGACAGACAGATAGACAGACAGACAGATAAACAAGAAAAACAGACAGACAGACAGACAGACACTATGTTTAGTTGCTCCTCTGTGTTTGTGGATTTTGAGTGATATAATTAAACCCTTTGAGGACAATAAATTAAACTCCTCGCCCTCAAATAAAGAGACAGACAGTATACTTAGAGCTCCCCTAGGGTTCACATCCTTGGCTGTTTCTTGACGGCGTGGCTGGAGACTCCGTGTAGCGTGTACAGTAGTTCTCGTGAATGTCAACACAAGTCTTGGGTCGAGGGAGAACCGTGCTTTCTCCTGCCTTTAATAAAAGAATCAACATAGCAGTGAAGTGCTTGGTGGAAGAGGAGTCTAACTTGATGTAGTAGTAGTAGTAGTAGTAGTAGTAGTAGTAGTAGTAGTAGTAATAATGTTCTAATAATCACGATTGATAAGTAGACGTATAGATTATTTATATGTCGCCAGAGATATGGGCCCACCAAACACAAACACGAACACACAAACTAAACTTTGACAAACTTTCGACTCTCCATGAAACTTGTCCTAAAAAGAAAAAAAAAAAAAAAGTTTTCTCCGCCGTAAATGTTAAGGGTGATGTGCTGTTGTTCTTGTTACAGAAAACTTACTTAGACTTTAAGCGAGTGATAACAGGGGTCGAGGGAGGGGAGGTGGGTGGGCAGGAGAGGGGGTGGGAAGAGGATGGAAGGGAGGTTATTGGAGAGAGGGATGAGGATGGAAGGGAGGTTATTGGAGGGAGGGAAGAGGATGGAAGGGAGGTTATTGGAGGGAGGGAAGAGGATGGAAGGGAGGTTATTGGAGGGAGGGATGAGGATGGAAGGGAGGTTATTGGAGAGAGGGATGAGGATGGAAGGGAGGTTATTGGAGGGAGGGATGAGGATGGAAGGGAGGTTATTGGAGGGAGGGATGAGGATGGAAGGGAGGTTATTGGAGGGAGGGATGGGGATGGAAGGGAGGTTATTGGAGGGTGGGAAGAGGATGGAAGGGAGGTTATTGGAGGGAGGGAAGAGGATGGAAGGGAGGTTATTGGAGGGAGGGATGGGGATGGAAGGGAGGTTATTGGAGGGAGGGAGGATGAGGATGGAAGGGAGGTTATTGGAGGGAGGGAGGGATGAAGGGAGGTTATTGGAGGGAGGATGAGGAGGAAGGGAGGTTATTGGAGGGAGGGATGAGGATGGAAGGGAGGTTATTGGAGGGAGGGAAGAGGATGGAAGGGAGGTTATTGGAGGGAGGGATGAGGATGGAAGGGAGGTTATTGGAGGGAGGGATGAGGATGGAAGGGAGGTTATTGGAGGGAGGGATGGATGGAAGGGGTATTGGAGGGAGGGATGGAGGAGAGGATGGAAGGGAGGTTATTGGAGGGAGGGATGAGGATGGAAGGGAGGTTATTGGAGAGAGGGATGAGGATGGAAGGGAGGTTATTGGAGGGAGGGATGAGGATGGAAGGGAGGTTATTGGAGGGAGGGAAGAGGATGGAAGGGAGGTTATTGGAGGGAGGGAAGAGGATGGAAGGGAGGTTATTGGAGGGAGGGAAGAGGATGGAAGGGAGGTTATTGGAGGGAGGGAAGAGGATGGAAGGGAGGTTATTGGAGGGAGGGATGAGGATGGAAGGGAGGTTATTGGAGGGAGGGATGAGGATGGAAGGGAGGTTATTGGAGGGAGGTAGTGAGGACAGGAGAGCAGTGAGAGAAGTAACCAATTCTCTCTTGCACTTGAGATGAAATCCAATTCCTAGTAGTCCAATTAATAGTCCCAAATATCCCTAATAGCCCCTAATAATGCTAATAGTCACTAATAGCCCATAATAATCCCTAATAGTTCTAATAGTCTCTAATAGTCCTCATCTTGTCCTATAGCTATCAGGACTCTCTCTCTCTCTCTCTCTCTCTCTCTCTCTCTCTCTCTCTCTCTCTCTCTCTCTCTCTCTCTCTCTCTCTCCAGAATTTTACTACTATATGCAGGTGCAAATGGCGAGCATGGGGGGGGGGGGGGGACCGAGCGAGCCAGAGTTGGATTTTTGAAGGAGCATATTTACTTTGGAGGAGGAAGGAGTGAGGGGAGAAGGAGGAGGAGGAAGAAGGAGTATGGGAGATGAGAAGAAGTTTAGGGGAAAGGAGGAAGAGGGGGAGTGGAAAGTAAGACAAACATGAAAGGAAAGCGAGAAGATACGAGGAGAAATAGAAGATAGAGGAACAGGAGAGGAAGGTGAGGAGAAAGGAAGGAGAGGAGGAGAGAAGAAGAGGAGAGAGTAGTATGTATTTGCCCGGGAAAGAATCAACATAAGGAAGACGACGTCGGTCCACGGGAATATTTCAGCACTGTGTTTGTGAACCTTGGAGGAGCGAGGAGCCCATTATGTGGCGTGTGGGCGTGGTTTAGGAGTGGGTGTGCGGGCGTGGTTTAGGAGTGGGTGTGTGATAGCGGTCTGGGAGTGGGTGTGTATGCGTGGTTTAGGAGTGGGTGTGTGATAGTGGTCTGGGAGTGGGTGTGTAGGCGTGGTTTAGGAGTGGTAGTGGGTGTGATCTGGGAGTGGGTGTGAGGGCGTGGTGTGGGAATGGGTGTGTGGGCGTGGTGTGGGAGTGGGTGTATGGGTGTGGTGTGGGAGTGGGTGTATGGGTGTGGTGTGGGAATGGGTGTGTGGGCGTGGTGTGGGCGTGGATATATTATGGGATTATGACTTGTACTGACTAACTGACTGACCCACTGAAAGAATCTTGCCATCCTTCAAAGCCCCTCCCACACCCCGGGCCCGTTCACACCACAGGACCCTAATGACACCCCCAGTAGGTCCCACGCACTCCTCACTGACGCAGCGTATCACTAATTCTGCCTCAGTCTTGTTTATGTTTTGTCAGTCAGTCCACACAGATAAACTTAATTATTATTTTCGATTTCACTGATGGTGATGAATGATGATGATGATGTTGATGATGATGAGAGTTATATAGTGATAATGATAATTGTAATAGGCTTGATAGTGGAGAAAAATTAAAAAAAAAATAAATATTAATATTAATAGTGAAAGTGGGTTCCATAGGCATGACTACCCACGAGTGACAATGTGAATACAGCACATTGTACACTAAACCTTCAGTGCACAATGAAGCAGCATGGCTGGTACTGCACTCGACCACCTTCAGAACCCCAAGTTGTAAACTTAGGCACCCACTTACAACTGGGTGAACTGTGAGGCCGGGAACTGAACAATCAACCCCTGGGACAGGGAGGGGAGCGCTCCAGTGGAGGTAGTAGCCGTTTATTATTATTATTATTATTATTATTATTATTATTATTATTATTAATTATTATTATTATCAAAACAAATTTTATTGTTAAGCAATTAAATGTCTTAATGATAGTTAGACTGTAACCATTACACAAGGCTACATAAATCTGTCTCCATACAAAGTACACTTACCTCTTTCTCTCTCTCTCTCTCCACAGGTAAAGTGACTGACTACCTTGTTCAGGTTTGGGGACGCTTGAGTGTATTCTGTGTTATTTGGTTTTACTCGTTTAGTTTCTGTCTTGTTTATACTATTTTCATCTTTATTATTATTTCATCTCCTATTGTTCATTGCATTATGTGTGATTATCCGTTACATGCACGCACACAAGGACAAAATTTGAAGGATAATCAAAGAAAAGAAGGAAACAAGAATGGAAGAGTAAGTAAGGATGGCAATAGTGGAGGAAGAATTAGGAATAAAGAAAGTAAACAAGAAAGATATGTAGATAGAAAGGACAAAGAAAGTAAGGAAGATAGAAGGAAAAGAAAAGTAAACAAAGAAGTAACTGAATAAATCAAAGCAAGATATTAAGAAAAAAGTAGACTACAATAGTAAAAAAAATAGAGTAAAAAATACGAATAAAAATGCAAGCAAGTAAACAAAAAATCAAGATAATTTATTTAAGAAAACGAGGTTAGGTAATCAACGAAGAAGCAATGGAAATAAGCAAGCCCAGTCATCGAGTTGATTGTCCCGAGCTGACTGGGTGAAAGGCAGATCAGTCAGCAGTAATCAACGTGTTAACTGACCGTACTACTGACTGGCCAAGTTTCCACATCAGTTAATCAACTTTTGTGAAAGTATGTTAGTTATTATTATTATTATTATTATCATCTGTAATTATTATGTATTTTCATTATTATAATTTAACCCGTCGATAAAAGTCTTCTATAATTTTCCAAATATAGTATTTTGGAAAGTCTGTGAATAAGTCTTTCAGCAGGGATCAGGTAGGTAAAGTTTGGGTCGTTTACGAAGTCATATTTGAGCTAGAAATTTTGAACCTGCCACAGGAAGTTAAGGTATATTTGCGCGCCAAGCTTTTCCTGGGGTTTATACCAGCGTCTCGTCATATTTGCACCCTGGGTTTTGCTACCATTTACCTCTGAAATTTTGTCATTTGTTGACGGCAAATTTTTAATTTTTTGCTGCTCTGGAAGACTTTCCTTGTTAGCACGTATTTTTTTTTTTCGCTGATGAAGTGAGCCTACAAAAAATTATCTTTATTCACGAAGTTTCGACGGTTTGTTTGGGTTAAAAATTCCGTCGTCTTTTCACGGGTAATTTTTCCATGATCGAACGAAAGACTCGGCGATATTGACGTGGTTAATACTGTCATATTTACTGAGAAAACTTACCTGCATTTGCTGGAGTAAGTTTTCTCAACTTGACGCTGTAAATTTTTATTTGTTAATGTGGGAAATATCGTCATCATGAGAAGGAAATATTGTCAATTTTGCGCTCAGTGTGTGTTGACGACGGTAAAGCGCAGGGAAAAGTAATCACCATTAGAGGAGAAAGTGCGCGGAAAAATCTAATCATCATACAGCCTGAACGAGTAATATCACTGCACGAGAAACTTAATTTATATTTACGCCGAAAATAACAACATTCTGCGGGATAATCTGTCTTATTTACACAAGAACATCATTGGGTCGGAAAATGTAGTCAAATTTACCCGGGAGACTGGAGTCGTTATGGGGGGGAAAAAAGACTTCTTTGGGCTTCTCGACACCGGGCCCTCTCATTTACTCTTTGTTATTACAAATACCCACTTTACCTCCGGGTAGCTGGCACAGTGCTAGCGGTGGTGAGGCTCTAATGCCCATTTCCAACTACGTTTCCTGTCTAAATTGGCCAGTGAGAATTTTGGTATAAAAGTGGGTATAAAAATTGTCACTTAAGGAAGTTTAGTTATCTTGCAGCTCTTGGCTCACATCCTCAAATATTCGCATTTTTATTAATTTTTGTCGTAAAGTTTCACACCCACGTCACGGCTCCTTCATCAGCGCTGTCACACCCTGCCAACTAGAGCCTGGATTCTGAAATGTTCGCATCCTTCGTCATATTTCCGCCTTAACTGATGATGTGAGAACGTTTTTTATTTTTTTTTTTTTACTTACGCCTCAAAGATGACAACCAAAATGGCGACGAAACGTTTATGAGACTCTGGTGTAAAGTTGAGACATTAACCTAAAAATATTTGAGACTCTAGGCAGCTGACCGAGTCTTGATAAATACTGACGGATCACTTGAAGATTAACCACCCCAGCTTATTTTATATGACGATTAAACACACCAAGCGCTACCTCTACTGAGAAAGGCGGGTGGGGGGTTGTTATAATTGTGTTACTGTTAGTCTTTGTTTTTTAGGGGTTTAGGTTGGGTTAGGTTATATCCGGTCACGTTAGATTAAGTTTGGTTAGGTTATATCTTGTCAACGTAAGTTAGGTTAGGTTATATCCGGTCGTTAGGTTAGGTTAGGTTAAAATTGGTTAGGCTCTCTTCGACTATGGCAGAAAAGATTGAAATAGGTTAGTCTAGGTTACCTTAGTAAATAAACCATCTCCACTAACCCCCTTCACTATTGGACGCCACTTTTAATATTTAATTTGGCTAACGCTTAGACCATTGTTTTCCGTGCAGACACTCCTCTTCGTACCTCCTCGTACCTCAGGTGTTTAAAATGGGTTAAATTCGGAAGAAAATGAACCTTTAAGAACCCGGGAGTTGCGACGGCGCTGCTGAGAAAGGAACTGGGCAAGTGTGACTATAAAGAAACTCAATTGGTGCTTCTTTTCAGCCCCAATTTGTAAGAGTTTTATTGTGGCGGTCGACAACGAGTGGCGGGCCCAGTGTTTATTTTGGTCGTGACGTCATCAACACACTCTCCCGCGCTTTTGTCCCTTACGGTCTGTTGTGTCTTTTTAACGCCTCCACATTCTGTCTCTCTCTTTCTCTTTCCTCCTCCTCCTCTCATTCGTCAGCTTCTTTATATTTCCTACCACCCGCCCGTACTCCTCACCTCAGGGAGGGGAGGAGTGCCACTGGGAGAGGAATGAGTACCACTGGGAGGGGAGGAGTGCCACTGGGAGGGGAGGAGTGTTACTGGGAGGGGAAGGGTGACGCCGGGAGTGTCACCTCATGCATATTCAGGTGCCAGGCTGTGGTGTGTGGAACCCCTCCTGTGGCCATTCCGGGAAGGGAAGGGAGAGGGAGGGCCACGCAGGGGCAGCAGGGAGGAGAAGGGGGGGCCACAGTTAGCTCGAAGCTCACATTTACCTCTGGTCATTTATACTAAAGACATTTACCCCAAAAGACCCCAACAGATGATGAAACTGGCGGGCGTGTGAGAGGCGTGGTGGCGTGGTGTTTGTGGAGGCATGGGTCATTTTACAACGCCCGCCTCGCTTCAGTCAACACCACACACACGTCACACATCACACGCCAACCTCTGAGTGTGATAGAGAAAGAGACTAGGTAGTAGACAGAAAATTAAAAGAGAGAGAGAGAGAGAGAGAGAGAGAGAGAGAGAGAGAGATTAGGTAGAAGGAAGAAAGAAAGAAACCTCCTCACGGTCCCACCACCCTGCACTGTTTTATGCTCCCGGGGTACCAGTCTGCAGGGACGATGTCAAACAGTGCCTCCTCCTCCTCCCATTACCAACAGTTCATTTCCTAAGCATGCAACCAAACCCCTCACTGTCCCATCACCCCCTCTTCTCTCCTTCCAATCAGGGTTAAACAATGTTAAATAACTAAGGTAATCAAACTATCCAACCAGGAGCGAACTCGTAACAATGGTTTTAAATTAGACAAATTTAGATTTAGGCACGAAATAGGTAAACATTGGTTTGGAAATAGAGTAGTGGACCAGTGGAACAAGTCACCAAATATCATCATTAACTCGAATATGATGGATTGCTTCAAACATAGGTTGGGTGGATATATGAGCAATAGGGGTTGGGTGTAATGGGACTGCCCAGTATGGGCCAATAGGCCCGCTGCAGTTTCCTCCATTCTTATGTTCTCCCATCATCTTTTCCCCTCCCCATCACCCTACTACTCATTTCTCCCGCCCAATAGCCATCTCCCCTCCCCACTGCCCACCTTCCCTTCTTAACACCCCAGCATGAGACAGCACTTATAATTTGCAACCCCATCACCAACAATCGCCCATATCCCACCCCACCTACCCCTCACACCCCCTCCAACCCCCTCACACCCCCTCCAACCCCCTCCTCAATTACCGCCAAACAGCGGGATTCACAGACTGTCACACAAGCCAAGGCATATTGGATCCTACCATCTCATGTACAAAAGGTAGGGGGAAGCGTGTTCAAGACATTGATTTTACATCAGCAAAATCCAAGAAAAAGAAACTTAAGTCCTTAATTTCCAGTGCTACTGTTTTACCATGTCATATCAAAGCGATTCCAAATGTGCCCCTCCGTGTGCATTGAGATACCTGTATGCATATTAAACGCCTATAGTATACAGTGGAGTGAGTCTGTGATACATTATATTGATGGACACTTATTTGTAAAATAAAATGTTGTTTATATGATATTAACTAAAATACATTACGTATTTATTATGCCAACCTTCAATTAAATGGTCGGAACAATCTTTGGAATGTTTGGAAGGCAACCGCCCTTTTCTGTTTATCCTATAGAGATCCACAAATCCCTCCTTTTTGTAGACAATTCCTGTGTTTTATTTCCTTGATTATAAATGACAACAGGAATAGTGTAGAATGATCGGGGCTTGTTGTTTTTTTAATTACGTTTATTGTGGCATCCGACAACAACACATGAATTCAACATTATCTCGAATTTACGCTTACAAAGTAGGCGTGTTTGTTTAGGACAGTGACCACTAGTGTGCAGCGTCTATACCTACAAGATGGCGTACCGCGCAAAGGATTATGGGAGTTGTGACGGCAATGCAAACTAAATTTACAGGCTTTGAAACTCCTTGTGTGTGTGTGTGTCTGTGTGGTGAGGATATCACATGAAACGAAATGCGTGGCAAATTTTTAAATGTATTTTAGCTACGAAATATTAATTTGCAAGCTAAATTATAATTTATCATTATTATTATTAGCAGTTTCAGTAGTAGTATAGTTATTATCATTATTATTATTAGTAGTAGTAGTAGTGTTTTTCACTACATTATTCTCATCATTTCATCATACTTTTATCCCATAAATGAAAATACCAATACTGTACCAGATAACGTCCTCCGTCAAAGCTACAGTGTATCTCACCAATATGACCCTTAATTAACGAGCTTTGAGCAAGTTTGCGGCGTGGTTTGGTCCGGGTTGCTGGGTGGCACACTGCTCTCTCGTCCTTATGAATCTGTTCACATTACAGAGTTAATATTTAGGATGAGTGATTGATGGATGAGTCAGTGTGGGGGGGAGGGGTCATGGTGTGTTGGAGTGGTGTAGGGGTGGTGTGTAGGGGTGGTGCGTAGGGGTGGTGTGTGAGGGTGGTGTGTGTAGGGGTGGTGGTGAGTTAGTGACAGGAAGGGTGAGTTTACCTGGAGATAATAGTGACTTAAGGGTTGAGATGGCCAAATGGATACAACGTCCGACTCCTCTCCTAAGGGTCGTTGGCTCGATCCCCAGATTAGGTCAGGGTCACAGTCTATCATCGACCAAACTACCCAGATAACAAACCTAATCAACCAGGCTGTTTCTGCTGGCCAGGTCAACGCGTAAGAAAATCAAATGTTATAGACGTAAACACAGGGTAAAGTCCTTAAATTGACAAGGTTTTAACATAAGGTAGACACTCGAGGGGGAGAGGTGACCGTATAAACGTTATGGGTGGTTCTTTTTTGTAAGTAGATTGATGCTTCTAGTAGGTAATGCAAAAAAGAGGATCACCTGAAGATTAGGCACCCCAACTTATTTGATCTGATGGTGAAACAACCTAACCTAACCCCCCCCCCCTCCCCAGGTAGCGTAAAGGTGTTTAATCGTTAGGTGAAATAATCTCGGTTGTCTAATCTTCAGGTGATCCCTTGTATATTTCAACTCGTGTTCCGCTGTGTGCTGGTCGGTGGGGGAGATCGCCGCACAGGTCCGTCGCCATATAGCCCCGAGAAAGAACGGATAACCAGACAAAGACAGTCAGGATGTAAGTACAGTATATGTGTGTTTAGGATACGAATATATTCTCACAAACACAGAGGATGAACATCTGATCAGTGAATAGATCCCTCAGGTAAAAGGTCAACAATTACCTTCCTGGCCAGATCTGGCCTCGTCATCTGTCATTAGCGGGGATATCAGGGCCGATGGATGGAATAATTAACACGCTATCTGCCCCGTCATCAACAAACAAAAAAGCCTTAATTGACGTAAATGAGGAGAACAGCTTTCTACGGCAGCCTGGTAAGTGGAGGATCTCTGGATGGCGGAGGCGCAGCTCCAGGGGCGACTTCGTACGTAGACGTAAATGTTATCGTTAATGCGATCTTATAGTTATTGTTGTATAATTGGTCCATTTGTACAAAACAACGATAACAGTAATTAGATAACTTGGTTTCAACAATAATTCGTATGTAATAGTTCCCCTAGTTTGAGACGTTCCTGCCCACTAGCTTTGTCAATAAATTTGTTAAACTAAAAAAACTAAATACCTCCTAACTTCCTTATTTCAACTGACCATCCAGTAGTCGGAGTAATTCTGGGCCTTTTCTTATCTCATGGGGTCGAGTCGCTATCTGATCTCCTTAATCCGCAGTTGGTGTTTTCTTCTTAATGGGTGACTGCCCAGCGCCATCTATACAACCACCGGTAAATCGTACGTATGGGCTGATTTTTTTATATTTGTTGAGTAATTTACAACTTCCTTCTTTGCTCTACTCGTCGTAAAAAATTACGACATATCTGAAGAAAACTCAATCGTGGTCACCTAGGCTGGAGAGTGTCCTCAAGCCTAAAGGTGAGTGTTGCCATACAGGAAAACGACCCACCCTGCTAAAAGTTGAGCATTATTTAGCGTTTACCGCTACATCGCTAAAATCCTCCCCTCCCCCGACTTCGTGCCTTCCTTCTTCCCTCCTTCCCTCCTTCCCCTCTGTTACTTTTCTTCCTTCCTCTATCGGCCTTTCCCCGTACATTCGTCTTTCCCATTTTATTCCCCTCTCCTTTACCTGCCTCTCTTCTCTCCTCCTTTACCTGCCTCTCTTCTCTCCTCCTTTACCTGCCTCTCTTCTCTCCCCCTTTATCTGCCTCTCTTCTCTCCTCCTTTATCTGCCTCTCTTCTCTCCTTCTTTACCTGCCTCTCTTCTCTCCTCCTTTACCTGCCTCTCTTCTCTCCTTCTTTATCTGCCTCTCTTCTCTCCTCCTTTACCTGCCTCTCTTCTCTCCTTCTTTACCTGCCTCTCTTCTCTCCTCCTTTATCTGCCTCTCTTCTCTCCTCCTTTACCTGCCTCTCTTCTCTCCTCCTTTACCTGCCTCTCTTCTCTCCCCCTTTATCTGCCTCTCTTCTCTCCTCCTTTACCTGCCTCTCTTCTCTCCTCCTTTATCTGCCTCTCTTCTCTCCTCCTTTACCTGCCTCTCTTCTCTCCTCCTTTACCTGCCTCTCTTCTCTCTTCTCTCCTCCTTTACCTGCCTCCCTTCTCTCCTCCTTTACCTGCCTCTCTTCTCTCCTCCTTTACCTGCCTCTCTTCTCTCCTTCTTTACCTGCCTCTCTTCTCTCCTCCTTTATCTGCCTCTCTTCTCTCCTTCTTTACCTGCCTCTCTTCTCTCCTCCTTTATCTGCCTCTCTTCTCTCCTCCTTTACCTGCCTCTCTTCTCTCCCCCTTTACCTGCCTCTCTTCTCTCCTCCTTTATCTGCCTCTCTTCTCTCCTCCTTTACCTGCCTCTCTTCTCTCCTCCTTTACCTGCCTCCCTTCTCTCCTCCTTTACCTGCTTCTCTTCTCTCCTCCTTTACCTGCCTCTCTTCTCTCCTCCTTTACCTGCCTCCCTTCTCTCCTCCTTTACCTGCCTCTCTTCTCTCCTTTACCTGCCTCTCTTCTCTCCTCCTTTACCTGCCTCTCTTCTCTCCTCCTCTACCTGCCTCTCTTCTCCTCTACCTGCCTCTCTTCTCTCCTTCTTTACCTGCCTCTCTTCTCTCCTCCTTTACCTGCCTCTCTTCTCTCCTCCTTTACCTGCCTCTCTTCTCTCCTCCTTTACCTGCCTCTCTTCTCTCCTCCTTTACCTGCCTCTCTTCTCTCCTCCTTTACCTGCCTCTCTTCTCTCCTCCTTTACCTGCCTCTCTTCTCTCCTTCTTTACCTGCCTCTCTTCTCTCCTCCTTTACCTGCCTCTCTTCTCTCCTCCTTTACCTGCCTCTCTTCTCTCCTCCTTTACCTGCCTCTCTTCTCTCCTCCTTTACCTGCCTCTCTTCTCTCCTCCTTTACCTGCCTCTCTTCTCTCCTTCTTTACCGCCCCTCTCTCCCTTCCTTCCACCATCGTCACCAGATAAACGTGTGAACCTCACCACCACAGTCTTCCCCAGCGTGTATTGTTAGGGTCTGGCTACCTTGATTGCGGTGGTTGTGGTAGATAATTGTGGTGGTAGTGAATTACGATAGGGGATTGGGGCGTTACTATTGTGAAATTGTGTTGGTTGTGGGAGGGGATTGTGGTGGGGAATTGTGGTGGTACTGTCATGGAATTGTTGTGGTTGTGAAAGGGGATTGTGGTGTTAGTGGTAGTGGTGAGGAATTGTGGTGGTATAGCTAGGGAAATATGGTGGTACTGGCGTGGAATTGTGGTGAGGGGATTATATTGATCAAGTTTGGGACAGTCTTGGGTGTCTTCGTCGTCGTCGTCGTCGTCGTCGTCGTCTTGGGAGAGAATTTAGCTGCGGTGAGACACAGGAAGGAGGACAATTGGGGTATCTCTTGTGGCCATCTTTTATCCGCGTCACTGTGAAAGCTTTTAGCTGTTGTGGTCAGCGGGAAGCTTGACAAGGGGATTAGTGTGTGACTGACCAAGGTCGCCTCACCACCCGTCCTCCTCACCCTTATTCCCTCACACTTCACTCTTCTTCTCACTCTTGACGTCTTCCCACTTCTTTCCTCTGTTTCATTCTCTTCACTCTTCTTAATTCACACTTTTGAAGTCTTCGTATATTCACTTCACACTTTTTCATAGTTTTTCATAGTTAGTGTGACTATAGGTTAGTTTTTAAGTCTTTCTTGAAGCTCAGTACTGTTCTTGATTCCACAGTTTGTCTGGTACTGGTAGACCGTTCCATAGCCTCTGTGGGAAGACGTATTTCCTTATGTTCGTTCTGCATGACAACTTGGCGAGCTTGTAGTTATCTGTCTGTATGTTTGTCTGTCTGCCTCTGTCTATCAATCTGTTTACCTATACAATTAGAGTAATAATAATACGTTACACTACTACCATCACCACTACCACAGAGGCCCGATCACACCAGTAAACGGTAACACATTAATGGTGCTCAGGAACACTCACCGCCCCATAACTGTGCACCATGACAACAGGAAACACTGATATATAATTAAACATTGTAATACATATATCTATACAGAGTTTGGACAAATTCGCGGTAATTTTGCAGGAGTATTCACGTAAAAATTTACTTTGTTCGTCAAAACAGTCAAGCAGAAAACGTGTTCATGGGTCTGGGTAACTCGGCTAAAATAATGGATGGCCTCCCCACAACACCATGGCAGTGATATCCCACAACTGTTGTACTTTAAGGTCGGTCTGTACTAATGATAATATTTGTTATTATTATTATTATTATTATTATTATTATTATTATTGTTATTATTATTATTATTATTATTATTATTATTATTATTATTATTATTATTATTATTATTATTATTATTCTCGACCAACAAATATATATTAACACTAGACCTCATTTGGCTAGTGCTATTAATGCGTCTTCCTGTTAAACCATGACAATAGTGAAGTGAGAGGAGCGAGTGACAGGGGAGGGCTAAGGGGGTTGTGATTTCCTCCTCTCAGCTTTGTGACATTTGAACCATCACGTGAAAGGTGCCCCCATCTTTATCGCCTCCAGCAGCAGTCTCTCTCTCTCTCTCTCTCTCCCTCCTTTACCTTATAATCATACTACTACTACTGCAGTGATAATAATAATAATAATAATAATAATAATAACTGTTCAAGGAAATCATAACACAGGTTATACAGTTTTCTCAAACATAGTAGCGACATCAAAATTTCGTCCTATGCGACTGTTGTGATGATAGTAGTACTGTGCTGGCGGTGGTGGTGAAGGAAGGATAGTGATGGTGGTGAAGGAAAGGGGGTGGTGGCGTTAGTGGTGGCTGGTGAAGGCGGTGTTGCTCCGCCAGTCTTAAAATCACGGTCTCCTAGTGGCCGTCAGACACTTAATATAATGATAGATGGCGAGTTAATGTAACAAATGACTTTAGGGGGTCCAAGGCCTTCTGGCGGGGGCGGGGGGGGGATAACGTCACTTTGGTGTGGTGAGAAGTAGTCCGGCTGCCCTCCCACACACCACCCTAGCGTGAAGAGATTATATAAATAACATCAGATAATAGAGTTTTGTCCCCGCGAAAATTAATGACAGGTACTCTCTTAACCTAATTCAATTATATTATGTTGCCGCCACTTGTGTTATGAAAGTAGGTCCTTTAGCCAACACTGCACTTGACCGCCTTCTTCTTTCCCAACTGTAAACTTAGGTACTCATTTACTGAACAGCTGGGTGGACTGTAGTGTTCTGGGCGCAACCAACGACCTTTTGGATTTGGACTGTACGTATCTACTCGTCCGTGTACGTCTACTTATGTAATAAAAATTTATTAAAATTTATGCCATTCACAGTGTATCAAATAATATCAACTCATTAACCATGGGGACGTTAAGACCACGGGCAAAGGTTTGTTTATCATGGGTAGGTAAGGTAATGGATTCGGTTGATTAAATTCAGTATCAATATTTAGTTTAGGTTAGATGTACGATAGATTTAAGGTCGGAGGTCAGGCTAGGTTCCCGGTTTGGAGGATTAGTGAGTCCCCGAAAAAAAAAATCCAGAAAAGGTAGTAAGCCAGTAATCCCCAACACAGGCCAACCACGTCGATAACACTCACCTTTGTATCCCACCAACCACCATACGTCTGTGATAGGTGTGACCAGCGCACGTCCGCTGTTAATAGCATTACCAGGCGTGAAGGACAGGTTGTGGGGGTAGGGGGGGATGGTGGGGGAAGGAAAGGGGATGGTGGTAGATGGGAAGGGGAAAAGCTGTGGGAGGGGGGAGAACGGCAGCTCATGCAGAACAGAAACCTAACATGGTGAGGTGATTACATCCCACTTGGACGATCGTCTGTTTTATGCGATTTAACCTAACCTAACCATCTAACTAAGATGGTTAAAATCGTATAAAACAGACGATCGTCCAAGTGGGATGACACCGTTGACATGCCTTAGGCTTCTATGATTACTTGATTCAATAAAAAAATTTTCTTTGCCTTTCTCCCGCTGTGTCAAAGGAAACATATTTTTTTCTTTACAATTTGTATTCCGGCTCTTTTGTATTAAAAACAGAAATCTTAAACATATGCCAACTCTAAAGGTGTGGCCACACTTGCGTACATTTTGCCAGAAATATGTGCTTCGTTTCTTCTCGTCGAGCATTTGTTTTGGGCAAAATGTAAGCTAGTGTGGCAGCACCCTAAGAGCCAATATATCATGAGTCTTTAACAACAAGAAACGCTGGACGCCATCTTCGTCATTTTCGCCTCCAAAATATTGTCATTCTCCGTTTGAGTATGTAGACAAAACGCAATCATCGAGGCAACACAATAATCCTCCTCCCGGGTCCTGTTAACCTGCGACACTTTTGGCTTTAGACTGCAGGTCCCTATTGTCATTAATTACAAGAGACAGCAGGTTACTGGCCTCGTGCAATGGGTCGTGCGGCCACTAGTGGTGCAAAGCCAAGCCAGGCTCTCTCTCGCCCCCAGCGCCCTCCCGCCCGCTGCGACATGCCACATCAACATTGTATTTAAATTTTTCTTTCAGTGATAATTCTTTAGCCTAGGTTTCTATATCTGTGTTATGGGGCTCTGGTGGAGGGTATTTGTTAAGGACATATTTTAAGTTATTCATTATGCATGAAAGTGAAGCTGAATCGAGTAAACAGTGAAAGGCGGCATCACGACCTCCTCCCGCCTCAGTCTGGTTTTAAACCCCCACAGTACCCTCGCACCCCGGAAGATAACGGTTTCATATATCATAGTAATGACATCTGATTTTATCCTAATACCCTGTACATTATGACCCAAACATAACTGGAAATTATTCGTTTGCATAAAAAAAAACAGCAACTGTTCACACACAAAAACTAAACACAAATGCGTGCGAGTTTTGTTGAAACATTTGTATATCTGGATAAGTATAATGTAAATATCGTAAAATGTCAGAAAAATTAAGTTTCATTGCCTTGAAATATGACTCCGACAATTACTACGAACAGGGTTTGGGTTCAGGGAGCCAGGGTTAGGGGTTTAGGATTTAAAAAGCCAAGGTTCTGGTTTAGAATTTAGGAAGCCAGGGTTTGGGATTTAGGAAGCCAAGGTTTGGGATTTAGGAAGCCAGGGTTCGGAGTTTAGGATTTAGGAAGCTAGGGCTCGGGGTTTGGGATTTAAAACGCCAAGTTTCGGGGTTTGGAGTTTGGTTGGTGGGCTTACAGACCTTCTACGTAGAGGCTGGTCACCCCTCCTTGCCTCTTGTTTATCGGGTAGATTGGTTTTAGTGTAACAAAAGCCGCCCACCGCCTTCTTGCCGCCTCACCCCACCCACTTTGTGTTCAGTGTGTGGGCTGCTGAGGACGCTGTTATCTTGCCGCTCCGGTTCTTGAATACTTTGAATCGGCGGTAAAAAAATGGGAAACAGCTACGTTACTTGTTTGTGATCTTAATAGAATTTGCTATTGCATCTTAATTACACCATAGTTATTGTACAGTTTCTCTCTCTAAATTATATATACAGTATGTTGTATGAGCGCTCTTAAGGCACGGTAGCCTCGTGCACCATCCATTCTTTTAAAAAGAACGCATGACACAGCTCGATAAATAAACGTCAGTCTCATAATTATTCCATTATTATATCATTCTTTTATCAAATGATTTAAATTTCTGTACGCAAGGTATAAACTGAAATAAATATGAATATAAGATGTTTATTGTAAAGATAGGAACGTCAACCTGGCCAAGATCATATTCGAGAATAATCCGAAGTTATTGGAACGCTGTAAGCAGCGGCGGGGTGTGATACAAGGCTGTTCCAATAATGGCAACAGTAGTCACATATCTGTACTTAATGTGTTTCTTTAGGTGTCGCCAGCGAGACCTCACAAAAAGGAATTATGGCAGTGTTCCTTGTGGGTGAGGAATGACGGCGGCCACCTTCTCCCACGATATTTGATAAATGAGAGTTGTTGAGGATGTGTCAATGTGATGGCGTTGATGAAATTTGTACCCTCTTGGTATAATTATTTAACATTGTTGGGGATAAATAAATTCCGTTTTGGGGGAAAACGCCATCTGTTGTTGGGGAAAATAAGAACCGTTTTTAGCGTACATAACCAATGTTGGAGAAAATAAGTATCGTCAGGGAAAATAAGAACCGTTTGGGAAAATAAGTACGTTTCTTTGGGATGATAAATACAGTACCTTTGTTGGGAATAATACGTATACCATTTACTGTTGGCATAATAAGAAAAAAATATAAAGTTTGTTTTGACGTAATTTTACAAGCAAAAACAAAGTCTGAGAAAATAATCCGTATAAACAGTGTGCAGGTATTACTGAGTGTATCACGGGTCGTGATTCACGGCACAGAAAATAGCATAGGATTAATGGTTCATGCATAAACGATAAATTAAAACAGACAGAAACATTAAAAGTGGCTCAAGCGAACGGAAGAAACAAGCCTAGAATGCAGGCTGGGGAAAATCTCTTTCGCCCCTGCCTCTGTGTTCGTCTAATCATAGAACATTCCACATTATGCTCTAAATTAACACCGGTTCGTAATTCCATAACCTGGGTTTCGGCCCCCGTGAATCAAGAGGAATGTTTGCAATTAATATAATGAATGATGGCGTGTGTTATAATAATATTTCGGCGCAGCAGTAAGACGCAGTGGGGGGGGGGGAGTGTGGATGGCTGGGTGGGGGGGATAAGAGGCAGGAAGGGGGGAAGCAGGATTGAGGGACTGGGAGGGATGGAGGAAGGACAGGGGAGATAGGGAAGAGAGGGTGGGTGGCAGGGTGAAGAGGCAGAGAGGGAAGGAGGGAGGAGAGGATGGAAGGGAAGGTGGTGGGTCATGGAGGGAGGGAGGAGTTGGTCTGGTGATGATTGTCTGCAAAATTGCAACATATTACGTTTTTTTTTTTTTTTTAGTACAGTATTGACGTTCCAGCAAATGTGATAATTTTTAGTGATGGTGATGGTGGGAGTAATAATAATAATAACTCGTTTTTGTTATTATTATTTTATTTTTTTTAATTTAATTCCTTCTAATCGTTATCACTCGATATTCACCGTCACCACCACCATCACGTTAGATATTCTTTAAGCTAAATATGGATTACATTATGATAAGCTTAGATCACTGGTTAAGTTATATTTAAGTTAAGCTGAAGTTTGTAAGTTAAGTTTACGTTATGTTACAGAAGACAATGTTCCGTAGAGCCTAGTTTAGTCTATACCACACTAACACTCTGACCTCATCTTATTCACCACATCAAGCACCTTTTTTGCTCTGCTGACTGTCTTCTTCATCTGGCTTCCTTTTTAAGGCAGTAGTAGTAGTATCAGCAGTCAGGTTCTCGTTCAGCTGGGGGCTAACACGGGGAAAAAATTCCTCCGCATTTAGCTCTTAAGTTGAATATAAATTGGCCATTAAATTCCCCAACTTGCGCGACGACTGGCAGTTATGGCTAAAATATAAGACGCGCGTATTTTTTACACTATAAGTGGATAGATGGGCGTCATTCTGAACTAATGAGATACAGTATACTGTGTCATTAATGATTATTTTTGTCAGTTGTCTGTAGTGGATACACGTATATATAATCGCTGTTTTGGTTTTTCTGTCGCTGTTCTTTTGTTTTAACTTGTCTTAAGTGGTTGACAGAAAGACTTACACGAGATGGCACCTTCAGGAATTAAGAAAGATAGTTTTTCGTTGTTACATTAGGTATGTTGACCGTCATTATCTGCTACCTAAACAACGCCAGCGTGAGCAGATAACACCACCTGGTGTACCCCTTAGTGGCATATAATTACACACTGATTGTGCTTGTGCTGGGGCTGGTGTGGTAAGACCAGTGTTGCCACCAAAAATTTGGGGAAATCTGACGCTGGATGCCAGAAAATCTGTAGATCCCCAAAAATGCCTACATGAATTATCTGGAAGGTCTCAAATGAATTTTTATAACAGTATTTATTATTTCATAATCTATTTTACAGGATAATGACAGGTATCTATAATGACAGGTATCTACAGAAAATAACCACTTTAGTAATAGCCTATACCCATTATAAAATGAAAATTCACAATATAATAATTCTGATTATATTAACCCATTTCATGCAGAACTTCTGATATAGCTACAGTATCAAATTTCTAGAGAACCATTGTAGAGAATATGTTGTACTAAAGTAACATAATATCAAATATCAAGTCATTATTTTGTCACATTAGATGGACAATGTTGTTAGAGATACAGTATTACATATCAAGAGGATTGTAGTGTAGATACAGACCCATTACATGATGAGGATGCATAATATGAATAGGAATATTTTATGCAAATTACAGTAGTGTTTCATTGCAAATCTCACATGAACCAAAATTATAAGCTTCACCCTTTTAATATTTAAAAAATAGCAATCATAAAAGAATACCAATCAGCTCTCTCCCACCACCGAAAAGATAAATTATATAATGTACAGATAGGTTATTGGTTAAACGAATACAATCAACACAATAAACAGGACTTAATACAAATAAACAATGGCTACCTTGCTTGAGAGTTACTGTGTAGTATAGAACAAAGTAAAAATAATGAAAGCTTCCCTCTTCAGTGAATATGCAAGTATAAACCTTAAGCCAAGGTATGTTATGGAGAAAGTGTGGCGTACTGTATTATATATTTTTGTCTTAGCAAACCCACAAATAATGAACACAAGGAAGTAGCAAATACTATTATCACAATGGAAGGCCATTATTACCTATCAGAGTATACCTTATGGCTTCCACCCCTTTACTCTCTGAAGCAAAGACTTAGTTACCCTAAATTCAAAGCTAGATGAACCCCTGAACAGCTGTTTAGTCTGGAACAAGCCTATCATAGTCTCTGTTGAGTCTTTTTCTTGTTTTGGTTTTCAATCTATTGATCGTTGAGAAAACCCTCTCTACAGTGGCACTAGAGTGAGGTAAACAAAGGAGTGTCTTCATGAATTTGGAGAGATTAGGGAACATGGGGCTATTGTCCATCTGTTTGGTTTCACCTCCTTTACCTTACTCCAAATACTGCAATTAACCTCAACAACAGTTCCTACAGAATTACTTAGCTGCCTCCATTCTGTGTCTGTTGCTTGAATATCTGATACAAAAATCCGTAGATTAAGCCTCTTTTTCAGAAAAAATCTGACAGTCTGAAATTAAGCACGAAATCAGCATCACTGGGCAAGACTACAAAGTCTTACACAAGTCTACGGGGATACGAACCCACGTTTGACCGTTGTGGCTCGAAGATTTCAATGCGACTGTGTACAGTTCCTAGTTTCTTGTGGCTTTTGATGTAATCCTGCCCCTGTGTTGTTATCCTGCCCCTATGTTGTTATCCTGCCCCTGTGTTGTTATTCTGCCCCTATGTTGTTATCCTGTCACCAGTGTTGTTATCCTGTCACCAGTGTTGTTATCCTGTCACCAGTGTTGTTATTCTGTCACCAGTGTTGTTATTCTGTCATCAGTGTTGTTATCCTGTCACCAGTGTTGTTATTCTGTCACCAGTGTTGTTATTCTGTCACCAGTGTTGTTATCCTGTCACCAGTGTTGTTATTCTGTCACCAGTGTTGTTATTCTGTCACCAGTGTTGTTATCCTGTCACCAGTGTTGTTATTCTGTCACCAGTGTTGTTATTCTGTCATCAGTGTTGTTATCCTGTCACCAGTGTTGTTGTCCTGTCACCAGTGTTGTTATTCTGTCACCAGTGTTGTTATTCTGTCACCAGTGTTGTTATTTTGTCATCAGTGTTGTTATCCTGTCACCAGTGTTGTTATCCTGTCACCAGTGTTGTTATTCTGTCACCAGTGTTGTTATTCTGTCATCAGTGTTGTTATTCTGTCATCAGTGTTGTTATCCTGTCACCAGTGTTGTTGTCCTGTCACCAGTGTTGTTATTCTGTCACCAGTGTTGTTATTCTGTCATCAGTGTTGTTATCCTGTCACCAGTGTTGTTATTCTGTCACCAGTGTTGTTATTCTGTCACCAGTGTTGTCATCCTGTCACCAGTGTTGTTATCCTGTCACCAGTGTTGTTGTCCTGCCCTGGTGTTGTAATCCTGTCACCAGTGTTGTTATCCTGCCACCAGTGTTGTTGTCCTGTCACCAGTGTTGTAATCCTGTCACCAGTGTTGTTATCCTGCCACCAGTGTTGTTATTCTGTCATCAGTGTTGTTATCCTGTCACCAGTGTTGTTATTCTGTCACCAGTGTTGTTATTCTGTCATCAGTGTTGTTATTCTGTCATCAGTGTTGTTATCCTGTCACCAGTGTTGTTGTCCTGTCACCAGTGTTGTTATTCTGTCACCAGTGTTGTTATTCTGTCATCAGTGTTGTTATCCTGTCACCAGTGTTGTTATTCTGTCACCAGTGTTGTTATTCTGTCACCAGTGTTGTCATCCTGTCACCAGTGTTGTTATCCTGTCACCAGTGTTGTTGTCCTGCCCTGGTGTTGTAATCCTGTCACCAGTGTTGTTATCCTGCCACCAGTGTTGTTGTCCTGTCACCAGTGTTGTAATCCTGTCACCAGTGTTGTTATCCTGCCACCAGTGTTGTTGTCCTGCCACCAGTGTTGTTGTCCTGCCCTGGTGTTGTAATCCTGTCACCAGTGTTGTTGTCCTGCCACAGGTGTTGTTGTCCTGCCCTGGTGTTGTAATCCTGTCACCAGTGTTGTTATCCTGCCACCAGTGTTGTTATCCTGCCACCAGTGTTGTTGTCCTGTCACCAGTGTTGTTGTTCTGCCCTGGTGTTGTTATCCTGCCACCAGTGTTGTTATCCTGTCACCAGTGTTGTTGTTCTGCCCTGGTGTTGTTATCCTGCCACCAGTGTTGTTATCCTGCCACCAGTGTTGTTATCCTGTCACCAGTGTTGTTGTTCTGCCCTGGTGTTGTTATCCTGCCACCAGTGTTGTTATCCTGCCACCAGTGTTGTTATCCTGCCACCAGTGTTGTTATCCTGTCACCAGTGTTGTTATCCTGTCACCAGTGTTGTTGTCCTGCCACCAGTGTTGTTGTCCTGTCACCAGTGTTGTTGTTCTGCCCTGGTGTTGTTATCCTGCCACCAGTGTTGTTGTCCTGTCACCAGTGTTGTAATCCTGTCACCAGTGTTGTTATCCTGCCACCAGTGTTGTTATCCTGTCACCAGTGTTGTTGTTCTGCCCTGGTGTTGTTATCCTGCCACCAGTGTTGTTATCCTGTCACCAGTGTTGTTATCCTGTCACCAGTGTTGTTGTCCTGCCCTGGTGTTGTAATCCTGTCACCAGTGTTGTTGTCCTGCCACCAGTGTTGTTGTCCTGCCCTGGTGTTGTAATCCTGTCACCAGTGTTGTTATCCTGCCACCAGTGTTGTTATCCTGCCACCAGTGTTGTTGTCCTGTCACCAGTGTTGTTGTTCTGCCCTGGTGTTGTTATCCTGCCACCAGTGTTGTTATCCTGTCACCAGTGTTGTTATCCTGCCACCAGTGTTGTTATCCTGTCACCAGTGTTGTTGTTCTGCCCTGGTGTTGTTATCCTGCCACCAGTGTTGTTATCCTGCCACCAGTGTTGTTATCCTGCCACCAGTGTTGTTATCCTGTCACCAGTGTTGTTGTCCTGCCACCAGTGTTGTTGTCCTGCCCTGGTGTTGTAATCCTGTCACCAGTGTTGTAATCCTGTCACCAGTGTTGTTATCCTGCCACCAGTGTTGTTATTCTGTCATCAGTGTTGTTATCCTGTCACCAGTGTTGTTATTCTGTCACCAGTGTTGTTATTCTGTCATCAGTGTTGTTATTCTGTCATCAGTGTTGTTATCCTGTCACCAGTGTTGTTGTCCTGTCACCAGTGTTGTTATTCTGTCACCAGTGTTGTTATTCTGTCATCAGTGTTGTTATCCTGTCACCAGTGTTGTTATTCTGTCACCAGTGTTGTTATTCTGTCACCAGTGTTGTCATCCTGTCACCAGTGTTGTTATCCTGTCACCAGTGTTGTTGTCCTGCCCTGGTGTTGTAATCCTGTCACCAGTGTTGTTATCCTGCCACCAGTGTTGTTGTCCTGTCACCAGTGTTGTAATCCTGTCACCAGTGTTGTTATCCTGCCACCAGTGTTGTTGTCCTGCCACCAGTGTTGTTGTCCTGCCCTGGTGTTGTAATCCTGTCACCAGTGTTGTTGTCCTGCCACAGGTGTTGTTGTCCTGCCCTGGTGTTGTAATCCTGTCACCAGTGTTGTTATCCTGCCACCAGTGTTGTTATCCTGCCACCAGTGTTGTTGTCCTGTCACCAGTGTTGTTGTTCTGCCCTGGTGTTGTTATCCTGCCACCAGTGTTGTTATCCTGTCACCAGTGTTGTTGTTCTGCCCTGGTGTTGTTATCCTGCCACCAGTGTTGTTATCCTGCCACCAGTGTTGTTATCCTGTCACCAGTGTTGTTGTTCTGCCCTGGTGTTGTTATCCTGCCACCAGTGTTGTTATCCTGCCACCAGTGTTGTTATCCTGCCACCAGTGTTGTTATCCTGTCACCAGTGTTGTTATCCTGTCACCAGTGTTGTTGTCCTGCCACCAGTGTTGTTGTCCTGTCACCAGTGTTGTTGTTCTGCCCTGGTGTTGTTATCCTGCCACCAGTGTTGTTGTCCTGTCACCAGTGTTGTAATCCTGTCACCAGTGTTGTTATCCTGCCACCAGTGTTGTTATCCTGTCACCAGTGTTGTTGTTCTGCCCTGGTGTTGTTATCCTGCCACCAGTGTTGTTATCCTGTCACCAGTGTTGTTATCCTGTCACCAGTGTTGTTGTCCTGCCCTGGTGTTGTAATCCTGTCACCAGTGTTGTTGTCCTGCCACCAGTGTTGTTGTCCTGCCCTGGTGTTGTAATCCTGTCACCAGTGTTGTTATCCTGCCACCAGTGTTGTTATCCTGCCACCAGTGTTGTTGTCCTGTCACCAGTGTTGTTGTTCTGCCCTGGTGTTGTTATCCTGCCACCAGTGTTGTTATCCTGTCACCAGTGTTGTTATCCTGCCACCAGTGTTGTTATCCTGTCACCAGTGTTGTTGTTCTGCCCTGGTGTTGTTATCCTGCCACCAGTGTTGTTATCCTGCCACCAGTGTTGTTATCCTGCCACCAGTGTTGTTATCCTGTCACCAGTGTTGTTGTCCTGCCACCAGTGTTGTTGTCCTGCCCTGGTGTTGTAATCCTGTCACCAGTGTTGTTATCCTGCCACCAGTGTTGTTATCCTGTCACCAGTGTTGTTATCCTGCCACCAGTGTTGTTATCCTGTCACCAGTGTTGTTGTTCTGCCCTGGTGTTGTTATCCTGCCACCAGTGTTGTTATCCTGCCACCAGTGTTGTTATCCTGCCACCAGTGTTGTTATCCTGTCACCAGTGTTGTTATCCTGTCACCAGTGTTGTTGTCCTGCCACCAGTGTTGTTGTCCTGCCCTGGTGTTGTAATCCTGTCACCAGTGTTGTTATCCTGCCACCAGTGTTGTTATCCTGCCACCAGTGTTGTTGTCCTGCCACCAGTGTTGTTATCCTGTCACCAGTGTTGTTGTCCTGCCACCAGTGTTGTAATCCTGTCACCAGTGTTGTTATCCTGTCACCAGTGTTGTTATCCTGTCACCAGTGTTGTTGTCCTGCCACCAGTGTTGTTATCCTGTCACCAGTGTTGTTGTCCTGCCACCAGTGTTGTTATCCTGTCACCAGTGTTGTTATCCTGTCACCAGTGTTGTTATCCTGTCACCAGTGTTGTTATCCTGTCACCAGTGTTGTTATCCTGTCACCAGTGTTGTTATCCTGTCACCAGTGTTGTTATCCTGCCACCAGTGTTGTTATCCTGCCACCAGTGTTGTTGTCCTGCCACCAGTGTTGTTATCCTGTCACCAGTGTTGTTGTCCTGCCACCAGTGTTGTTGTCCTGCCACCAGTGTTGTTATCCTGTCACCAGTGTTGTTATCCTGTCACCAGTGTTGTTGTCCTGCCACAAGTGTCTGTCACCAGTGTTGTTGTCCTGCCACCAGTGTTGTTATCCTGTCACCAGTGCTGTTATCCTGTCACCAGTGTTGTTATCCTGTCACCAGTGTTGTTATCCTGTCACCAGTGTTGTTATCCTGTCACCAGTGTTGTTGTCCTGTCACCAGTGTTGTTATCCTGTCACCAGTGTTGTTATCCTGTCACCAGTGTTGTTGTCCTGCCACCAGTGTTGTAATCCTGTCACCAGTGTTGTAATCCTGTGACCAGTGTTGTTGTCCTGTCACCAGTGTTGTTATTCTGTCACCAGTGTTGTTATCCTGTCACCAGTGTTGTTGTCCTGCCCTGGTGTTGTAATCCTGTCACCAGTGTTGTTGTCCTGCCACCAGTGTTGTTGTCCTGCCACCAGTGTTGTTGTCCTGCCACCAGTGTTGTTGTCCTGTCACCAGTGTTGTTATCCTGCCACCAGTGTTGTTATCCTGCCACCAGTGTTGTTATCCTGTCACCAGTGTTGTTGTCCTGCCCTGGTGTTGTAATCCTGTCACCAGTGTTGTTGTCCTGCCACCAGTGTTGTTGTCCTGCCACCAGTGTTGTTATCCTGTCACCAGTGTTGTTATCCTGCCACCAGTGTTGTTATCCTGTCACCAGTGTTGTTGTCCTGCCCTGGTGTTGTAATCCTGTCACCAGTGTTGTTGTCCTGCCACCAGTGTTGTTGTCCTGCCACCAGTGTTGTTATCCTGTCACCAGTGTTGTTGTCCTGCCACCAGTGTTGTTGTCCTGTCACCAGTGTTGTTATCCTGCCACCAGTGTTGTTATCCTGTCACCAGTGTTGTTATCCTGCCACCAGTGTTGTTGTCCTGCCCTGGTGTTGTTATCCTGCCACCAGTGTTGTTATCCTGTCACCAGTGTTGTTATCCTGCCACCAGTGTTGTTGTCCTGCCCTGGTGTTGTTATCCTGCCACCAGTGTTGTTATCCTGTAACCAGTGTTGTTATCCTGTCACCAGTGTTGTTATCCTGCCACCAGTGTTGTTGTCCTGCCCTGGTGTTGTTATCCTGCCACCAGTGTTGTTATCCTGCCACCAGTGTTGTTATCCTGTCAACAGTGTTGTTGTCCTGTCACCAGTGTTGTTGTCCTGCCACCAGTGTTGTTGTCCTGCCCTGGTGTTGTTATCCTGCCACCAGTGTTGTTATCCTGCCCTGGTGTTGTTATCCTGTCACCAGTGTTGTTATCCTGCCACCAGTGCTGTTGTCCTGTCACCAGTGTTGTTATCCTGTCACCAGTGTTGTTGTCCTGTCACCAGTGTTGTTGTCCTGTCACCAGTGTTGTTATCCTGCCCTGGTGTTGTTATCCTGCCACCAGTGTTGTTATCCTGCCACCAGTGTTGTTATCCTGCCACCAGTGTTGTTGTCCTGCCACCAGTGTTGTTGTCCTGCTCTGGTGTTGTTATCCTGCCACCAGTGTTGTTGTCCTGCCCTGGTGTTGTTATCCTGCCACCAGTGTTGTTGTCCTGCCACCAGTGTTGTTGTCCTGCCCTGGTGTTGTTATCCTGCCACCAGTGTTGTTATCCTGCCACCAGTGTTGTTGTCCTGCCCTGGTGTTGTTATCCTGCCACCAGTGTTGTTATCCTGCCACCAGTGTTGTCCTGCTCTGGTGTTGTTATCCTGCCACCAGTGTTGTTGTACTGCCCTGGTGTTGTTATCCTGCCACCAGTGTTGTTGTCCTGCCCTGGTGTTGTTATCCTGCCACCAGTGTTATTCTGCCACCAATGTTATTATCCTGCCAGCAACCTTAGTGTAGTCTTGGGTGTGACTTCTGCCCCAGTAGAGTGTCTTGAGTGTGACCTCTGACCTGGTGTAGTTCTTAAGTGTGACCTCTGACCAAGTGTAGTCTTGGGTGTGACCTCTGACGTAGTGTAGTATTGAGCGTGACCTCTGACCTAGTGTAGTCTTGAGTGTGACCTCTGACCAAGTGTAGTCTTGAGTGTGACCTCTAACCTAGTGCAGTTCTTAAGTGTGACCTCTGACCAAGTGTAGTTCTTAAGTGTGACCTCTGACCAAGTGTAGTCTTGAGTGTGACCTCTGACGTAGTGAAGTATTGAGCGTGACCTCTGACGTAGTGTAGTATTGAGTGTGACCTCTGACCAAGTGTAGTCTTGAGTGTGACCTCTAACCTAGTGCAGTTCTTAAGTGTGACCTCTGACCAAGTGTAGTCTTGAGTGTGACCTCTGACGTAGTGTAGTATTGAGCGTGACCTCTGACGTAGTGTAGTATTGAGTGTGACCTGACCTGGTATAGTCTTGAGTGTGACCTCTGACCAAGTGTAGTCTTGAGTGTGACCTCTGGCGTAGTGTCGTCTTGAGTGTGACCTCTGACCTGGTGTAGTTTTGAGTGTGACCTCTGACCTGGTGTAGTCTTGAGTGTGACCTCTTACTTAGTGTAGTTCTTGAGTGTGACCTCTGACTAAGTGTAGTCTTGGGTGTGACCTCTGACCTAGTGTAGTCTTGAGTGTGACCTCTGACCCAGTAGGTGGTCGTCAAGACATCAGCGGTAGTATCTTCATCAGCACACCATCATCACTCCTCCACCTGTTTCCTGTTGGCCTGGAGCAGCTGATTACAGGTGGGGGTCGTAATTAACGCTCGAGAACACCTGTGTGTGTGTGTGTGTGTGTGTGTGAGACAAAATCCTTCTCCGCAGATTTACAACTTTTCGCTCTCGGGCACTATAACATTTTGACTACAACCTGTCTCTGAATGGTTAATGACTCAGCCAATCAGACGTCGTCGTTCTCCAGTGAATACCAGTTTTCCATTGTCTAGTTCCGAGGCAACAGGGGACCACTGGAGAGCTCGTTGGCCTACGGTACATATTTTCCCGCTTCTGTTTCTATTACAGTACGTCTCTGTTGGGTACACAGATGGTGTTAGGTAGAAGAAGGGGGTGTTGGGTAGAAGGGGGGAAGGGGGTGTTGGGTAGAAGGGGGGGTTGGGTAGAAGGGGGGGGGAGGGGGGTGTTGGGTAGAAGGGGGGGTGTTGGGTAGAAGGGGGGAGGGGGGTGTTGGGTAGAAGGGGGGTGTTGGGTAGAAGGGGGGTGTTGGGTAGAAGGGGGGGTGTTAGGTAGAAGGGGGGAGGGGGGTGTTGGGTAGATAGAAGAGGGGTGTAGGAGGGCCTCAGGAGGTAGGCCTTAATGTCTTCCT
Source organism: Homarus gammarus (assembly GCA_958450375.1). NCBI lineage: Eukaryota > Metazoa > Arthropoda > Malacostraca > Decapoda > Nephropidae > Homarus > Homarus gammarus. The sequence goes on along the minus strand of CAUDMG010000908.1, from coordinate 147,798 downwards.
GCCCTTAATTACTCTGATGGCCTCACCACCACTACTACTACCACCCCTACTACCACCCCCTACTACTACCCCCTACTACTACCACCCATACTACCACCACTACTACTACCACCTATACTACCACCACTACTACTACCACCTATACTACCACCACTACTACTACCACCTATACTACCACCACTACTACCACCATTATTATTACCACCACTACTACTAACACTACTATTACCACTACTACCATCACTAATACCATCACTAATACCACGATCGCCGCCGCCATTACCACCATCACCACCGTCGCTTCACCGCCGTTATCCAAACATAGCTTGAAATATCCTCCACACAACTTAAACTAACCCGATCTAACCAACTTTACACCTGACTTGACAAGATCTAACCACAAACCTGCAGTGTTATTTAATATGGCAAATCACGTTTAGCGTTTGATCTCTCTCTCTCTCTCTCTCTCTCTCTCTCTCTCTCTCTCTCTCTCGTGAAATATAACACAGACTTTGAATAGGTGACGTGTGAGGGACGAGACTGAGTATGAAGGAGGGAGGGAGGGAAAAGTTACAAGGGTAGACGTGTGTGCGGTGGGGTGAGTGACATGAGGACCACTCCTAAGTTGAAGGCTGTTACTCACATCCTCCCACCTCCATGTCATTTCAGCCGATCTATCAAGGTACCATCGTCGTGTCTGAGGGTTGGCGACCACCGCCTTCCACCCCGTACACTCTCCCCGCTCCCCTTGTGCACACATTCCTCTTACACCGTCAGGACCTCTTGACCTTTGTTACGATAGCGTGATTATCACCTCACCAATGGTTACATGACTCCAAGACCTCGTTGGACTTTTGACGATGGGGGAAGATCTTATTCAATTTACTGACGTCATAGCAACCGTCGCTATCCGTCATCTTGGAGTTACAGTGTTGTTTTGGTTGATCGGCGAACAAGGGTGGCTGCGGAGTCTTATATCAAAAGAAACTCGGGAAGTAATAGAAAGGGCTTGTTTATTAGCCGAATATTATGACAAGCTAACGTGTGCAGAACATAGGAAAATATAATTATAAGAAGATGGGGCTTTGGGATTTCCGTGATCCGTAGGAAATGTCAAGAAACAAGTGGCTCAAGGACAAATAGCCGTGAATCTCGTCCATCTTTTTTTTCGGGGAATAACCCACCCTGGCACAGGTCATCGACCCACAAGGGGCCCTGGGTGGCGAAAAAATAAGAGTAAAAATGAATTAAAAATAGAAGAGAAAAACACCGAATTAATCTACACAACGAAGATACCGGAATACCAGCTTTTCGAAGTGAGGCTTGCACGTTTAGCACTAAAGACAAAGACTTTTCATGGATAAACTAATGCTTTACACATTTGAACATTTAATAAAAAGTATATGGTGAAGCAATCACTACACACCCTAGCGCTGTTACATTCGGTTGATATAAGGTCTACTTATTATTTATTCTGATCGATTAGAGCATTTGAAAACTGCACAAAATTTCCCAATTACAAACAAATCTGAAGTTTCACTATAGGATGTGATTGGTGTATTCTAATTCTCCACAATGGTATCGACGTGATGTGTGACGTCACTTACGCAAGGTATAATACCCATTTCGTTTGTCTGTCTCCCGTAGCTCTACCTTTCAAATGTTTGGATACAATGCTCGTAACTTTTGAAGATTGCCAGCTTGTTTAACCTCAACCTCTGTTAGTACCTTTTATGTTAAGATGTTAAGATCAGCGGCGGCCTTAAAGGTCAAAGGACACTGAAGACAAAGGTCATTCATACAGTTTTAACTTTAAGGTTATGTGTGTATATTTTTATATTATTTCCTAAACAACATTGTATCGACTGTTAATTCCGTGTAATTTACACCACCCGACTTACGTAGTGAAGTGTGTAAGTGTTGATAACTAGATCACAATTGTCAGTGAACTTGAAAGAACTATGCAATGCGATATAATACATACAATATATGAATGGATAAATTATGGTAATGTTAATTTTATAACAATAAATGTTAAACACAGAGAACTGTAAAGCGTGGAAAGACTTTAAAGGCTTCAGCTGTCTTCCCGTAATATTTTTGGCAGGAACATTCGCCTTTAACATGCCGATACTGTCAGTGAACCACGTCAAGTTTAAACCAAAATTATTTTCAGGTTCAGCAGCGAGGCTGTGTGAGTAGGCTAAGTGGTTTACGGTTGTTTTGTTTAAATACAGAACCTACCCACGGCGCATTGTTCCAACCATTGACGAGTACAGTTAACTCAAATGATGCGCAGGTCTGGGGCTCCTTGTTATTGTGGTGCTGGTTAATTGATGGTTGTGGAGCACGCAGGAACTCACAGCTACCTGGGACTTGGTGTTGTTTTGTTTGTGTTGTCATCAGCCATCTGGAGGGGCAGCTGAGGGAATGTTGTTGATGTACTTAGGAATTTGTGTTGTCAATACCTAATTTTACCATTTAGAACTTAAAAAAATACGCGACTGTGTTTTATCCTGTAATAACTGTAAAACCTAATTTATAACTCTTTGACGCCTTCCGTAAATAAAGTAAGTAAGAGTAGCTAATATTATCTTTCCATATCGACGATAATTGTATTAAAAATTTTACTATGCTGTTGCACGACAAGAATTGCAAAACAAAATAGCTGGGATGAGGGATAACAGTCAGCTTTCGGCCACACATCCAATACTTGATAAGGATGTAGTGTCTGGGGGGCAGAGTTTAAACAATACATAACAACATAAAACATATCTTGAAATTATTAGGGAGGGTAGGGTGGATTTCGTTGGGACAAGTTTTGTGAAAGTGCAATATTATTGATGTACACTGTGGGCTCAAACATTTCATCCTTGCCGAGTTCTTGGTGTAAGTTCAGTATAAATAAGATATACGCTAAAACGTAGTGTAAATATTCATGTTGACGGTAGCAGGTACTATAACCTCACCGCGTCCTTAAGGAAGAAGTTAAGATGTGGTGGAAGTGATCATGTTAATGGTCTTCCGTTGTGTGTGTAACCGACCGCGCTCTCGCTGTCGAGATTATACGTGATATTCCAATGGTTCCCCGTCTCCTTGCCCCTAACAAACACCTGCGACTTTTGATGACTACCAACAAGTATGTCAGTCCCTTCCTCGCTGGAGTTTTGACAGTCATTCCACGTTTTCAAAGTGTAGGAGGGTGACGTCTATTCTTCCACATTCTCGCCTCTTAAGTGCGTGATCCTGGCTGGGGCAGAATATTTGGCATCATTACACTTGCACGCCACGTACCCCTGACTACTCAAACACGGTGTGACCCCAAAACAAACCACTGGTGTCCTTCCCTCCCTGGACTGCTTTGAAAGGAAGATGGAGTGATTTACGGAGTTAACAAAGCTCCTACACCTGTAGCACCAACACAGAGAACTTAGCTCGTTTATCATTTATCTTCAAAACAAGTCAGTTTGTTGTAGTGTGTAGCACAGCCGTAGACAGAGTTCGGCCAACCGGGCGCCATGTTGTTACTCAGCAGGTGGGAAGTCTTCTCGGGCTCTCTCCACATAGTTTAGAACCATGCTTATCCATTTGCAAACATGTATGACAATTTTACTGAATAAACATCATCATCATCCTCTACAGTACGAGCGCAAATTTCACTAGCTCAGTAACAACATGGCGCCCTCCCCGCCCTCTCGTGGTGCACCCTGGAAACACTATTTTGTGTCGACGCGAGAATAGTGTAACGGAGACTTGACCGACCGCCCGAGCGAAGAAGAATAAGGTATTTCACTTGTTACCACTAAACGAATTTTATAGTTGCAGCCATTACTTTTGACACTTCGAAGATAATTTTCCTCAGTGGCATTTCTGGCGCAAATTATGTATAAGCGCGATAAACATTTTATTATGTATGAAAATTTACTTTTCACGTGATGCCAGTGAACGAATCTCGAGAATTGTATAGTTGCAATCAGTAATTTTGACAATTCTAAGACACTTTTCCATGGCATTTCTAGCGAAAAATGCGTATAAGCGAGATATTTAGCATTTTATTATGTACGTTCGTAGGTGTTGGTACACACCCAGAACATCGAGCGACTGTGGAGACTCCTGGTTAGGTTAGGTTTGGTTGGGGTTAGGTTAGGTTTGATTCAAAATTATGTTTTTCCGGTGTGTTTTTATGTGTTTTGAACACTTTTTACCTTGATTTTTATATAAAATCTCTAGATTCTGAGATCGGAAAGGGGGGGGGGGGGGGGGTGTTATCTCAAACTATAAATTTGCGCCAGAAATGAAGGTGAAATTCGTTAACAGCACATAGAAAACCCATCGGGACACATAATTTCAACTTCGATTTCGTTTCGTGGCAACAAGTGAAAATTTACCAAAACTACAGTAAAAGTAAAAAAGTGAGGAACTGTTGGCTCGGTGGAGTATATTGTTGGAACTTGGTTGTCTGCTAACATGGACCCCGTAGATGGAATTTTATCCATGTCAAATTTTGCTTTGATAATTACAACCCATATTAGTAAAGTGAATTGTAGTGAAAATAAACTTGTGTTAACGTTTTAGTGAGGCGAAGTTGTCTTGAAACAACTCAAGACAACCATTGTGAAAAGAAGGTAAATCAAGCAACTGAATTATTAGGTCTTATAAGACAATTTTTCAGATATCTAGACGGAAGGTCCGTCCCTCGTAACTTCTGGCCGCCAAGATATGCTAGGGACTGTCAGTTGATTGAAAATGTTCAAAGGAGGGCCACCAGACTGGTTTCTGCACTTCGGAACCTCAGCTATCCAGAGAATAGAGCACCTGCAACTGCCTAGCTTATACTACAGACGGGCAGGGGGAGGCGTAATAACATCTGAAAGGGCATTACTCAGTCGAGTGTCCATACCTGGAGCTGGCATTCAGTAATTGTGGACCCATCTTATTTTTTTTTAGGGGGGGGGGGGGGCTTTTGTGTCAGTTAACATTAAAAACGCTTCCGTTTCAGCATTTGAGTGGGTAAGGACAAGTTTCACTTTGGCTAAGCATGGCAAGTTTTGAAAACTATGTTACGACCCTCCTTTCGCTGCTTAACCAGCTTCCACCGCTGATTACCAGTCGCCACTCGCCAGGTCGTATATACATAAGCAGATGTATCACAAGTGTCGTCTAATTACCACTGGCTGTCCTGCTTGTCTCTGGTAATTTCCCGGTGATCGGTATCAATGTACAGACAAACAGCCGCCAGCCGCCAGATAGGTTTCCACCAGGTCACAGAAACACATTTGTGAAGTGTAGTCTACTTTAATAATCACTAATTCTTCACAGTTCTGTTCACAGGGTAATGTCTTCACAGCTGGACTTCTCACTTCGAATATATAGTCAGCACACTACCAGTGTACAATCCCTTAGTCTTTTCACCTTATATTGCTCATAACAATTCCACAATAATTGCACAACAATTATCTTCAGTTGTCCTACTGGACTTGTACTTCACACTGAGCAGAAACAGTCGACTGTCTGTGACAGCTAGGCTGATTGGCGACATGGAGAGAAGAGAGCATTAGCTCTGAGGGTGCAAGAAGGGTACAGTACAAGGTAAAGTGAAGTGGGAAATATAGGTGGTTGACAGCAGGTGGGCTATCCACCTTGCGGAGTGACAGCAAGGCCGCTCGCTGCCACTTATACAATAATATACAGTACATGTCTTGTCAGACGCGGAGGGCATCCTAGCGATGTCTGGACTCCAGATGCTGGAGGTTAGATCGAGACACACTTTGAGGATTCTAGAATGATCTATTCTTACAATATATAAGTCAATAATAAAAATGATGCAATGCATTCTAGAAAATTCTTACAGAGGTAATACATCAATATATAGGCTACAAGGAAATCTTCCTATACTTGCCAAAATAACTGCTGCTTGGAATAGAAAATAATCAAAACACCTAGTTTAAAATAAAATAAAAATAATACCAAATTATGCCTAGGCATAACAACTAGTTCACCTTCAACATTTCTTACCTCAGATAAAAATATCCAAAATTCAGTATATTTTATTTATTTTTAATTCTACCATTTCATCTTCATTAAAGTAAAGGGACACGTTTAATTTTCTTTTTAACTATGAGAAATTTATAGTCTTTCTTCCATCGGGAAATTTGAATTCATGACCAGCGAAAAATGCATGATTGATTACTGGTACGGATTACCCTACGTTTTGCCCTCTTTTAGTAAAATTACCCTAGGCCCTACAGGCTGAATTACCCTAGGTATAGGGTAATTACCCTACGGTTGACCACCCAAGGGCGAAGATAAAAGTAAAGTAAAATGGTCTAACTCGGGAAAAGTTTGAACCGTATTACAGGTGAAATTTCATTGATATTTCTAACATTTCGTGTTTAGTGATAAGATCTTTTTTTTTATACGAAAATAAACATTTCAACAATTTATAATTTGTATTTACCCAGTTTGTTGACAATGACAAGTGAAGTTATATAACTTATACTCACTGAGGCTACAGTGGCAGACTTGTCAATACGTACGGTCTATAGTATAGACCGTAGAGTGGGTATGGACTCTATACCTTCTCTAGTTGTCTCCACCGAGAGCAATTATTTCCTGCTTTATGTATTTCATTATTGTTTTGTATCTTAATGGTGTGTTATTCCTTACATTGTTAGAGAAGCATGCAACCAATATGACTGGGAACGCAATACCAGTCCTGATCCATACTACCACTGGACTCCTACTGACCCCTGTGATTTTTAAAACTCAATACAGTACTGTATTGTGCACAGAAATTATATAGGTGACGTCACATGTCTGCAGATTGCAGTCAACTGATGAGAGTGAGAGGAAAAAATCTAATCAATCTAGATATAAAAATACCAACTTACCTATTCCAAGACTGTTGCAAAAGCAATTTCAAACAGTGCATCTTGCTTCTTTTTTTTATTTATAAAGTAAACATTACTTAGTGCAGTAACATTAATCGACTGTAATCTCCCATGACCCAAATGACCTTGGTCCGGATTACAGCGTTAAATCCTTTGGTTATGTGTGTTGGCAGGTGAGGGTGGAAGGCAGGGTAAACAAGAGGCTGGCACCTGACCAGGTGTGTTGGCCAGGTAAACACGACAGGCAAACAAAGGGGCGTGATAATGCCTTTGTTTATGGCGAAGAAAAATTTATAATGGTGGTGGTGAAGGTTATGTATTGTGCATTAGTGTCTCACTCCTCTTTGCTCAATTTCCATTCCTTACTCGTTCTCCTAAATTCGCCACTTTCTCTAATTAACGCAGTTGTGTATCATAATTTAAGTACCATAAGAGAATGCTGATTTTGAATTTTTTTTTAAGTATAGGTCACTTATTGACAGACAACAGCGGGTGCTACTACTACATTGTACAGTCTGCGGTCTACAAAGATATATATCTTTGGTTAATAAGAACAAAAGAAAATATGGAGTCTGCAATAGGCCAGTTGCCCTGTGCATGGCAGCAGCTGTCGACAGTTACTACCACTCTCTATCATCCAAGAATCTATCCAGCCTCCTTTTAAAACTTTCCAGCATTCCAGCACTTACTACAAAGTTGCTAAGCTTGTTCCACTCATCCACCACCGCCCTATTTGTGAACCAGTTCTTTCCTATCTCCCTCCTAAACCTGAACTTATCCAACTTAAATCCATTACTACGAGTCCTATCCTGCTCGGATTTTATAAGAACTTTATCTGTACTGCCTTAATTGATTCCTTTCACCCATTTAAATACTTCTATCATATCTCCCCACATTCTTCGTCTATTAAAGAGATCCCCATCACAGCCGAATTTATTTTGGCGGATCCTTTCTTACTATATTTTCTCAGCTGAGTTCCGATATGATATTCTTTTCTTGGGCAAATGCTTTGTTTGGTAGATAATTAGGCCCCTAGCCATGCACTAGTGGCACTACTTTGTCTTTTGCAGCAATAAATCGATTTTTTACTCTGCTCGGTGTTTGTTTACAAAATACTCTGCCCTAGCAGCTTCTTACATGTCCACAAAAAACGTTATATTACACCCAATCATATTATTTTCTTTCTGTTTTATAAGCTGGGGGCTCCTGGCTTGGAAGTTAGGGCTAATATGGAGGACTTCACAGCTGGTGCAGTATTTGTTTTGATGTTTATATTCTTTCCATATTTTCATCGGTGAGTTCTGATATAATAATCATTCTTATGGAAATTGCTTCGTTTGGTAGATAATTAGGTTACTAATGGCGCACTACTTTGTCTGGCACACACTACTTTCTCTTTCTCGGCGTGGTGTGGTGGTACACAGCCAATCATCTCCAATCAACGCCAGTACTGTACAGCAGTACCCCGATTTACACGGTCAATTGAACCCATGGGGTGCCGCGGAAAGTGAAAACCGCGTAAAGTGAACACCAGAACATGGGATTAATTCCAATAGAGACTGGGCCGACTCCCAAACTCCACTTTTTCAGACACAATACGTACGTTGTATTAAAAATAAAATCTTGATTTTATGATGGTATGCACAGACAATTAATAATTGTTTTTTAACACTTATATTAGTAGAAAAGATGGCTGGGCACACGGGGATGGGGGGTTGGTTCCGAGGCAGAGGGCAGATTATTGGCCCTCACCTTTATCACTTGTATCAATTGTATCACTATCCACCACATAGGCTTGCAGGGCCTCTTTGTCAAACCCCTCAAAGTCCATATAAGTCCATATCCTCACTACTGTATCACTAACTTGGGCCGGCTGTGGTGGGTGGCGGGTGAAGAACTCGGTAATGTTTTGATGACTGGGCGACCTTGTGCGCATCCTGCCTGCGCCGCTTCCCGCGTATATGAGTAGATGCACCGCGTAAAGTGAAAGTCCGGTTCTGGCGAGGTACCGTGTAAATGCGAAATCGCGGAAAGTGAAACCGCGTAAAGCGGGGTGTTACTGTATATGATTAAGAGCCACACGTTTGGGTGGCTGGTCTCACGTTCACCAAAAATGTAAAATTACACCATATCATAGTAAGGTCTTTCTGTTTAATATGCTGGAGGGTCCGGAGGGTTGAGCCTCATGCCTTGGAAATTAGGTAAGGTTTGATAGGTTTCTTTGGTTGGGTTGATGAGGTCTTCTAACTATGCTTCTGCTGCTTGTTTTTCTTATCAACTAAGGATAAGTTAGGTTTAATTTAGAAATAACCACTTTTTAACACATTTCCCATAACTGCAACAGTTTCACTATAAAACACTGGAATTGCAGTGTTTATAAATTCGTTTTATGTGAAAAATCAGTGGCTGTGATGTCGTAAATAATTACCAAAGTTAGGTAAGGTTAAGTAGGTGTCTTTGGTTAGGTAGATGCAATCGTCTAATGACGCTTTGGCTGCTTGTGTTTATTATCAGCTAGGGTTAGGTTAGGTTTAATTTAGAAATTGCCCCATTTTAACACATTTGCCCAAGCTACGGATGTGTCCACTGCAAAACGCAGTGAAATTTTGGCTTTATAAAATTAATTTTTAATGAGAAATCAGCATTAGGTATGTCGTCAACAAATACCATATCTTTAGTCTAACCTGACCTGGTGCAGTAACTTACACCAGTTTACACCATTGCAATGGAATGTACAGTATTACTATACTCGTACATGCATTTTGGACATACTGTATGTTGTATCTCTACCAGTTTTGGGGGCATATGCTGTACCTGTTACCTACATTTAGACATTGCTAGCTAAATTTTTCACTTATATAGATTTCAATTATTAAGTTTTCCACTTAGAAATCGGTAATTAAATTCTTTGATAATTTAGAAATTGCAAATTAAGTTCACTACTTAGACTTTGATAGTTAAATTCTTTACATATGTATTTAGAATTTTCGGATAAGTTCTGGACATGTTGAGAATTTTTTTTTAATTATTGACGACTAACCTGCCAGCAATTTTGTATAGGAAATGATTTATAAAAATGCCGCTATTTCACTGTTTTATAGAGGTCACTATTGTAGTTTGTGCAATTTTTTAAACTAACTTAACTGAGCCTAACCTTAATATAAAACCTAGCATAACTTAACACCTGCCACATTACTGCCAAGAAGACAAGTAGTGTGCATCTTAGGTGCCTAAATATCTATGAAGCAAAGCATTTGCACATGAAGGGATTATCATATCAGTACTCACTGATGAAATTATCGTAAGAAAATAAACACCAAAACAGATAACTTGCTGGCAGTCAGTCGTCAATATTAACCAATTTTTATTGAATTCTAGTTATATTAGTCTTTCAGGTAAATTCTCCAAATAATATATTTTTTTAAAATTCTTCACATATTTAGCTTTTTAGTTATATAAAGAGTATATATATATTTTTTTTTAAATATTTAGGACTTCTTAGTTAAAATCTTCATCTTTATACTTTTAGTTAAATTTTTCACATACACTTTTAGATAATTTTTTTATATACAGTGCAGTACAGTACATTATTTCAATATTTTAGTTAAAATTTTGAAATATTTAGGACTTATTAGTTAAATATTTCAGTCATTTAGGCTTCTAGTTACATTCTTCACATATTTGTGACTTTAATGTGTAGGTGCCGGCAATTACACAAAAAGTACAGTACAGAAAGTCCTCGTCTAACGTCGAGGCTACATTCCTGACAACACAACATTATACGAAACAATGTTAAGCGGGTCAATTTTCTTCATAAGAAATAGATAAAATACAGGAGTTACTTTCCTGAGCCTCCCTTTGCCCCATGAAATACATTACATATACAGAAATTCAGTGTCATTTTTATAGAATGTATATATATATAAATAAACTAAATCATTTTGTATTGTACTCACTGGTGGGCAGAGGTGGTGGAGCGAGTGTGTGGTGGGTAGTGGAGAGGGGGAGGGGGGTGGCGAGTCACTGAGACCCTGTGGGTGGCTCCTCCTCCCGGTTTAAAACCTCCATTTTTGTAGCAAGGCTAATGGTCGTATGTTGCCTCTCCACAACACTGGCATCAGTAGCACTTGATGGGTGCTTAGAAGCCATTTTGAATGGTTAGAGTACAGTATTAAGAGCAAAAACACTTAAGCATGCATGAATGATGTGGAAGCGTAACAGAGACTGGCTTGGCGTCACTTGGGGATGCTGTGATGTTCCGCTAGTGAGGTAGCGTGCCAAGCCGACAGAGCGTAGCGTGGCCAGACGAGAGAGGGTGATGCGCTGTAAAAAGTAGTCCGTGACGACGCAAAAACGACGTTAAATTGAGTCGCCGGGACGTTTAGACAAGTTATTGGTATCTAAAGAGTAGCGACATAGTACTGAAACAATGTTAATCTGGGCGACGTTATACAAGGACTTACTGTATTATATAAATTTTTTACTGTTTTTGTGACCTTTGCCCCCTGAACCTCACATGACCTTTCTCAAGCAGCATAAGACCTAATAATTATTTTGGGCTTGATTGTGACCCCAAATGATCTCTCTCCTTCAGTAAAGACCATCATACAATTTTGCCTTGTACGTGACCCCTCATATCATCTTCCTTTTGCAGATGGGTTGAACGACGTGATGGCTGAGATGAATCTTCAGGTGAGACTCGTAACGGAGGCGATGCTTTTTAGCTCCGTGACGGTGAGGATGGCAGAGATGACCCAAGAGGCTTTCCTGTCTCCTCTCCTCTCCTACTTCATGGACGGCCTGGCTGCTATTATACCTTGTCCTCGGGAAAATATCTTTATCTTCAACATCCAGGTATTGTGGCAGTTATAGTACTATCAGGCCCATAAGAAGCAGTTTTGTATTTGTAAGTCTCACAAAAGATGACAAATAAACATGGTGTATTGTTCATTTATTTCACATTTATCACAAACAATATTCAATGTAGAAAATAATATTTTGAGAACTTGAAAGAATTACGAATGCCTTCAACCAGACCTGGCATTGAATTTGCAAAACTATGCAGCCTATTAGTGATAAGTGGTACTGAAATGTTGAAATTCATGTAGACTAGGGCTGGCTGCAACAAGAATAAGATCAACATTTAGCTTAACTATTATAAGTAAGGTATTCTAAGAGTGACAGAGGAAAAATACATGCAAGGTTAATGTGGAATTTTTTTCATTTATCATCAGTTTTCACGTCCATTTCAGTCATTGTAGTCCTGGATCATACCAGAACCTTAGTCTTTGCAAAATCCATTGTGCTAAATTTACCAAAGTGTGATAGCCTGTTCAGAACACCTAACATATTCATTGCTACTATCAACTAAACCCAACTGATCACACTTTTCTCTGTGTATCTGCATTAATTTTAAATGTTTGGGTTCTCAAATAAGTTTTGATGCACCTGAAACTACTAAATGAATATTCACTAGTGGCATTGGTGGTTGGTGTAACCAAAAGCAATTTTGTTAATGTGGTTGGTTACAGAGGACAAGGCATTGCTGACCATGGGATAGAGACTGCAAGTACTGTAAATAATTACATCACCCATATCTTAGCACCTTCCTGGAAAAAAATGTTCCATGAGCGGAAGAATTGAGATAACTTATCCATTCTGATTTTGGCGGCTTTTTTTTTTAAATCCCTGTTCATGTTTTTTTTTCCTGAAAATTTATGGCATTTCCTAAATAAGTTGGCAAATTATTGGTCAGACTCAAACCTAAGTGGCCTAACCACTTCCTACAGCCTTAAGGAGTAGTAGTAGTAGTAGTGCTCGAGGATTCTGGACGCAGGGACAGCGAGCTTTCTTCGACATCAGGATTTTTGATCCCATGGCCGCATGTCACCGTAACCTAGCTCTCGATGCTGCACATAGGAGGAACGAGAATGACAAGAGAAGGGCATATGGGGAGAGAATTCAAAACGTTGATCAAGGCAGCTTCACTCCTCTAGTGTTCACAACCTCTGGTGGGATGGGCCCAAGTGCAAGATGTTTCTACGCCAGACTCGCGGAGTTGATCTCCGAACAGAAGCAGCAGCCCAGAAGTTATGTTACAGCCTGGATGAGATGTTGACTGTCTTTCTCTCTCCTTCGGTCGGCATTGCTCTGCCTCAGGGGAACGAGAGCTTCTGCCCCAACTCCGACAACTGCTGCAGATATTGACTATGAGGCTACTGTCACTGAATGCTGCATAGATCTGCGGCTCAACTAATTTAACACAGATAGGATAGCTACTTATGTATTAGGATATTTAATATTAAGGTAATTAAATGGTTGCGAAGGTGTGGCTATTGGGGGAGGCTGGAGGCCACGATTTATGAAGAAAAAAAAAGTAGTAGTAGTAGAATAGTAGTAGTAGTAGTAGTTGCCTGTCCTTCTCTCTGCTCAGGTCTGCATTGCTTTGTCTCGGGGAACAATATCATCAACCCCTAAACAAACAACAGTTGCAGATATAAACTATGAGGTAACAGTCACGGAATGTCTCGTATATCTGTGGCTTAACTAACTGAGATAGGTAGTTACTTTTTTAATAGGATAATTATGTAATAAATGGTGAAGGTATGGCTATAGTGGATGGTTGGAGGCCATATTAAAATAAAAGTAGTGTAGTCATGGTAGTAATAATAATAAGGTGGTTGTTCAAGTTAGTAGTAGTAAGTAGTCTAGTGGGCAACTGTCACTGCGTCTGTGCTGGCCTGAACCAGAAATGCACAAACTGTATTTGTGTGTGTGAGAAGTAACCGATGTTGTGTAGGTTGTAAGAAAGGGACCAGCTGTCAGAATCCTTTGGGCAGGGATCCGTCACATAAAGACGACATCCCAAACGAGAATAATGAACCCACTCATTTGGAAGTTTTTGAGCCAACAAGAGGAGGTGAATGATACTCAGTCAACACATTGGAAAGGCATGTCCTGTGGCCCCCAACTATCCTCTTTGAACCTCCTAAATGATCAAGGAGGTGACTTGTTTCCTGCATAATTACACTCACAACAGGTCCTTGGTCCCAATAACTCCATATACTGGCAATAATACCCCATCTATTCTGTCAGAGAAAACAGGCTAGGAGTAAGTGCAAGGAAAATGTAGCAGCAATGAAGCAAAGGCTGACAATGTGGCAGAACGGGGCTCTTGATAATCTCATAAGTGAGGCAAGAACATTGCAGCAGACTGAAATGTACAGTGCAGGAGACGGAAAGCAAGTCACTGAGGATGCTGCCAGAAAGTTTGGTAACAAGATGCATGTAGGAAAAGTGTCTTCGGAGGTAAGATCTCTCGCAGTGGAATCTTCCGCGGTGTGCTGCCAATAATTATAACCAGAGAGACCATACAGCGACTGAAGGAAAAACATCCCCCTATAAGTGAAGAGGAAGTCATCAGGTTCCAGAGTGCGTATGACCCTTCAAAAGCTGTCATGTTCAAAAAAATTGCAGGAGGGATGGTGTGGAAAAAAGCAGTGAAGACACATGGAGGAGCAGGCCCTTCAGGTTTGGATGCAGATGGATGGAGAGTCATCCTTATCACTACCAAATTTGTTGACGCAGCAAGTGATCTCTGCAATACCACCACTGCCCTTGCAAGAAAGCTGGCAACCTTTTGTTGCCATTACTTACAAGCTCTAATGGACAGCTGCCTCATCCCCCTGGATAAAAGTCCAGGTGGGGGAAGTGTTGAGATAGATCATTGGAAAATATATCATGGAGGTGGTCAATGAAGATGTGAGGGCAGCAGCAGGGAACCTGCAAGAATGTGCTGGCCACCAGGCTCAGGGGGGGGGGGGGGAGCTGCCATTCACACCATGAGAAAGATATTTGAGCAGCGTGATTGTGAGGCTGTACAATTGGTTGATGCTTCCAATGCATTCAACATAATCAATCACAAGGCTACACTGCACAACATCAAGATCAAGTGCCCAAGCCTTCCAATGTACAGTACTGTATAATGAAAAACACCAACAGGAACCCGACAGAGCTCTGTATAACAGACTTCAAGGCCTTAAGAGAAGATACCACCATACAGTCACCTGAGGGAACAACACAGGGGGGGATCCACTTGCCAGGGCAATGTATGCACTAGGCTCCAGCATACAATAAACTATGAAACAACCAAGGTCAAGCAAGTGGCTTATGTGGACGACCTAACAGAAGCAGGAAAAGTGGAGGACATCAAAAAGTGGTGGACCTGGTAACATCTTGTGGTCCACAAATAGGGTATCATCCAAATGCCAGCAAGTCCTTCCTCATTTGGAACCAGAATACCATGACTGGGTTATAGAGGTGTTCAATGGAAATGAGGTCAAAATAACAAACAATGGCTAAAGGCACCTAAATGCGGTAATTGGCATGAATGAATTCAAGACCGAGTATGTAATGGGAAAGGTAAATGAGTGGGTAAAAGAAATCCATGCCCTGTCTGATATTGCTAAAACTGAACCACATGTGGCATTTCAGGCATTCACCCATGGAGTCAAGCACCTCTGGAACTACCTGAGTCACACTATCCCTGGTATCGGACCTCTCTTCCACCCTCTGGAAGAAGCCATCAGGAATGCATTTTTTCCAACAGTAGTGAAAAGCCTTCACTTAACCCCAGCAGAAAGGTCACTCCTTGCACTACCACTTAGACTGGGAGGAATGGGAATTACTAATCCAGAGGAACTTGCTGCCACTGAACATCAGAACTCTGTCAAGCTCATGGCAGTCCTTACTGATCACATAGCAGCTCAAAATGCAGCAAGTGAGGTGGATTCCAATGAATTAAACAAGATTAGACATTCCATTACTACAGAATGACAGCCACCCAAAGCGATAAACTTCAACAACTGATGCAGCAATTGTCAGCAAACATGGGGAAAAAAAGTAGCTATAGCACAGAAGATGGGAGCCTCAAGCTGGCTAACAACATTACTGATAAGAGCAAAGGGTTTCAGCCTAAAGAAACAAGAATTTACAGATGTCATTGCTTTTAGGTATGGTTGGCCAATAGAAGGTATACCCATACAATGTGTGTGTGGCTCATCCTACAACATTGACCATGTCATGTGCAAGAAGGGGGACTTCATATGCATGAGGCATGAAGAAGTAAGGGATCTCACAGCAAATGTGCTGAAGCAAATCTGTCACGGTGGACCCGACCCTCCTTCCACTAGACAGTGAGAATTTCCATCACAAGACTTCCAATACATCCAACGAAGTCCATGTGGATGTCAGTGCTCGAGGATATTCGACACCATGGCTGCATGTCACCGTAGCCTGTCTCTTGAGGCTGCACACAGGAGGAATGAGAATGGCAAGAACAGGGCGAAAGTTGAGAGAATTCCGAATTTGGATCAAGGCAGCTTCACTCCTCTGGTGTTCACAACGTCTGGCAGGATGGGATCAAATGCATGGTGCTTCACCGTAGTACTGGCTGAGGTGTTATCTGAATAGAAGCAGCAGCCCAGAAACTACATTGCAGCCTGGTTGGGATGTCATCTGTCCTTCTTTCTACTTAGGTCTGCATTGCTTTGCCCCAGGGAAACAAGATCATCGGCCCTTAAGCCAACAACTGTCGTAGATATTGACTATGAGGCAACAGTCACTGATTGCCACATAGATCTGTGGCTTAACTAACTCAGCTAGGGGAGCTGCTGCTTTTGTATTATGATATTTAATATTTTTGTAATAAAATGGTAGCGAAGGTATGGATATAAGGGAGGCTGGAGGCCATGTTTATTAAAAACAATTCTAGTTAATAGTACTGTAGTATACTTACTGTTAGTTCTAGTTATTAGTACTAGTATGGTGGTAGTTTGTTCGTAGTACTAGTAGTAGTATGGTGGTAGTTCGTTCGTAGTACTAGTAGTAGTATGGTGGTAGTTTGTTCTTTTCATCGTATGGTGGTAGTTTGTTCGTAGTACTAGTAGTAGTATGGTGGTAGTTCGTTCGTAGTACTAGTAGTAGTATGGTGGTAGTTTGTTCTTTTCATCGTATGGTGGTAGTTTGTTCGTAGTACTAGTAGTAGTATGGTGGTAGTTCGTTCGTAGTACTAGTAGTAGTATGGTGGTAGTTTGTTCTTTTCATCGTATGGTGGTAGTTTGTTCGTAGTACTAGTAGTAGTATGGTGGTAGTTCGTTCGTAGTACTAGTAGTAGTATGGTGGTAGTTTGTTCGTAGTAGTAGTGTGGTGGTAGTTCGTTCGTAGTACTAGTAGTAGTATGGTGGTAGTTTGTTCGTAGTACTAGTAGTAGTGTGGTGGTAGTTCGTTCGTAGTACTAGTAGTAGTATGGTGGTAGTTTGTTCGTAGTACTAGTAGTAGTGTGGTGGTAGTTCGTTCGTAGTACTAGTAGTAGTATGGTGGTAGTTTGTTCGTAGTACTAGTAGTAGTGTGGTGGTAGTTTGTTCGTAGTACTAGTAGTAGTATGGTGGTAGTTCGTTCGTAGTACTAGTATGGTGGTAGTTCGTTCGTAGTACTAGTAGTAGTATGGTGGTAGTTTGTTCGTAGTAGTAGTAGTGTGGTGGTAGTTCGTTCGTAGTACTAGTAGTAGTATGGTGGTAGTTCGTAGTAGTAGTGTGGTGGTAGTTCGTTCGTAGTACTAGTAGTAGTATGGTGGTAGTTTGTTCGTAGTACTAGAAGTAGTGTGGTGGTAGTTTGTTCGTAGTACTAGTAGTAGTATGGTGGTAGTTTGTTCGTAGTACTAGTAGTAGTGTGGTGGTAGTTTGTTCGTAGTACTAGTAGTAGTATGGTGGTAGTTTGTTCGTAGTACTAGTAGTAGTGTGGTGGTAGTTTGTTCGTAGTACTAGTGGGTAGTATGGTGGTAGTTTGTTCGTAGTACTAGTAGTAGTATGGTGGTAGTTTTAGTTACTGTAGTCTTGGAAACATCACATAACTAATTCCTTGTATGTTTATACCTGTATTACTGTATTATGATTTATAATGTGATTATTACTGTAATTTGCATCATTCGTTTACCTCTCTGTCTCTCACCACTTTTTTTTACCGCCTGGTCATGCCTCTACCACTATTTTAACCTGCTTTTTAACCACTGTTGATTCATTCCTCCCTATTGATCCTTTTAACCTTTGTTGTTGGAGCCTCTAACCACTGTTGACACCTTTAGCCTCTGTTGATACCTTTAACCACTATTGTCACCTTTACCACTGTTGATACCTTTAACCACTATTGTCACCTTTACCACTGTTGATACCTTTAACCACTATTGTCACCTTTACCACTGTTGATACCTTTAACCACTATTGTCACCTTTACCACTGTTGACACCTTTAACCACTGTTTTCTCCACGCAGGATGACACAGACGTAGAGGCCCGTATCCTTAATGTGAGCTTCTCGGCCAAGCGACCCGATGTGTTTGGGGAAGAATTCTACTCACCCCAGTACCTGAGGGAGAGGGTATACCTCCACAGGGCTGACCTCGTCAAGCTCTCCACTGTTCAGGTAAGGAAGGATAGGGAGGGAGAAGAAAGGAGGGAGTAGGGGAGAATGGGAAAGGAAGGAGGGAAAGAAGGGGGGGTAATAGGAATGAGGCAAGAAAGGAGGGAGGGAGAGATAGAGAAAAAAGAAGGGGGAGATGAGTAAAATAGGGAAAGAGAGAGTCAGAGGAGGAAAAGAGAAAGTGAAAGCCAAATTGCAGGATAATTTAAAGAAATATGTAAAGGAAAGATGGAAGAAATAAAACTAAAAAAAAAATGGGAAAATATAAGGGAGAGAGGAAAGAAAAGAGAGAGAGAGAATTTCATTGTAAAGGTGGGTCCCATAGGACTGGCTGGGTATTACCAATACAGCACATTAAACACCCAGCCTTTTTGGGGGGACACAAAGAGGCAGTATGGCCAGCACTGCACTCAACCTTTATAACTTCCTCAACTGTAAAATCAGGTATGTATTCACAGCTGGATATACTGGTGGTGCTGTAGGTGCAAACAGAGACCCCCAAAACAGAAGCCGAGTGCTGTATCCCCCTGACCACCGCACCTCTTTTGTTTTATATTTACGACATTACAAGCTTCAACCCTTCCTTCCTGTTCATTTATGTATTCTTCTTAATATGTATTATTCAGTTCTTATCACCAGGCATAGTTGGCAACATTTCCACTCCTAATCTCAGAAAAATTCTTATCTCGCCCTTCCCCATGTTGTTTCATACCCTAATTTTATCCCTCCATATTTGAACTTGCTCTTATCTTATCCCAAAAGGATTATTAACCTTAATCTTACTTGACCAAGTTCTAATGTAATCCAGTCTTAATCCTACAAGCTCTAAAATGCTGTGATATTACCTCTCCAAGCTCTAACATTGCCTTGTTATTTCCTCTCCAAGCAATAATATACTCTATGGAATTTGTAGGTTTTTATTCTCCATAGATAATAGTTTCAGTTATGTTTTGAGTGCAGCAAGAAGCCTCACTTTTGATAATTAAGGGATCTGGTGAGTAGAATTTAAGGAATGTACAATACTACAGTTCAGCCATAGTGAATTCTGCCTAAGTGCAGTTGGTGTTATAATACAATTTTGAGATAATGGTGACTTTTTCTGGACGTGAACATTATCCCAATAAAAGATAATGCTTATTAAGTTTAAAATTATAAGATAGTTGATAACTTTAGTAAACTTTACCTAAAGTGTGGTCATATCAATTAAGTTTGGCCATTGAACTATAGGGCAAGACCAATTCAAAATACCTGTATGGTCGTTTGAGTTTGTTGTTCTCCTACTTCAGTTTATTGTGCTGTAATATCAAACCAATTTACCAAAAGTTAAAGTTACCATAATAAGAGCAAAACCCAAATTTGAGGTAATATTAAGCAGATTTGTGGGAGAGTAATTTCTTATGGTATGTGTTGCAGGTGCTGCCATTTGATGATACACTGTGTGTACGGGAGCCCTGCCTCAACTTTGAGGAGTGTCTTAATGTCCTCAAGTTTGGCAATGCCTCTGGCTTCATCTCCTCCAGCAGCATCCTTTTCCGCCCCATCTATCCTGTGAACACTTTTGCCTGCAGGTGCCCCAAGGTAGGACCTTCGTAGGAGAACCATAGAAGAATGGGTATGAAGCATCAATTGGTGTTTCCAGTGTTGTATTTGTGTTAATTCTATATAATAGTACGAGAAATCTTCTAATTACCATGAAAAATTATTCCACTATTATTCATCCCTGCACAAGTATTGCTGGATCTCTTGTGGTGCAGTTGTTTGGACACATTTGTTTACCAGTTCAGAGATATTCAGACTTTCTCATTAATCAAAGTGCAGAGTTCATGGGGCATACAGTACTTTACTTGTTTACCAAAGTAAATTTGTATGTTGATCACATGATTACAATGAGACTGTAACACTACTTATTTACAGTGAAACAATCTAGGAGAAACATTGAAATACTGTATTGTCAAACTTACACCAATAATGTATGAGTGTTTGTAGACACATTATGATGGCTAATAATTGTTGCCATGAGTAGTCTCAAAAATATATTAATAAGATCATTTATGGTAACTTGTATCTGGTAAAAATCTCATACACTGTAAGTATAGACACTGTACCTACACTACATAATGTCAACACAAACATAATTTATTAGTTTACTGTAGCAGGTGTTTGGCCAGTTAGTCTGTTGTTTGTTATTTTGTTGTGACTTTTATTGCCTTTTTTTATGTACAGTATAGCCAATTACCATCTATTAGATTAATTCCTTCTTTTGCTTCAATAACTAACTTGGCCAATTTGTAAGATGATCATCATTATCGCTTTACTTAAATTTTTTATGCTTTTAGCCGAGCTCACTAGTAATGCACAACGGGATAAAACAGCAACTCTGTGTAAATTATAATGTTTGAGTAAGTGGGTTTTTTTAATTTCATGTCAGTGATGGCAAATTTGTGGCTTTTCTTCATGAGAAGTTGCTTGTCCACTGGCTACTGTTAGTCACATTGGCTAAGTGGAAGAAAGCCTTAGTTTAATTGAATGTTTGAAAACAAGTACCCTATACTGTACTGAATTTTAAAGTTAATTTATCTGTAATGCTAAAATTTCCTGGAAAGTTTGTGAAATCCTGGTTTCTAGTTTGTTATTTGCTCTTTTTATTGACATGAGAATTATAAGGAATTTAATATGATTACAAAGATATTTATATATATTTAACTCATCCATAAATATAAATAGCTTGCTCAGCTATTATGTAAGGGTGTGACATGTTCTGATGAACGTATGTTGGCAGGGATTCACGGGTATGCGGGAGTACTACGAGTGTGACACTGAAGTGAACCTTTGCTACAGTAGTCCCTGCGGCAACCATGGCACTTGCATGCGGCGTGAAGGTGGCTACACCTGTGTTTGTCTACCAGGATATACAGGTGAGTTGCACTTCCCTGTTTGCCAGAATGCACTACTGTCAGTTAAGTGCTCATGTACTGTACACCAATGAATCACTTACTAAACCTGCTGATCTGGTCAGGTTAGATATACATGAAGCACTCTGGGCTAGAAGTTAGGAAGCAGCAAAAGTAAAACTAAATGTCTCAATGTTTTATTCAAAAGAGGAAACTTTGAAGGTGAAAATGGATTAATAAATACATCTCAAAGCCGTGTGGTCGCTTGTCTTGTTCTCGCGAGGGCTGCCTCATATAGAATGTACAATTCAATTTAAAAAAAATATATATACCGTATATACTCGTGTATAGTTCGAGTTTTTAAGACCAAATTTTTAGGCAAAAAATTGGGGGTCATCCTATACATGCGTAATAGTTTTGTTAGGTTGAACCCGTGCATGATGGGAAGGGTGAGGAGCAACTTTTAGCTTCAGACATGAAAAATATTTACCATTTACTGCCAGTAAACAATGGAAACGTAAAATAGGTACCAATTAGTAATGAAAAGTTGTGCAGTTCCTTCAGTAAATGAAGCTCACCAACTTACAATAGGCTAAATTACCTTATAACGTGTTTTCAGTAGTCTATGTTGAACTTCTTAGCACAGGCTAACTTATCATATCATATACGATATCACAGTTCTCATTGATCTACAAAAAATATCGGTAATAAAAACCTTTTCGATATTTCACACTTAATATAATACTCGGTAATCTACTTCAACCTCCTATTGTTTACAACGACGCATGACGCACCACCAGCTGTTGAGTATCAGCTAGACGGTACACGTGTTTTTCGAATCGTTTTCAGTTAAAAACTATTACATCACACGTATATTTTACCTAAACTGCGCCTGAATGAATATATTCTCGGAAATAAATACAGTGGGGTATGCTATAACGAATCTAATTGGTTCTAGAACCTTGTTCGTTATAGCATTCGTTCGTTATAGGATTAATCCGTTCCAGGCCCCCAAATACAACCACTTAACACAGAAAAATATAATATAAAATTGTAAAAATTGTAAAAAAGTGCATAAATATGCATCTAAACCCCTGAAATAACCAATATCATTAATACTTGTAATAAAAAAACAATAAATTAGTAAAAAAAAAAAAGAAAAAAAAATTAAATAATGTTCGTTGTAGGAGTTTCGTTCGTTATAGCATTCTCAAGTTTATAGGTAAAACCGTTCGTTATAGGAATATTCGTAGTAGGATCTGTTCGTTATAGCATACCCCACTGCAGTAGTTTTGCTGAAACGTGATTTATTTCAATGTAAAATAGGATAAAATACATGACGAAAACAAAAGACTTTACCTAAGCTTCCGATGTTCTTGAGATGTTACTCGTTTTTTTAATAGTTTTCGGTTAAAATTCTGTTATGTTACAATGATATTCTATTCATACTGTGCTTGATATAATGCATTCACGGAAATGTAATATTTTTGCTAAAATTACATACGTATTACAGTGGAAAGTGGGATAAAATCGTGACGAAAACAATGACTTTCGCTTTCTTTCGTTCAAAAGATGTTTCCGTAATCGCTTTTTGAATAGTTTAGTTAAGAAACTGTTGTATTACAATAATATTCCCTCCTAATTGACTTGAATAAGTACTTGAATGGAAATATACAATATTTTTGTTGAAACTACCCTCGTTTCAGTGTAAAGTGTCGTGTCGTAATAATAAATGGTAAACAATTTGCCTTCGGCACTTGGTGTTTCGGGCACAGCGAGCCTCAGTTTATAGGACGTAGTGTTTTTACTAAAGGTTTTGTTGTTCCATTACCCTCAAAAACTTGGGTCGACTTATAAACGAGGAATATCATAAATTAACGATTTCTTGGTCAAAAAATCAGGGCCGACCTATACACGAGGGGGGTTATAGATGAGTATATACGGTATTATTATTACAGTTCTTATAAATATTTCTTGTAACCAGAATAACATCAATGAAGCCATCAAGAAAAAGTCATTTGGATAGTCATACAATAATCTGATAAGTTGTTCCAATAAAATAAAAATATAAATTGGGTGAGGTCAAATGAGCCTTGTGTCAGTATATTTATTGATTCTGCAGCCTCAAGATTCATTTGAGCACTGCAGTTTTCACCACTACTCTTTTTGCTGTATTGTCAATATTTTCTTAAGGTGAAAGCCAGATCCTGTGTCTGGTTTCAATTCAATTTAACTTTATTCAGTAAAATTGCCATGCAAGTTTATACTGTTTCAGCTTGTGCACAGACTTTAATGCAAGTATACAATTGTTATAACATGCTAAGCTACTTTACTTCCTGCAGGTAAAGACTGTAAAGTAAACATGCTAAGCGGATCATGTGTGGACGGTGTGTGTATGCATGGCAGCAAGTGTACAGGAGTGGCTGGTAATGGAGGTGGTGCAGGTGGGTTCACTTGTACTAACTGTAGCCGTTCCCTGTACCACACCTCTACTTGCGAGTTAAGATCACGCCGCTTCTCCAGAGGCTCTTTTCTCACCTTCCCCGCCCTCAAACAACGGCACAGACTGCACATCAAGATCAGGTAAGTTGACTGGTGACCTTCATCTGTTATTCTCTATTATTATTTATCAACATGGTCATGCACCAAGTACTTTACAATTCTCACTTTTACCAGTAATTCAAGTACTGTATATTATTTCCTGTTTGTAGAATTTGTGCTGTACTGTAATATAAACAATACAGTACAGTACTGACAAGAGGATTTCTTACAGCTTTGCCACCCGGAAGTCAAATGGACTGCTCTTGTACAATGGTCGCTACAATGAGAAGCATGACTTTGTGTCGTTGGAGGTGGTGGATGGGACTGTGGTTTTCTCCTTCAGCCTAGGCACCTCCACCACAAGGGTTTCTGCCTCCCTTCCTGACGGTGTCGATGATGGAGATTGGCACACCGTCACTGTTGACTACTACAACAGGGTCAGTACAGCATGCCATAGATGATTATAACTTTAGCCACAAATTGTACATATGTTTATTGACCAGTTTTGTAATAAAATGAATGTACATTAAAGGTCTTGGGTAATTGAGTTTCAATAAATTGTGTTGGGACTTATACAGTACAGTATAGTGTTTTCTAATACAGTAAAAGCATTAAGAACAGTTAGTATATACAGTATTTTTATATCATACACTTGTAATATTTATTTACCATGCTTGTGATGGGTTGTTGATTAAAAGGTGAACTATTTTATTCAGATTTTTAGTTCAGTCTGTAAGATGCTTAATTTGGATCATTCCCATAAGTTTATCAACCAAACCATACATAAATGTTTTAGTAATTAGTTCATGCTGGATCCTCAGAGTGCTACCATCAGCATAGATGACTGCGACACAGCTCTGTCTGTCAAGTTTGGTGACAAGATCGGCAACTACTACTGTGCCAACACAACCTCCCAGATCCTTGACCCCAGGTGTGTGGTGTTTAAATATAGTGTGAGGGAAATTAAAACATCCTCTCCATTTATATATAATGTGTATATATATGTCATTTGAATGCAATGCTGAATATTAATTAACAGTACAGATCATAGGATATATTTAAATTTAAAGGAATATCATGTTGCATATCCTCTTGTACATAGGCCCACTGAGCATTATCTACTACTTTACTGTTATATAAAATTGTGTAAGAAAGCAAAACAAATTGGAAAATATATTAAGGCAGTCATAAAGGTTCTTTTATCATGAAGTTATAAGATTTTAATGCTGTCAAAAGTGTCCAGGTATAAACTATAGTATTCAAGATTACTCTAAATAAATACCAGAGGTCAGTAGATCTCACACAATATATATATAATATATTTTTTACTATCTTATAGTCATAAAGTTGTGTCCATTCAAAATCTTTGCATACTGTACTGTAATTGTGAATTGGTATACAGGTACCGGACCCTTGATCCGGCATGCTTGGGACCAGAGGTGTTGCCGAAGTTTTGGATTATTCCGAATTTCTGGACACAGCCGTAAATACCCCTTTTTGCACTTTTCTCCCACGGAAGTTCATAATACATAAACAATATTTTGCATTATACTACTGTGTCATAACCTTTAACACCATCTCTTTATAAATCGACATTCCATGAGATTACTCTGACAGCCTTGCCGATATTACGCCGACAGATCACCAAAATACAGTATTTTAGCATTACGGCCTTCCATATTCGATAATGTTACTGTGTATATATTGTAATACAGTACATATTATCAGTGTTATTATTATTTGTCACATTGACTCACATATAGTATTTTTATAAATTGTCTGTACTGACACACTTTGTCTAACTGTTATGAAGCGTGTCTCGATAATTGTTTCAATGATATTCTTTTTTATGAAACTGATTCAAATGATACTTAATTGTTTCGAGTTTTGAACTCTGTTCAAAATAAACTGAAAAGTAGTGGGAGTAAACTGCAAAAAGGGGTATACAGTAAGCCTTCCTCCAACGTGTATTCCTTCAACACGAATTCACTTATACAGGCAAAAATAAATGCAACAAATGTATTTACGTGGTTCATTAACACATTAACACAGCGGGGCTCCCTCTCGCATCTCCCGCTCTCTCTCCATCAGCATCAGTCTCGTGTTAGCTGTAGTCGGGCAAAGAGCTGTGCTGTCCATGTTGATATACTTTTTACTGTTTTTTATGGGAAATAACCCCTCATCATAAACAGTATGGCTCCTAAATGTACAGTACTGTATCTCCAAGTTATGTTGGAGTAAAGAAAATCCGTAAAGTACTGACATTAGAAGAGAAAATTAAAATTTTCCATAATTTACAAAGTGGCATGAGTGCAGCAGCAGTAGCCTGCCCAGTGCCCACCTCATTTGTTGTTAACTTGTAATGAAACTATAAAAGTTGTGGAAAAATCATTACAGTACTCTAAAGTGGCTTAGAAATTAACAAAACATAATATAAATTATAAAATAAGAAAAATGAAGTGCAGGGATGTGTTTATATAGGGAGTGAATGTGTTGAGGCAGTGGGTTATGGCTATATGTATCTATGTGGCTGCACTTCCTCTTGATGTGACGTTACAGCATACACATAGCCAGCGTGGTGCGGTGGCAGCCACATGTCTGAGAGTCAACTCATGAGACTTTGTGGTGGGGTTCCTCAATTCTTATTACTCATTAATATTAAGATCCTCGAACGCAGATTCCCCTAACACGCCGTGTTTGAGGAACCTAACCCCCACGTTGGAGGAGGGCTAACTAATACAGTAAATGATAATTTTTACCCCGATCGTTTATCCCGTCGCCGTGCGCGCGGGAATTGGCGGGCGAGAGGTGGTGCCCACGGTAACGACCGCACACAGTGTCTCACTGTCCATTGTCGTATGCAGATCTAGGCTACTCGCTTTCATTTTTAGTGTACTATTGCGTATTGTATGATGATTTTATACTTATGAGTAACTTAAACTTATTGGATTCAGTATTGTATGATTTGACTCGATAAGTCTGTCATGTTCTTTGATAATATTCCTTCTAGTACATATAGTATTAAACGAAACATGTTGAACCAATGTGAAAAATGTATGATAATTTAACTAAATTAATCTATTGAGCTAAATTAAAAAATTAGTACATTTTCAAAATTAAATGTGCTGTACAGTAATTCCAAGATTCTATCTTGTGTTTGTGAGTTTGACAACCTCACATTCTGTGCACTGCTGTCACCCAGTACACGGAGGGCGAGTCAGTTGTTCAGTCCACAACCACACACATTTAATGTAATAGATTGCTTTATAAAGGTTGACTTGGCAAATTAACATTAGTCACACATGTATCATTATTATCCTCTATTAATTTTTTAAATTTTAATTGCATTATTTTTTTTAGTTATTTGGTAGATATTAGTTAAATAAAAAATGTGTCAACTTTGCAGTGGAGAAATTTACTTTACTTATACAGCACATAAATATGTATGGAACTTGATGCAGCTACTGAATTTGGGTATTTTAAAACACACAAGCATGAAAACAGTATACTGTATGCTCGTCTACTGTGCTTAAATAAAAAGTAAAGTATGATAAATAAAAAAGAAGATCTTTTTGTTGTGGGTGCTGGCAGCATTGGAACATTCTAGAATTGTAAGTCACTCCTTGGAATCCTTGAACCTTACTGGGTAAAACTCAGCTAGCATTTCATGGGTTTTTCTGGGTATGTAATGCCAGTACAAAGAGGATTCATCATCATTGTACACTTGCTCAGTTGTAAGGCCTTCATCTGAAATTAATTTAACAAATTCATCTAAATAGTGCTCTGCAACTTCTTGGTCAGCTGAAGCCATTCCACCACAAACATTCAGTTTATGAATGCCTTGCCATTGTTTAAATCTATTAAAACCATTCAGATGAATATTCATTCAGAGTCATCAGCTGTGGAATTCTTCAGCTTTTGTCTTAGCAGTTGAATGATAAAGTGGAATCTTTTCACTCCCCCTTTGTCTAATCCACTCTAGCAACACTCTGTCCACATCAACATTTTTTGCTTTGTGTAAAGTTTTTCACTTGTTCATTAAGTTGGGGGATATCAGTGTCAGTATAAAACTTAAGTGTCCGCTCTTTCTGTTTCTTTATATCCTATACTGTAGATGTACACTCGGTAAAAAAACTACTGTACAGGTCGGGTCTCATGATTTTCCAACTGAACATTCCCGTTGTCTCGTGAGGGTTGGTAGGCCTGAATGTGAGACATATCGTACTTGATTTGGTAGGCCGAAATTTGCTATTTCATTGACAATATTGAATTACTTTGTTTCAATATGACTGGAGAATGTCAGTATATCTTGATAAGTTAAACTGTATGTTATATTAAATGTTCCACACACTGTGGACTACAGTAACTATGGAGGTGGATGAGTTGCCATATAGGAATGCATTAAATGTTTGGCAGAATTTGTATTGTATTGCAACTTCATTTTGGGCTAATGCCACATTATGTCATTCTTTATTCGTATTGGAAAATATACCATACTGTTCCGAAACATCTGAATAGCTCCACAGTTTCACACTCCGTCATAATGGAACCGGCCCAACAACGTTTTACCATACAGTTGATAATTCTAGAAAATCTAGTACAGGGGACCCCCAAGTTCCCGGATTTTTACTTCGCGGTTCTCGGTTACAGTTAACCCTCACTTTACGCGGTTAATGTAACCCGGAGGGTCCCGCGTAAAGTGAGAAACGTGTAAAGTGAATAACATAACATATGGGATTAATTGAAATGGAGTCCGGGCCGATCCCCAAACTCCACTTTTTGACGACACACAACTATGTTGTAGTAAAAATATTATCTTAACTTTATGATGGTATGCACACACAATTAATAATTAAGAGAAATATCAATAATATTAGGTTTTTTAACACTTACATTAGTAGAAAAAATGGCTGGGCACACGGGGATGGGCGGTTGGTTCCGAGGCAGAGGGCAGATTATTGGCCCTCACCTGTGTCACTTGTATCAATTGTATCACTATCCACCACAGAGGCTTGCAGGGCTTCTTTGTCAAACTCCCCAAAGTCCATATAAGTCCATATCCTCACCATAATTATCACTATCACTGACTTGGGCCGGCTGTGGTGGGTGGCGGGTGAAGAACTGGTAATGTTTTGATGACTGGGCGACCTTGTGCGCACCATGTTCGCGCCGCTTACACAACATGGCGGATGGCGGGAGGTTTGGATCAAAAAATGGCGCGGCTCTCCAGCCGCTCTCCGCGTAAAGGGGTACACGCACCGCGGAATGTGAGCTTCCTGGGTTCCGGCAGGGCACCGCGTAAACGTGGAATGTGGGACCGCGTAAAGTGAGGGTTAACTGTATTTGCGAATGACACCCTGGATGTACCCAAGAATGTCTGTGGGTAGTTTTAAAGTTGCTGGCATTTTTGTGGCTGGGGCAGGGAACCATTCGTTCTAGAGACAGTAATTTCCTTTACCTGTATTGTAAATATTACAGGACTTTATTAATAGAGCATGGACTTGAGGGTAGACTGTCACATTTTTAATAAATTTGTTTCTGATTATTTGTGAGATGATTTTCCAATTATTATTTATTTGTATGCATTTTGTGTGTATGTGTGTGTGTCTACACACACACATATACAATACTACAGGTAAAAAAAAATATTTGTCCTAAGGGCAAACACATAAAGGGAATATACATTTCTTTGTACACAAGTAAAAATAAATATACCCCCCCCCCCCTCCCTCGGTCCGCAAATGTTATTTGCGGCTTTGGCGATTCGCGGCCATTTTTAGAACCAAACCCCCGCAAATTTGGAAGGCCCCTTGTCCTGGGTTTCGTTTCAGAGTGTCGATCACTTGTTTCGAGCATGTGTGGCCGAGCCCATACATGTGCAGGGCTACCAATGCGAGGAATGCCTCAGGGATCTTTTGAAACACTTCGTTTGTAGTGTCAGTTTGTTTCTCGCAGGAATTGTAACGGTAGTTTTTTTACTGAGTGTACCAACACCATAGTCCTCACTTAACGCCTCACAGAAACACCTTTGTCTAGTCTTCGAAGCAACTCTACGTTCTGCTTTATACTCAGCAACAAATGCTTTTTTTTCAACTTCTTTCTTGCCAGTGGACTGTCTGCTGGCCATTTAGACATGGTGTTTGGTAATCCAGGTCAGGTTAAGTTAGGGGACATATAACCAAATCAGTAGAGAGGCAAGTGTACACAGCTGTTGCTTGCTCAAACTGAGGTGTGCACGCTACCGTTGTGCCACCAAATGCAAAACAAAGTGGCAGACTAGCTAACTACAAACCGTGACAATTTCAAAATTTGCCAGCTTAAAAAGAGCCGATTTTCTAGTCTTTTCAGATTTTTGGGAGCCGGATCAAGGGTCCGGTACATGTATATTGAGAAATAATAAGAATTTACTGTACCAGATACTAACTGAGGTGGTGATTCCTTCCTACAGGTGCGCCATTCTGACGCAGTCCTGTCACCGCTTTCTGGATGTGACAGGACCACTGCAGGTGGGGGGGCTACCTGCGCTCCCCACCACTTACCAAGTCAAACACCAACACTTTGAGGGTTGCATCTCAGATCTCTATATTGACCACAAGTTCATAGACCTTAACTCGTAAGTTATATCATTCACTTCAGCTCCTGTTTCTTACCTTGATTTTGCAAAATTCAATAAATACAGTAATTTACTGTAAGCTACTTAACTTTTTCTCACTAAGGACCCCATTGAAATTAAGCTTTTAATGACTTTTGTAGATAGACCTGTTATTAGCTGTGAATATGTATTCGGTATCCCTGAATACCATTCTTTGTTGCAGGTTTGTAGCAGACAATGGAACGTACCCTGGATGTCCAGAGAAAAACAGTTTCTGCCGATCAAATCCCTGTAAGAATGGTGGTAGATGCAGGGAGACCTTTGGCACCTACATATGCTCCTGCCTGGATGGCTGGGGGAGCAAGGACTGTTCACAAGGTGGGTCATTTTCCTTAAGTGTTGTCTACTTCTGAGTTCTGTAATACTGTATCATACTAAAATGTATTATGCTCATTTGTTTGTATTTATTTTAATTACTTATGCTCTCTGATACTGGCAAGTTTACATTTGCCACTTTACCCATCAGTACATCATCTGTTACTTGCTTTGTATTTGGCCCTTAAACCTATAGCTGCAGGCAGCCAGTATAGTGGTCCACTATTGAAGATGCAATAAGATTTTTAAATAAATGTTTTAAATTGTGCGGCAAATGACGCATTTATAGACTTTGTCCAATAGGACTCTAGGCCCCCTACACCATCCCAACACTCCTGGCCATGCATCAGTACACACAGTTGTCAGGGAGGATGTAAGTTCATCTCCATTTTATAGTGGCTGAGAACCATCCACTTCATATGCTACAGGAGCTCTTCATTACGACTAAACCACATTAGCTATTTTATTTATTCCTTTGTTTCCCATTAACCTGCATGTATAATTTTATTTTTGTAAGACTTGAATTTTTTTTTAAATTACTTGTTCATGCATGACAAATTTACTGCCAGTCACAGTACTGTACTTTATTAGAGTTAACTTCTCTGCTTCATGAAATAATTTCTCATACTAAATTCAGGATGAACTGGTATGCATTTAGCCAGTAGAGCAGTTACAGTTGCTCATTTGGGGAAGCATCAAGTGCTTTCATCCTCATCTTTTTCTTTATTTACATATTCATTGTGATTTCAAGCTTCATGAATACTCGTATATTAGTTCTCTAGAAGTTCACTTTTCAGTGTTCTTAATTTTCCTCTTATGATATTTCCTGTGATACTGAACATCCTAGAGATTAGACAGTAGCATACTTGCCTCTTGCCATTATGTTCCGAGTTCAGTTCCAGACAAGATGTGAGAAGGATGTTACCTACTGTGACCCTACCAAATAATGAAGTTTTTCTCTAGGTACTCTGGTTTTCTTCTGTGCTAACACTGGACCCATGCTTTATAATGGACACAAACCACTATAGTATTTCCACGCTAACCTGGCCTGTAAGCCACGCCCCTCACCTATAGCTACAAATAGCTGATTGATTAATAGAAAATGTTCATGTAGCTGTCCCTTGAGCGTTTTACCTCCTCCCGAACTGCGTGTATATAAGCATGTATTTATATAGAGTTTTATCTGTTATATAAATGATTTGGGATATATATATAGCCATACAAACTGTAGTTCATTACATATTGTGCTATATTTTTGGTAACATTTGTTACTGTTTTCTTTATGATTGGTACAAAATAAAGAAATATGGTAAAGACTTCTTTCAAAAGCGAATTTCATCTTTGACTTAAATCTTTCATGATAAAATATTTAAAATTTTCTAACATCCTCTCTGAAGTGCTAATGCCTTGAAATCATTTGCATTTTGAAAGTCCAGTTATTTAACAGAGAATAACAGGTCTGCTTACTAATTGTGAACATATTTAGGTTGACTAAATGGTCAGCTAAAACATTTTCCATGAACCAATCACCTATTTTTATAGAAAAGGGGCATGGCCTACGAGCCAGGTTAGCATGGAAAGATGAGGTTCGCGATGCGCATAGTGGCGGGATGAAGGAAGGACTTTGAAAATAGCAATTAATTGCCAGGTAGTGACGTGTCCTCCTAATATTACTTATTAAGTAATTATTAGATGTTTTAATTGCCTGTATGTTGGCCTGGCGAATTGGCTAGGAATTAACATAACTAGGTAGCATTTGCTGACGTCGCATTCAAGAGCTATATCACAAAAACTGGTTTTTAGATAAAAACGGCTTTTTTTTTTATCCCATACAGAGGTAGAGGTGGTGAAGCAGTTCACTGGTGAGGGTTTCCTAGTGTTCAGCCCACAGCTACAGACCATCCAGATGCCATGGTTCAACAGCCTCTCCTTCAGAACACGGGAGCAGTTTGGCCTCCTCATGATTACAATGGTGGGCCAGAATGCCAACAGTATCATAGAGGTGAGTGCCAGTACAGTATATGTCTTGTATATTTCTAGCAGTGTGAGAAAAGTCGCTCAGTCATCAGTGTGAATGCCTAGAGTGTGAGCCGCAAGCACACAAGATGGAGGTTCTGAGATCAGGTGGGTTAAAAATACCATGTAAGCTGGGATGTGAAGAAGGAACTAAGGAATACTGTAATATAATGCTTCCTACTTTGATAAATGACAGTAAAAATATGAACTGAATGAAGCAGAATGCTTTAAAATTCAGACAAAACATGGGTTAAGGGATGATTTTATTTGGGGTTAACAAATGGAAGGTAAAAAGAAACAAGACACTATATTGGGTGATTGATATGGCTTGGAGGAACAGGTGTAAATTGTGGAGTGGGTGTAGAGAGACCCTCTGTAATGGTATGAATATGTGAGATACATGCCAAAAGATAAGATGACTAAGAGAAAACAGAGGCAAAGTAGTATATGCATAAGGTAGAGGGAAACAGCCTGTATCGTAGAGGAACTTCTTAGGAGAACGAGGCATTGGAGATGGTATGAGAATACATTACTGTAGTGGACAAAATTGTTGATAGTTTTGAATTGCCTAAAAATGTAGATAATTTATGTTAACTGTAATTTGAAATGCAGATAATCAATAGTCTTCTTTTTATGTTAAGGTGTACTGAACAGTCTCCAAGAAATATTTCTTCATGTTTTCAGTTAGTGGATGGCTACATCCAATATCGCTATGAAAATGCAACAAAAAAGCTGTCAGTTGCTCAGATGGATGATGGACTCTGGCATAATGTGGAAGTAAAGTGGATGACTGGAGAGGTGTGGATCACCCTGGACTATGGCGACCATGAAGAGACAGTTAATGTTGAGGAAAATATATCCAACCTGTATGTCGGGAAGGTGTCTGTAGGGGGTGTCCAGCCCTCTGACCCAGCCAAAGTCACTAGTTTCAAGGGCTGTATTAAGGTTAGTGGTGTTGGATCTCTGTGGTTTTAATATTCATGTCAGAACCAAGTACTGTACTGTACTGTAGTTCTATAGGAATTTTGTGGAGTAAGGGAGGCAAAAGTAATAGTTAGGAAAAAGGAAACACTTAAATTGATCAGGATAAGGAATGCAAACAGAACGTAATTGATCTATTGTTTACTCTGACAGTACTCTGTGGGGGATGGTTCAGAAGAAAGGTTGCAAATATGAATGTCTTTGGAAGAGTGTGTAGTAGGAGAAAGTTATTTAATGTAATTAAATAAAGTGATGAAAACAAGTAGAGAAGATGGATAGAGAGAAACATTGTTGTCTTTATTGGAGGCAGAATGGAGAAAATTAGATGCATCAGGAGCACCATAACAAAACACATCCCTGTTAAAGCAGTCATTGATGAGTCGTGGCCAGCCTACAGTCTCTAGGGGGGAGGCTTTGAGCAGTGGAAATATGTACAGAATAAGTATTTGAACCTTTACTGAGAGAAATTATATATATATATATATATATATATATATATATATATATATATATATATATATATATATATATATATATATATATATATATTAGAAATGGATGTCACATCTGCAGATGTGAGAAATCCAAAATTCCAATCCATTATAAGTACAGTACTATGTATATTCAGTATATTGGCCTAACTTTCCAGGATGTCCGCGTAGGTAACAGCAAGAATGCCTGGCTGCGCCCCACCCATGAAGAAGGTGTACGGGATGGATGTGTTGCATCAGACCCTTGCACTTCCCGTCCCTGCCCACCCAGCTCCCAGTGCATTAACACCTGGCAAGGCTATGATTGCCAGTGTAACAACGGTTACTATGGTGAAAAGTGTAGTGACATGTGTCATTTGAACCCCTGCAGCAACAACGCTTCCTGCGTCCATGATATACACTCACCCAAAGGTTACCGGTGCGAGTGTCCCACCTATGAGTTCTCTGGTTAGTTGTTTATAATTTTAATGGATCATACATATTATTATCTACTGCATTACTTCTGTTACTTGTTTTAAGAATTAATTTAAGAAGATTTGTTTGGATTATTTGTTTCATGATCAGATGTGTTGACTCTTCCAGGGGAGTACTGTGAGGTGGTGCTGGACCAACCTTGTCCAACTAACTGGTGGGGTTACCCAGTATGTGGCCCTTGTCACTGTGCCATTGAGAAGGGCTATGATGATGACTGTAACAAGACAAGTGGAGAATGTCGCTGTGAAGTAAGTAGTTGGGCCTTGATAATTTCTGAAATGATACTGTACTTGGTATCAGGTTAGCTCATTTGGGATTGTACTTTGGATTTTGGGGGAAAATTAATTATTTCTCGATAATGTTTCTATTAACCCGGCATCAAATGAACTTAAATAATATGGGAATAATGGTGAAATCGCATACTGTACTGTCATAATAAATGGATCGCAGGGGTGTAGTGGGTGGTGAGCTGTCCTTCACCTATACACCCAAATATAGTTTTGTATCTTAATATAATCCATATTTTATTCTATAATTCATTCATCTTAATCCATTTCATAATATATGCCTTTAAGAATAATCGACTTTTCAGAACCGCACTTTGTCAGATTCATTCCGAATTTAATTTTTATATTCTTTAAAAAAACAAAAACAAAAACATACAAATTAAGCTGAAATCCGAATTAATAAGGGTACATTGTACTGCTTATTACTTTCCTCTTCATTCAAGACTTCTTCAGGTTCATGAGACCCACTAATCCATCACCCCGCCTTCACTGCAACTGAGAGAAGTTTATATCCAATGGGTGACCTGATATTACATCAGGTCAGGTTGGTAACATGAGAGAATGATTTAATATTTACCTTTTTCCCACTGGCAACATTTCTTTCTTTTCTTTATTTTCTATTTATTCTTTTATTTCTCTTTCTTTCTCTCTATTTTTCATTTTATTTCTTTACATGATTTCTCTTATTTTCTCTTCTCTTCTTGTTCTTATTTAATTAAACAATTTTTGGAGGATATAGATAGGAGGTGGAAGATGGAGTAGAGAGTGGTAGAGGCAGGGTGTGGTGGGGGGAAGGAGGGCTGATATGGTCACTTTTCCCTCACCTCCCCACAAGGGTTGCTTGTCCTTTCTGTCTTGTAACTGTGTGTATGTGCCTTGCACTTCCATATCATATAGATTTTTTTAAATATATTTATTTAACCAAACTTTTGGATAAACCATTCAGGATTATTTAGGTAAAATAATGGTGTTTCTAACTTAATTAGAACTGATTTTATGGACTCTGATATCAACAAGAGGTGACACTGTCTAAACATGCTGGGGGGGGGGGGGGGGGGGGGGACTGTCCGTTGCCTCATTAGTCAGTTTGTTTTTATTTATTCATTATTATATTCTTGTATGATCATATAATGAACCTATTATGGTGTATGCTTCATCATAAATAATATAGTAACATACAGTGGTCCCTCGGTTAATGAGCACAATCCGTTCTGGAAGGTTGCTCGTTAACCGAAACCATTGTTTCAATGGGTTTTTGGGTATTTGGTTCCAGCTCACCGAAAATTGCCTAAATTCAACAAAAAAGGTAAAACAGTACACTTACTTTGAGGCGTGTATGTAGAAGGCTCCTGGATGATGATGATGATGATGATGGGAATTAAAATGGGGGTGGAGGAGAAGGGAGTAGAGAAGGCATTGGGGTGGAAGAGAAGTCGCCCCTTGGCACCATTTCACCCATAAAATTTTAGTTCTCTTGGTGTAATTCAAGATTATTTTCTTTAAATCAACACTGCACTGCATTATATGTTGCCAATATGTAAAATAAATTTCAAAATGACCAATCATTTGCTTGTAAACACAGAAAAAAAAGCGTTTAGTTGAAGAGAGTCTCAAGCAAGATGTTACCTCCACTGAAAAGACACAAAGACTGACGCCTGTATGCTGTGTTGGCAGGCTGGATGGCGTGCCACAAACTAGTGACCTAACTTCAATTATGTTTAATAATTGTTAAAATGACTAAAAAATTTAATATTAAACTTTTAAAATTATTGAATAATATAAACTTCTTCATATTTACTAAAAGGGTAAGGAATTTAAGCCCTAGAACCGATTACTGTATTGGCAGACTAATACTACAGCTGGTGGACCGCCAAATGCAAGCTAAAACATGTTGAGGTCGGCTCGTAAGAAACTCGTTAATTGAGGGATTGCTCGTTAACCGAAGTTAAGAATCTTATGGAAGGTAACTCGTTAACTGAGGCGCTCGTTAACCGAGGGACCACTGTACAGTATTAAATAATAGAATCAAAATGCGATATATAATTTTAATTAAAAATAAAACGACACGCTAAATCAGTGTTGGTGGTGTGGCGATGCCATAGTAGACTAAGGGAGGCTTGGCTTAGCAGCAGGTGATGCCAGTTCTCAGCAACGTTGAAGAACTCAAGGATGCTTTGATGAGTGCTGAACCCAACCTGCAACGTACTGATAAACTCAGTGCACAGCTAGACAGTTTGGTGGAATCTTACGGGCAACATTACCAGGGGTTTATTAAACGCTACCACCAAGCTCTCATCACCGCTAATTTTACTCCTCAACAATTCAAAGAGAAGCCAGTGATGGTTTCCCTGCCACTCTGGAGATTGATGAGGAAGCTGAAGTTGCCTTACAAGTGCCTGCAGTTGATTTTGAAGGCTTTGAATCCTACCAACCTTTACCCCCTGCTTTGGACCCCCATCGTCTCCCAGAGCTCCCTGCACCTCCACTATTCAGTGGAGACGGTGGAGTATTGTATAATTAACTTCCTGAGCTTTCTTAAAATATTTAATTAATAATGTGTCATTATTAGATGGTGAAGTTGGTTACCCAAAGTTGTTCTAGAGTAAAGTCTGACTAGTCCAGTACAATATTGTATAGCGATATTAACACATGTTAAAGGGCATCGCTTGTGTGGATTTCTGATGCATAGACGTGTACCAGTACGATATACCCATGCAAAATGAGACCCCACTGTACTGCATATAACTTGTAAAAATGTTGAATAAACTGCTGCTGTCCCTTCCAAAATACATTCATTAATTGTAGTGTATCTTTGTTTATTTTGTATTGATATTATCTCTAATAACTCAGAAATCTGTTTGATTGTCAGTGGAAAATGAAATGAAACTTTAAAATAAAATTTTCACAGTAATGTAATCATTGATTGTGGGAGAAAACCTGTGATGAAACAGATAAGACCTATGCAGTAATGTACCCTTTGAAAACAGAGGGTGGCATTTTCTTAATTTTCTTCTTTACATAAAGGTAAAATATTTATTTACTTATCATTTCCCTTCCTCTACCACTGCAGAGGAAGCTTATGAAATACATTCCTTGTCTGGGGTTTAACTTGTAACACATTATGCATCCTACAGGAAAACCACTACCAACCTGAACCTTCTGACTCTTGCTATGACTGTGACTGTTATCTGGTGGGTTCTTACGGGGGCTCCTGCGACCCCATCAGTGGTCAGTGCCGTTGTCGTCCTGGTGTCATTGGTCGGCGATGTGATCAGTGTGCAAATGCTTTTGCTCAAGTGACCATCATGGGCTGTGAAAGTAAGCAAACTAAGCTTTTGATTGGTGTAGTCACACTGTACAGTATCTATACTATAACATTAGGGTGTTTTTATAGGTTCATAATTTTTCTATAGCCTTGCTCAGCCAGCATATTACTTTACAGTTGTGTATGATGGATGCCCCAAAAATTTTGCGGACTTGATTTGGTGGAATGAGACACCTTTTGACGGTACAACAGTGCAACAGTGTCCGTACGGTGCCCAGGGTCTAGCCTCTCGCATTTGCCAGAGAGAAATTGGCTGGGGGCCTCCAGACATGTTCAATTGTGTGTCGGACACTTTTGTAGAGTTGCGAGACTTGGTAAGTTCGAATTTCTTTGTGGGAAATTAATATTTATCATTAATCTTTTTTTTTATTTCATTTTCATGTGGCATGAAACATTTAGTGCTGATGATCATTACAGGTGAAAGATGAGAATTATTGTTGTGACTTAAAGCCTTGTACTTCTTTAAACCTTTAGAACTAGTCAAAGGTTAAAAAACAATTCTGAAGAAGTATTTGGTAGTGATTCTGGGGTATTTCTTGAGAACAGCTGTGAATCTGAGGGCTCTTCAGCCTGCACCACTGACAAATTTAGGCAGAGAAAAGTGCCAGTTATTGGATGATTTTGTAAGCTCTGAATATGTCTTTTGTTGATAATGTATACTGTATACCGGTAGATGTATACAGTCTTAGGTTATTACAGTACAGTATACTCTATGGTTTAATCATTGTGTCTCTTCAGCTTGAGAGTTTAGAAAATCAAGAACTGGAAATAACAAAATACCTGGCAGTGAAAATCTCGGAGGACCTCAACTATGCTTGCTCTGTTACACCTGCCATGTGGGGTTCAGATGTCCTCATTGCCTCACGACTTCTCATCCTCCTCCTGGAGTATGAGACTCGCCAGGAGGGACTCAACCTGACACATCGTCAAGATCGACATTACATCCAAGTAATAATGAAGTAGATCATTGAAGTATTTGCTTTAACTGATCCTTTTATTTGTATATATCTGCTTTTAGTAGGATTCTTTCTCGTCAGTAAGGGTAAAAGTGGCTCCCAGGAAAGAAGAGTTAACAGTACCTCAAAGATATGTTCTGTCAATATGGTTGTTTGATATTTGTAAGAACAATGGAGAGGGAACAGGTCTGACTGATAGAGATATGAAGTTCAAATTACAGTAGAAGTAAAACAGTTGCAGAGGGCAATATGCCGGTGCACGAGTTAGGAGAAGGAGGAAAATGAAAAGTAAATAGCAGCAGAACATTATTGCAGACATCCCACAACTCATGGAAAATCCTGGAAAAATATTGTTAGGGTAAGTCATGTCATGGAAAATAGCACAGGCACTAGTGGTTGTAAGGATCACAGTTATGACAGTCTTCAATATTTTGAAGAATCTAAATCTTGGTCTCAAGTGTACAATTTTACACCTTTTTTACTCACATAATCCTCCAATGTTTATAAACTGTAGGACATTGTAGGAGCTGATGTTTATGTAGAAATATAAAACATGGGCTCTAAAAGTAAGAAAAAGAAGTAAGGTAGAAACAATGGAACAGATAACCTTGAGAGCAATATGTAGGTTGTATGGTTTATGAAGTTGGGCATACTGCTAATGCTTGGTTGTATGACACGATAGAAATAAAACAGGGAGGTCTAAGAGTCATGTTGTAAGAGAGAAGAACCTTAACAGAACACATTTGTTACACTGGTGAGAGAAAATGAATGATAACAAATGATGAGACTGTGTATACAATATATGTATATATATATATATTTTCTTCTGTACTGGTCACTAATTACAAACTTTGCTTGCTCTGTGCCACATCAGAACCTGGTAGAGTCAGCATCTGTGGTCCTGCAGCCCATCTATGCCCCACACTGGCAGAGGATCAATGGTGTTGAAGGATTTGGTGCAGACTCCTTGCTGACCAAAATGGACGAGTATGTGGCTACTCTTGCTACTAGCCAAGGCGACACTTATACAACTCCCTTTGAAATTCCTACAAAACATGTTGGTTAGTATCACATGAGGCTAGTGAAGCTTGGATGTGTATTACAATTTCATTCTTATACATTAGTTGTTAACAGTAGTAACACTATCATTGATTAAGTATCTTGTGAAGATAGTTATTGATGTGCATTTGTATTCAGTCTTTATATCATATGGTATAATGTACCCGTCTTTAGTAAAAACGAATCATCCTTTGATAACACAGTAGTCTTCATATATGATTTTTTCTTGTTAAGTGTTTGGCATGGACACGGTGTCAGCAGACGAGCTGTATGGGTACAGTCAGTCTGGCTTTGTGGTGGGTCACGATGACAGAGTGGACCACGTGATCATCCCCGAGACGTCTTCCTTGGTGGACAAACGTTACCCAGGACAGGGCCGGGTCTCTGTCATTATTCCTAAGTATAACAACTATCTCAAGAACCAACAGACATGGGTCCACAGCACCAACATTCGCATTCCTTTGTCACTGGTTGGCATCCCAGATGTTAAGCAGGGTGAGTTTGAAGTACTCTTGTGGGTTTCATAAGTTATTTATCAGTTCCGTACTCAAATACAATACTTACGTAAGGAAGCCTTAGTTAAGTCTTATTTGGTTAATAAATTTTTACGGTGTTAGGGATGATAACTCATAAATTTGTGATATGCATAGACTAATTTTTTAGACATGTTCCCTATAACAGATGAGACCTCGACCTCAGGCACCCTAGGCACTACTCGGGCGGTGGTGAGCTATGTGGTGTTCCGATCCCTGGGCATACTGCTTCCCGAGACTTATGATGCAGACGTGGAACAGCGATGGGGTGTGGGCTTAGCTGTGCGCTCTCCAGTGTTTACTTTGGCTGTGCACACCTCCGACGGTGGCCTGGTGGAAAACACACTTCCTGTTGATGTGAGGCTCAGGTTCCGTTTGGGCCATGTTGGAAAACGAGCCAACCCCCAGTGTGTCACCTGGGTCACTAAACCTGACAGGTAAATAATGATTACAGTATAGGAAGATTTTTTTTCGATAAATATATATGTTATTAATGTTTAGATCAACATTGTCTCTCTTATAAACAGTCAAGGTGAGGGAGGATACTTACTTCAGTGATGTCATGGGAGATCAAGAGGGTCATGACTGAAAAATCATATGAAGAGCTGTTCCTCCGTTCTGATATTGTTAAGGTTTTATCAGTTCCCACCCTTAATATTAGATGTGTAGTGAGTGGGCTTGTTCTTATAATTTCTATGGCTGTGACCTGCAGTTATAAAGGGACAGGACTGATAATTTTTCTTCTCATATCTTCAAGGTTTTTACCACTTCACTGAATATTATTTTATTCATACCACTGAACAACCACAGACAGATACTATAAGTTGTTTATAGGCGTTCATATTTTATTTGTTCCCCTAAAGATCAAAATTTATTGCTTCGGTATTTGTGGGTAGTGGGCCACTCAAGCTTAGGGCATTAAACAACACTCTAAACGACATAGTCCACGCCAGCTCACTCATAAAATACAACTTATTTGCAGACGATAGTAATCTCTATGCCAGCAACTCAGACCTTCATTCCTTGATGAGAACTATGAACACTGAATTAACTAAAGTCAAGAACTGAGTAATATGTAATAAACTGACCTTAAATCTTGAGAAAACCCACTACACGATCTTTCACAGAAGGAAAAACTTACCCCCAGACTTGTACCCCCTGTACCTTGGTAATACAGTCCTCAAACGCGAAGAAAATACTAAATTCCTCGGAGTTATTGTTGATGAGAACTTAACTGGAGAAACCACATACAAGCCATTCACAGTAAAGTCAATAAACAGTGCGGTATCATGTATCACACTCGACAGTCACTCACTCTCACAGCGATGAAAGAAATCTATCATGATCTTGTCTACCAACACCTGATACACTGTCACACACTATGGGGGGCCTCTGGCTCTTCAAAAACACAATCTCTGGTTACTGCACAAAAGAGAGTTGTACGGACAATGACCTACTTGAAAAACAGATCACACAAACGAGAAATTTGCTATATTGAAAATTTTAAAATTCAAAGATATTAACACCTACTACTGTGCCCTCTTTGTTTACAAATCTATCAATCACTTGTTTGACAATAATTATTTCCAGTTCTGGAATAATCAGAGATACAACTTAGGCACTCAGAGCAACTAAGACCGCCCCCCTTGCGCTCCTCTCAGTCCCAGATCTCCATAAAATATCATGGTGTGAAGGTGTGGAACAACTTACCCCCACCCATCCCGAGCAAAGACTAGGCTCCCTTCCTTTAAATCATCTCTTAAAAAATATCTATTGTCTAAGTATTAATATCTCTTGTAACACCTACTATATTTCCAGTAATGTACCTATTTTTATTGTACCATCAAAACCCTTTTATCGAAAATTATCATGTAAATAGATAAGTAATTACCATTGCAATAAACATATTTGCCAACTAGTCATAATCCTGACAGCTCTATCTTCTTTTTCAACCTTATTACTGTGCAACCCATGTTGTACTGCTCCCCCATTCTACTTATGGTTTTCAATTCCACTGTAATTTATGTATAAAAAAAAAGGAAAAAAAAAAAGAAATAAAATTAATAAATATTGAAGTGATAACCGTCATAACATTATGAGATGTTCTGTTACCACCCTGCTATTGTACTATTCCAGATGATACTAAATGTTACATAATACTTTCTTGAGATAAATGTATAATATATATCAGGCGCCTAAAAGAGAGCTCAGGTTCTCAACTGGCTCAGCCATGTTAATATTGTTATTATTATCCACTCTGTATCTGTGTTTTTCTGGCTAAATAAACTGTTTCAATTCAATTCAATTCAATCCAGAGAGATTAGCATATATCTAACATCATAAATTAATGTCTTACCAAAGCTTGAGGTAAACATGAGATGTTCACCAAATAAATGAGTGACGTCAACTGTGTGTGTTTGGTATTACAGTAGCGAGGGTGTGTGGACGCGAGAAGGGTGTGACACCAGCGACCCAGAGCAAGGCCATGGTGACTACATCAACGACACCTTCATTAACTGTACCTGTAACCACCTCTCCAGTTTTGCTGTCATCCTTAATGATGCTGAAGCAGAGGTCAGTGATGTGCATGTTATATATATACTGTAACAGTGACACATCCACCTAAGGTATATAGTCCATCAGAGGGACGTGTCACTCTAATATATATATATATATATATATATATATATATAT
This sequence comes from Homarus gammarus, assembly GCA_958450375.1. Lineage (NCBI taxonomy): Eukaryota > Metazoa > Arthropoda > Malacostraca > Decapoda > Nephropidae > Homarus > Homarus gammarus. The sequence continues at coordinate 104,219 of CAUDMG010000908.1, read as the reverse complement.
ATATACACATACTGATAACCACAAGGAAAGAAGAAAACACAAAGTTCCCAAGCGCTTTCGTGTAATTCACATCTTCAGGGGTGAGTACAGACAAGAGAGAGTAATACAAATCAAGGTGAATATATACAGAGGAGGGTGAGACCAGGTCCACAATGGTCAGGTATTAGGTAATGACCCTACTAATCTTTAAATAGCACATATATATACATATATATTTTATGAAAATCCACAATGAAAACGTGGATAAGATAAATCTTGATAAAATCACACGGGAAAATGGAAACAACGGAGTACCTTAGCTTTCGTCTTTATTCAAGACATCTTCAGAGGCATATATATATACACAGCTAGACCCCGACTTACGACTGCTTCGACTTGCGACCGTCGGGACTTACGACCCCGCAGTTGTGACCATTTTTTTTTTTTTCCCCTCCAAATGACGCACGCATTTTCTATACTTAAACGTTTCCAGTTAATGTAGTCTCCATGTATAATTAGAAAATTATGGGGGCCCCATGTGCATTCAGCTGACTACATTAAAGGTAAGTGCTCAGTCACACTGTATCCATTCCTCATTATTTATTACTTTCACTGTACAGTTCGTCCCCGAATTACGTACATCCGAATTACGTACAAACGGCCGATACGTACATCGTTTCTGAAGTCTTTAATTGCAAAAATATTGTCTTAAAAGGGCGAGCAATTTTTAAATTTGGCGGGCGAGCCAGCCGCACCGCGCCGCCACTATCACTGACCATGCAGACGACACGCTAGACGCACCAAAACAACAAGTGTGGTCATTGTGCATACAGTACTTCTCCTGTGAATTTCTGCCCTATTTTGTACACTTTACTCTGTGTGCAATGACTGGTGTAAAGCGTAAGAGTGGTGAAGCCAGTGGGAGGAGTAGTGTTCAAAAGCTTACCGTCCTCTGGCGCGCCGGTCCCAGAGAGGACGGCGCTGTACAGGACGTTTGTTTACTCCAGGTCTCGCGCACAGCGATGGTTATTTCGTTCATCTTTTCGTTTTATCCATGGAGTAAATTTAAAAGTAGACTTCGAGAAAACATTCAGTTAAAACACAAGGATATTAAAAGTTTGAGTCAATAGTACAATTTGTAGTATGTTTAATACAACATCTCTACAGAAATGCATAAACATGAAATTAACGCATCGGCGACTTTTGCCGGTCGGAACAACGCATCGGCTACTTTTGCCGGTCGGAACTCACGTCCTGTGGCGCGCCGGTACCTGGTAAGGTTTTGACCCCTGTTGTGGTGTCTCAGTATGATTCAGGAGAAAGCCCTAAGTCTTTTCAACGATCTAAAGAAAGATCACCCTGATGATACTGTGACATTCAATGCTAGCAATGGGTGGTTTAACCGATTCAAGGTGCGAAATAAGCTGCATAATGTTCGAGTGACTGGTGAGGCGGCGAGTGCTGATTGGAAAACAGCACAGGATTTTCCAGATAACCTTATAGGGTTGGGGGATTTTCGAGTTAAGTACATTTCGAGTTAAGTACAACCTTTTGGTCCCCATTATGTACGTAACTTGGGGACTTACTGTACTGTATTTCATTGTAGATTTTTTATTAAAAAAAAAAAAAAAATTATTTTTTTTTATCTATGTTGGACTTACGACCTGGATTTGGGTCCCTAACCCCGTCGTAAGTCGGGGTCTAGCTGTATATATATATATATATATATATATATATATATATATATATATATATATATATATACACAGTTGAATCTGGATATACGCGGTTTTGGTTACGTGTTTTGTCATTTACGCGATGCCTTGCCCGAATTCAAATGCTTGATTTACGCGGGAAGCGGCGCAGGCAGGATGCGCGCAAGGTCGCCAAGTCATCAAAACATTACCGAGTTCTTCACCCGCCACCCACCACAGCCGGCCCAAGTCAGTGATAGTGAGGATATGGACTTTGAGGGGTTTGACAAAGAGGCCCTGCAAGCCTCTGTGGTGGATAGTGATACAATTGATACAAGTGATACAGGTGAGGGCCAATAATCTGCCCTCTGCCTCGGAACCAACCCCCATCCCCGTGTGCCCAGCCATCTTTTCTACAAATGTTAGTGTTAAAAGACCTAATATTATTGATATTTCTCTTAATTATTAATTGTGTGTTAATTTGACTACAAGATATGTATTGTGTCGGAAAAAGTGGAGTTTAGGGGTCGGCCCAGTCTCTATTTCAATTAATCCCATATGTTCTGTTATTTCATTTACGCGTTTCTCGTTTTACGTGGTACTCCGTGGGTTCAATTGACCGCGTAAATGAAGACCCAACTGTATAAGGTCAACCCATATATTTTGTTCAAATTTCACACATAGGTACTCGATCACATGCTGGTTAAGGATCTGGGTTCAGAATTTTAAAATTGGAAGACTGAGATATTACTTCAAGGGTTGAGCTATTAATCAATTAAGTTTTTTTATGAAATTCCTTAATAATTTTTTCTTGCCCATGAACAGTTCATGGCTGAACCATCCATTGCCGAGGACGTGACGACATACACAGGGCTGGTGCTGTCGCTGGTACTGCTGCTGATGGCCTTCATTGCCTTCTGCTTACTGCGTGGGGCCCAGACCAACTCCAACACCATCCACAAAAACCTCACAGCTTGCCTCTTCCTTGTCCAGCTCCTCTTCTTAGCTGCTCTGAAAATAAGACACATTCTTGTGCAGCAGGAGGTTAGTTACTAGTATTCCAGTGTACTACATTGATGTAGTGTTGTACTTTTGAAAAAGATTTCAAATATTTCTTACTATAATACTGCACAAATATATTCACTAACTTTAAGCAGCTGTGGATATGTTGATATTTTAACTCTACAAGGTGTTTGTACATCTCTCTCTGTGTTGCCTGCTGTAATACATTTTGTGCTATACAAGGAATTCACTTTTGATAATGATTGTTATCTGCTCTGGTGAGAAATTATTTTCCCACTTTCATTCAACACAGTGGCAAAGATAATATATTTCAATCATTTGATGAGATTTACCTTTGTGAGTGGTAGATTATGATACTGTACTTGGAAGCAGTTAAGTGTGTTGCTTCTTCAGTACTGTTGTGGAGGAACTAGAGAAAAGTCACAGCACAATAGTCCCCAAACCTCGTATCTGCCGTTAATAATTTTGTGTTGGCTTCACATACTTACAGAAGGCCCTGGTTATGGCTCTCCCCTTAGCTTGTTATTCAGCCTACCCTTTCATTAGGGATAGTTTTATACCAGTTATAATTTGAAGCTATTTAGATAATATTTCAGTTCCTGGAGGGAAGCTGTCAGGAAAGTTTCATGATGGTAGCTTCTGTAGTAGAGTATTGTGCCTCAGAGGGAACAAGAATTATCTCTTATTTGGATTATTGTGCTCTTCTTTCTTTACCATTGAACATAGAATAACCCATATATGGACGAACAAACTGTGTTTGTCTACATTCGACCAGGCTATGGTATATACAGTATTACTATAAGTCAGAAAGACTGTAGGGACGAAATACGGGCAATGAATTTAAGTCTGTTTTGTCCAAAATGATTGAAAGTTCTTAATTTGGCTGTCTGTCCCAGTGAATTTTGATATTAATTTTCAATTTATAATTATTTAATAAAAATAGGCTGGAGGAGCTTAACCACTGTTAAGGCACTTAGGGTAATTTATTGTTCAGCCAGTGAAAAATATTCTGCATGGTGAAATTGTACAGTACTGAGGTTTATGTACATGTAACATATATTTATATAAATATTTCATAGGAGGACACCACCCTTCTGCCAGATTAAACCAATGGTTTAAACCAAAAAACAAATTTAATCTCTGCCTTTTCTTGGTTATAATAAGTTTTTTGTTGGCTTTAATAAGTTTATTGTTGGTTTTAATATTTTTTGTTGGTTTTTACCACTTACAGATGGTTTTATTGATTTATAATTGATTTGGTAAAGCATATGATAGGGTGAACAGAAAAGCATTGTGGGAGGCATTTCAAGTGTATGGGGTGGGAGGAAGGCTATTAAATGCAGTAAAAGCATTCTATGAGAGCAGCAGGGTAACAATAAGAGTAAATGGGAAAAAGGTGAAACATTTGAAATAAATGTGGGTGCTAGACAGGGATGTGTTATGTCCCCATGGTTGTTCAATATATAGCTACTGAACATGGATGTGAACTATTATACACTGGTGAAAGTGGTGATAATAAGCTTTCTTACAGGGCTGCCCACATCTCAAATCTTGATTATAAAGGAGCCAAGTTACCACTATCCAATATAACTGGTGACTGCTTCTTTATGGTTAGACTCTGAGCCTCTGATTCTAATGTGTTCAGATCATGTATTATACAGGTCCAAGGGAGCCAAGATGCCACTGCCCATCTCTCTCTCCTCGAACTGTACTTAAATGGGTTCCATAAAACTTTCGACTGTAGAAGTAGGATAGTTTTTCATGCATTAAGATGAACTTATACTTAGTTTTTGCCTTTAAGCATGTAGGATGAATGGGTGACTGATTAAATCTTGTGCTTTTCCAAATCGTTTTTTTCACAGTGATGTTTTTAAATAGAAAAGAGTATAAATGATTGCTAAATCATACTGAATGTAATGTTAATGATTAATAGAATATTAAAACGTGATATAAAGGGTTACAAATACTTCAAACTTATTAAATCCAACATAATGCCAATAAAAAGAACATTTTGGGGTTTTAAAATTTTTCTTATTTTTTATAAAAAAGCCATTTTTTTTCTAAAAACCAATTTTTGTGATAAAGTCCAGAATGCGATATCTAGCTTTATACCTACGTATGTATATGCCTTGCATTAACTCGCCAGGCCAACATACAGGCAATTAAAGCATCTAATAATTATGTAAATACGTAATATTAAGAAGTTTTGCCAACACTGGTTTGCAATTTTGTACAGTACTGTATAAACACTGTATTTACAATGCTGAAGGTGGAAGCTATTTATCTGACCCAGTGCTTCTTAAGACCACTTCTGTATTGCATAGCCACAGTACAATAGTACAGTAGATACTGTAAAACTGTGAAATATATTTTAACACATTCTTCAATAAGGTACCTATCTGTTCTGCTTTTAGTTTCCCTGCAAGTTGGTGGCCATTGGCTTACACTACTTCTGGCTGTGTGTGTTCACCTGGCTGCTGATAGAAGGCGTCCACCTTTACCGGATGTTGACCGAGATGAGGGATGTGAACCACGGCCAGATGCGTTTTTACTACTCCTGTGGTTATGGTCTTCCTGCCATCATTGTTGGACTGTCTGTTGGAGTCAGGGCAGACCAGTATGGGAACTATTTCTTGTAAGTCTTGCAAGGGAAGGTGATACTTCTTTAGTACTGTATTGCCTTTCTGTATGTTAATTTCTTTGGCGATATAAGTACTGTAATAGAGTACAGTACAGTGGTTCCTCGGTTAACGAGCACAATCCGTTCCAGCAGGTTGCTCGTTAACCGAAAAACTCGTGAACCGAAACCATTGTTTCATTGGGTAATTGGTTCCAGCTCACCGAAAATTGCCTAAATTCAACAAAAAAGGTAGAAAAGTACACTTACTTTGAGGTGTGTATGTAGAAGGCTCCTGGATGATGATGATGATGATGATGATGATGGGAATTAGAATGGGGGTGGAGGAGAAGGGAGAAGAGAAGGCATTGGGGTGGAAGAGAAGTCACCCCATGGCACCATTTCACCCATAAAATTTTAGTTTTCTTGGTGTAATTCAAGATTATTTTCTTTAAATCAACACTGCACTGCATTATATATTCTCAATATGTAAAATAAATTTCAAAATGACCAATAATTTGCTTGGAAACACAGAAAAAAAGCATCTAGTTGAAGAGAGTCTCAAGCAAGATGTTACCACCACTGAAAACAGAGAGAGACTAACGCCTGTCTGGTGTGTTAACAGGCTGGATGGTACGCCAGAAACTAGTTTCTTTACCTTCAATTATGTTCAGTAATTGTTAAAATGACTAAAAAAGTTAATATTAAACTTTTAAAATTATTGAATTGTATAAACTTCTTGATATTTACTAAAATAGTAAGGAATTTAAGCCCTAAAACCGATTACTGTATTGGCGGACTAATACTACAGCTGGTGGACTGCCAAATGTAAGCGAAAACATGTTGAAGTCGGCTCGTAAAAAACTCGTTACCCGAAGTTAAGAATCTTATGGAAGGTAAATCGTTAACCGAAATCTCGTTAACCGAGACGCTCATTAACCGAGGGATCACTGTACAGTAGTCTTCTTTTCTAAAGACAGTAACTTATTTTTTATTGTTCAGCAGAGTGTTCTAAGACATCTAATGTACATTGAATACTGTTGAAAAGATACTTTAGCTTCTAATTTTTTGTTGCTTAATCTATGATATTGTTAACACATTCACATCTCCTGAGAAATCCTTTCACTGAATTTTGATGAGGGTGCTTTATTGCACTAAAGGAAATTTTTGACATGCAAACTTCTGTAGTGAATCACTGGGAAATTGCAAGAGTTACTTTCAGACTCAACTGGCATATCAGGTGAAAGCCATCAGAAACAATCATTAACATAATAGTGAGGGGACAGGAACAAATACTGTGTTGTCCATTATAGAGAATTATAGTACAGGTACAGGTATTGTTATATTTTTAACTATGTTGTTTCAAGCTTTTTGAGCGATGCATTCTAGCTCATTCTAGACCTTAGGAATAACATTGTTATTGTACCACATTTTGTTTCCTCACATATTCCCATCTCTTGTACTACAGCTGCTGGTTGTCTATCTATGAGTCTGTGGTATGGGCATTGGTTGGCCCCATCTGTGCCATTGTCATCATCATCCTACTTGTGTTTGTCATGGCTATCCGTGCCTCACTCACTCTCAAAGGTCATGTGGAAGGATTCGGTAATCTAAGGTAAGTGTTTGGAGAATCGTATTTACTTTTACTTTTATCCTCTTCGCCACTGATCAGCTCATTAGCTGCTTGAATGGTCGGTCACTTCTCTGTCACACACTGTTGGCAAGTACTGGGTATAAACTGGCTCCTGAATATATCAGAACCTGCTTCAGTGTTGGTCACTTCTGGCCAAGAATGAGCTTACACTCGGTACTATCACAACACTCTGGTAGATTTTTTCAAGAGTTTACAATTCTCACTCCGATAAAGTTTGCCTTCACTGTTTTCTGGACTTGTGGCCTCTCAAACATGAGCTGTGACCCCTTGTGCAGGTACAGTACATACATTCGGCAGAGTAGTGCTCTCTGAGATGTTTATACACTTTGATTAGGTCGCCCCTTGCCCGTCTGTAGTGTAAGTTAGGCAGTTGCAGGCGTTCTAATCTCTCAGGGTAGCTGAGGTTCCGTAGAGCAGGCATCAGTCTGGTGGCCATTCTTTGGACATTTTCAATCAATTGACAGTCTTTAGCATACCTCGGGGACCAGACGGGGTGACAGTACTTCAGACAGGGAAGCACTTCACTCTTGAAAATCGTGACGAGGGACAGACCATCCAGATATCTAAACGACCTTCTTATAAGACCAACTAGTTTCGTTGCCTGGTTCACTTTCTTCTCACAATGGCCCAGGAATTTAAGTTCCTTGTCAACATACACACCCAGGTCCTTTTCACATTCAGTATTAATGCAGTTTCTTTGTCCTGTTGGTATGACCCAGGTGCATCCTCTTGCACTTCTTGACATTGAATCTTAGCAGCCATTTCTTCAACCATTCTTGAAGCTCAAAGAGATCCTTTTGCAGCTCTTCACAGTCTGCTTGGTTCTTAGTTTCCCTAAATAACTTGGCATCGTCTGCAAACATCTTTATGGAGGAATGTATAGCTTCTGGTATATCACTTATGAAACAAAAAACTACATCAGGCCCAATACACTGCGCTTTGGTACCCTGCTTGTCACAGGTACACATGACAATTTTGTACCATTAATTACCACACACTGTTTGCAGTCATGCAGAAAGTCTCTGATCCATGCTAGGACATCCCCAAAGCCCATACCCTTCCAATTTAATTCTCAGCCGTTTATGAGGTATGCTATCTAAAGCCTTGGCAAATTCTAGGTACCGTATTTTGTGGCGTAGAAGACGCTGCATCGTTGAAGACACACCCTGGTTTTGGAAATGTAATTCTAGGAAAAAAAAGTTGCTTGATAGACAGCCCTTTTGGCACAAGTACACACACCTCTTTGAATATCATCACTTAGAACTGCTTATCAGTTGTTATTTTCATCAATTAAAAAAAAAAATCTGTATAAGGTGAAATCTTTAATACAGCACTCATTTTCTACACCTGGTCACCTCCGCGTCTAGCGGGCTGTAGTGTTTACATTCTTTCCCTTGTTTTTGTCGGTATGACAACGACGGGAAATATATTTTCAACACTAGAAGGTGAGCAAATGTAAACATGTATATCAACGTCTAAAGAAAAAAAAGTATTAAAAAAAAAGTAAAAGTAAAAAAGCAACTCGGTAAAAATCAGTTGAATTATTATTTTTGGTGTGAAGAAACAAAAATTCCTGCGCCTCGAGACCAGCAGACAACCTTTCGCAATTCCTCAATAGATGGCGCTGACACACCACTGCCATTAGTAAACAAACCGCACAGCAGCAAGGGTTGTGTAGCTGCAGCCGTTTATTTTTTATTTTTTACCAACCGAGTAAGTAAATAATCGTATTTTTCACAGTATATCAACAATATTAGTTAAATCAATTGTTTTATAGTACAGAGGGTACTTGTAATTGCTAAGTAATGAGGTAACAGCCTTTGTAAGGGGCTGAATTCAGTTGACCCTAAGAAAACCAGTGCTACAACCCATCAACTTGCGTCGTGGAAGATGCATGGTAATTTTCAAGGTATATTTTTGTAATAAAAGTGCATCTTCTACGCCGCAAAATACGGTATGTATTGTCGATATTTCTGCCTTGTTCTAGAATTTTAGTACAAATATCCATTACCTTGTGTAATTGTATTAAACAGGAGCATCCGAAAATAAAACTGTGCTGGCAGTCCTCTACAAGGTTGTTTCGTAGTAGATGTTCCATCATGGCATCTTTTATAATGCTCTCAAGTACTTTATGTTTATGCTTGTCAGGTTCACTGGTCTATAATTATTTGTGGAGCGACGATTGCCCTTCTTGAATATAGGACTCCCATGAGTCATTTTCTAGTCATCGGGGACCTTTGGCTCATCCAGGCATTTGTATAATAGGATCTTAAGGGGCTCCACAAGCTCATTACACAGTACTCTTATCACTCTGGGGTGTACCATATCATGGCCAGGACTCTTGTGAATCTTTAGCTTTGACACTTTATTTCTTATAACCTCTTCTGAGAACACAATGTGGGTTAGCGCTGTGTCAAACCATCTTTCCTCAAACGCAGGAAGATTGTTCGCATCTTCCCTTGTGAACACCGAGGAAATGAATTCGTTCAACGCCTCTGTCTTAACTTGGTCATAATCTGCATAACTACTGTACCATCTTCAAGCCTCAGGTCCAATACTCATACTCGCATTTTTAATTTCGAGTTTGCATAGTGCTAAAAAGCCTTTGGGTTTGACTACCTCTCTTGCATTCTGCCTATGGAACTTTTTTTCAGACCTTTTACACTGACTTTGCTTAGTTCTCAGATCTGGCATACATCCTCCTGTCTTGCTCATCATTTGTCCTAATCCAGGTCTAAAAATCTTGAGTTTTCTTCTTAACTCAGTCGACCTCCACATGGTTCATGTGTAACGGTCTCCTTATATTCCTGGAGGCACCGGCTTTGGTCTTGGGTAGATATTTATCGATCGAATGGTTAACTTTACTGGCTATGAAATTCAGTGTAGTGTCTGCGTTCTTATTTCTTAGTAAGTGAGGCCAGTGGATAACCCCTCATCGTCTCCCTCATCCCGTCATAATTTTCTTTGTAGTATTTAAACCTTATCCTGATTTTGTAGCGAACCAAGTAACAGTTGAATCTGAAGGACAGCGTTTTGTGGTGATTGGTGCCAATGGGAGCTAGATGTTCCAGCTTGGCCACCATACCCTCCTTGTAAGTTATGATGAGGTCCAGCGGTTTGGGTGTTTGCTCCCCTCTGTAGTGAGCCAGTTCATTACCATATTGATATAGAAAATTGTTTCTCAGAATTTCTACATAAAGAGTGGCTGGATTATTTAGGTTGTTTGGCATGGATTCATTTCTCCAGTCGATGTCGCCATAGTTAAAGTCTCCCATGACAAGGGGGGTAGTGAGGGTTTAGCGCTGTTACATTGTTAATTAAGGCTCTTAAGTTCCTTTGGTTTACTACGCTACAGTTTGGGGATTTGTAGATACATCCCACAATGATTAAGTCTCTCCCCTTCAATTTAACTTTACACCACTTGGATTCTTTGAAAACATCCTCTCCCCACACCCTCAACTGGCTGGCTCTACGGTTTTGCCTAGCATAGATAACCACACCCCTCTTGCAAGTTTCTTGGGAAAGGTTCGTAAATGAGTCATATCCATCTACAGTACTGTATATTGAACTCACATTTCTCCGGTTCGATTCTCCTGTTTTTGTACAACAATTCTACAATGCCACTATATCAGGTTGATGTACCTTCAGTAGTATTTCAAACTCTACTTTCTTTTTGAGGAATGTGTCAGTACAGTAAACCCTTGATAACTCGGCACATATGGGGCTCTGGCCTCTCCAAGTTATCCCAAATTATCGACCCGTATATGTGTACATGTAATTACTAAATGTAAAAATGTAACACTTACCAGCCCTACAGGCAAAGAATGAAGCATCATAGTAGGTGAAACAGAGGCATGGTAGGTGATACAGGTGGCCAGATATGCCAGGATTTTCCCCAGATAATTTTATATATTTTGGCATTTCCCGAGTTATACTAATACATTCTAAGACCATTTCCATGCCGAGTTATATGAAATTCTGAGTTATCGAGGGTTTACTGTATAAGTGTACATGACTTTCAAGCCAGAAATTGTCCTCGGTATTGACTCCGGCCCCCCTCCATTCTCTGCAGTTGCCTTGTTTACTGTTTACTGTATCCCTTGTGTTTTGTGGGGTGCAGTCAGAGATGACATTGTTTACATGGCGCTCACCTCCTGGGTGGGAGGTGGAGCAGGTGGGGGGTGTCTGGCTGTCCCCTGGCTCTGTACTGGTGCACTTGCCTCCACTACCCTTCCCTTGTATATAGCCCATGTATGCCTGTCCCTGCTTCTCATTGACTCCTCCCTCCTCTGCTTCAAGGACTCCAGGAGTTTTTGTGCTGTTCCCTCTGCATTACCGTGTGATCTGGGTTTTTTAATATACTCCCGAAATGCATTGCTCTTTGCAATGTTTTTTGCATGCTGAATAACTTCCCATTTCTTACCATCACTCACTGGGAGGGGGAGGGGGTTGCTTGTCCTCCTGCCTTTGCCCTAGCCTCCTCACATCCTGAGTGGAAGCTGATAATTTCAGAGTATCACAAATATTCTGAAATTTCAACTTATGCGTTTCCTAGTTTCAGCTTTCTCCGACTGACTCTCAGGGACTCCAAACACTTTTATGTTGTTCCTGCCCTCAGAACGTTATTGTTTTTCTTCTCTCCCATATTAGTAGGTCTACTAGTTGTCAACTCTTCAATACACTTCTGCAGAGTCCCTAGCCACTGGAGGATGCTGTTCAGATCCTGCATTACTGTCTGTCACCTTCTTGACCATGCCACAACCTGAGCATAGCTCCTCTTAAATACTTACTCTGTTCTGTCAGCTACTTCCTCAGTCTTAGTGAGGATCTTTCTCCCAACCTGCTCCAGCTTGGCAACCAACATGGATTTAGCTTCCTCTATTATTGTCATTGAGTATCTCTTTCCTTTGTGATCTGCAATCACCTCGTTTACTTTGGTTCTGCAGTCAGGGCAATACCAGCAACAGCATTCATGCTTACCACATTCAGCACCGTCCTAAACACTGTTAAGCCCAGACCCACATAATGTTAATCAGACGTCGCCCTGCAGTAATTGCATGTCAACAAACCAAACTTCCTGGTGATGCTGGGGTTTTAGCCCCTGGTACCCTACTCCAAATCGTGTCTTGTCACAAAATTTCTTCCTTTTATGCATACTGTACTCACACTTGTGGGACACGCATTGCTTGACAGCTGTCACTATTGGGGAGGGGGTGTCCAGACTCTGTAAGAATTTTCTTAACCTTAAGCCCAGTTTACGAAGTGATATAATTCTAGTCATCAGCTTAATAATAATACCGGGTAATAATAATAATAAAAATAATAATAATGTATATTATTGCTATGATAAGTGCTTCTATGCCTTGGTGGCAGGGCTCAAGTGTCAAGGACCCTTTAAAGCCTCATACCACTGCATTTGTGCATAGGCCTCCTTGTCTGGTGTGTAGGGGGGGGGGGGGGATGATGCCAACCACCAGACTCTCACACTTAAATTCTGAGGAAGAATTACCCTTCTGGATGGCTTCCCTTATAATCACATGTGCCACCTTGTAATCTAAGTGAACTAAGATGTGTGGGTGATCATTCCCTTGCAGCAGGATATTATTATTTTTTTTAAAGTCACCTAGCTGTCCAACTGAGTGGGTCTTTTTTGTTGTTGGCATCCTCGTTCATCCAGAGTTGCCGTTCGAGACAGTTCAGCTTGTTTTTTTGTTTTTGTTTTTGTTTTTGTTTTTTAACTTTTATTTACTCCTGTTCTCTTTTCTAGTTCTCCTCAACGAATTGGTGTGTCTACAGTATATACTATCACTATGTGCACTGTATCTCCCTATGAAAAGTGGAACATAAGTACAATTTACAGTCCTTTAGAAAACACACACACAAAAGAAAAACTTTCTTTGTGGCACCAACAATATGTCTTGGTTACTTACAGGTACTCGTGTCTGTTGCTTGTCCAAATTTTGTTTTTCACTTCAATTTATTTTCAGCCTCCACCACAGCCACTGTTGTCACTATGGACTGTCTTAGCTAAAGTCACAGTACTACATTCTCTGATTGGCTTTTAATGGTCAATCACAGTCATGAACGCAACTCATTTAAAATTTTCTGAATAAATCTTGGCATATGGGAATGATTTTATGGTTGTATACCTTATGGCATTCTTATCCAGTCTGTAGGGAGAATATTTCAATATACATTTGCGAATAACTTTAGAAATCCCACATCGATTTACACATTCACATCACGAAGACGATCTTGATGCTCTTATGTAATGACTGAACAATGAAGGCCTGAGTGCTAACATGCTTTGTTACGGAGATGCAACACAACACGGTCAGCACGACTCATAACTTTCCTCTGTTTAACGTCATATGCAGTGTTGCAGTGCCAATTTTTATTCTGTACTGTATAATATTTTATCTAGTAGTAGTCTAATGTGCTTATCCTTTCGATAATGGTCACATATCTATAGCTCTAATGCAAGGAAATACATACCTACTTTTGAAAAAGTACTGTTTTTAAGTGTTAAGAAGTGCACCTGTTATCAAAGTCTTTCTACAATATTGATTAGTCATAAAATGTAAGCTGATCTGAAGGAGAGATTAATTATATGAGGATATATTCGGTTTTGTATATGTATTATTTATGCAAAATAAAGTTGATTGCTTGATTGATATAGCTTTATAGTAACATGTAGAGCTTACTATAACTTCATGTGTGAAGTGTAGTGTGGTGGAGTGGATGAAGAGGAATACACTAAGGTGGTATGGACATGTGCCGAGGATGCATGAAGATAGGCTGACAAAAATAGTTTATGATAGCAAGAGAGAGGGGAATGTTGGGAGGGGTAGACCAATTGCCACCTGGGAGAAAAAAGTTTGAGAGTTTGTTGAAGAGAGAGCAGGAAGGGGAGGATGAGTGTTTCAGAGAGCAAGTGAGGTGTGCAAGGATAAAATGGACTGGAGACACTTCTGCCATGGCCACCCCCTGTTGGGGAGTTCCCAGGAAGGAACAAGGCATTGGCGATATTGATTGATTGATTGATTGATCAAAACAGAGGTGCCGGAGCGGCGCTCCGGTGAGCTCCGGCAGCACTGCACCCCTTGTCATATGACTATGGATTAATTTAGTAACCTTGAAGTGTATAATTATGTTGTGTGTAACATATAAACACTTCAGTAACATTACTTTAATACATCAATTATTTTTCATTTTCAGAACTCTTCTGTGGTTGGGGATCCTGTTCCTACCACTGCTGGGAGCCACCTGGGTCCTGGCTGTCTTGTCTGTATCAGAAGATCTGGAAATATTGCATTACTTCTTCTCCGTCTTCTCGCTCCTGACAGCAGTATTCATCCTGGTAGGGTACTGCCTCCTCAACAGTCGTGTTCGAGACTCTCTTTACTTCATGTTCCTCACGTGTACGGGGAAGAAGGTGCCATACCAGGAGTCCCTCAGTGTTACCAGGACCTCTGTGGTCTCGGTATGTCTCACTCTTTATTTGTTTATTACAGAATACGGTAGTTCTTTCTCAGACATAGACTTACCGGTATGTCCTAGATGACTAATTGTGAGTAGGAGTTTGGAAAGAAAGCCAGTAAATTACTGCAACGCAGTGTAGACTGAACCTTTAGGGTATAACTGATCTCTAGATTCATTATGTAAGGCTTTTATAGTTAGACAAATATGAATGAAGTTGTGAACATTAGGGTCTTAGTGTGCATGTGTGTTGGTGCATACGTGCGTGTGTCTCGTCCTCTCTTCTCTCTTCCAGAACCATCTCTCTCCCTATCCTGCCCCCTTCACCATCACTGTGGTATATAGATCTTGGCATTACATCATCTGGATGTTACTTGTGCCATGTATCTTGTTATGTTGCTAGACTCACTTATCCTGAGACATTTACCTGCCATCTGATTCTTTCCCTCATACATTATCTACCACATGATGCTTTATGAAAAAGGGAAGTACATTACTTTAGACTTAATGCTGATTCTCATCAATCTTGTGTTTTAGGCTTTGGAATTTCAAATTGTTTGTAACCATAACAATAATAAAAAATGGGAAATAACTTTTCAGTTTTCTCCAAAACTTTATGATGTAAGTTTTATGTGAGGAAAGAAAATTAACAGAAATTACTCTTTTGACTTATCTAGTCTCACACGAACAAAGTCCTGATCTTTCTTATACACTTGTACACCATCCATCACTGGAAGATACTCTACCTACCAGAAATTAATTAATTTATTGGTGTGTTTCACTCTTTAACAGCGATCAGCTTTAACATACAATGATGACTTCAATATTCTGCGGCGCAACATTGGGATATCCACCGCCAGCACCACCTCCCGCTCTACCTGCAAGACTTCTAGTTCTCCTTATAGCCGTAGTGATGGAGTGGCTGTAGGTGGACGGGTTCCTTCCTCTAGCACCCCCAGCAACTACAATTCCAACACTGACCTCAACTCTCAGTCAGTCAAGTCACCTTATGCCTACAATGACTCCACGATGTTCCACAGAAAGCACGGTGAGACTCACTTGCTAATGACTGGCCTTCATAAATTTAATTTCTTGCCTCCATTTTACTGTTTCCATTTGTGCAGCAAAATCCTTCTTAAATATTTCAATGCAGTAAAACCTTGATAAACTGAACTTCAATATATCGAAATTCACTTTTTGGGGGACTCTGAGGTGCTCTGGACTGCTCCTTTGTTCACCAGAAATGTTTTGAAAAAAGTCTGGAAATTCCAACATCAAACATTGTGTGTTCGTACATGCGGTTAAACGTCCGTGCATGGGTGTCATGGGGCAAGTGTCTCACTGTCTCAGACTCTCCGTCTGAGTCGTGCCTTCATGTGTATAGTATCAATGTACTGCTCCTCACTATCTACACTCATATATGAGACCTTTTTTTGTTAGAGTATTATCTTTAACAGGGATACTAGAGGGTTTTAAGAAATGGATTAAAATTATGTAAGTATGTACAGTACATATTTTAAGAAATGGTTAAAATTAAAAAAAAATCTTCAGAAAAGAATCACTTGCTCACTGAATACTGTACAGTGGTCTAATCAGATTTTCTGAAGACTTAAAGGCCTAATGAGCTAAGACATTGCAAATGTAAGCTGGCTGGAGGTTGCAAGGTGGAGGGGGGGCTGATCAGGCATTGCCACATTCACCAAGTTTGTTTGTTTATTCAGTATTATATCCTCATATGATTGGTCTCTTATGATGTATGATTCTATAGTGAAACTATAGACTACTGTCTGTAATGTAATTTGTAATTTGACATGAAAATGAAAGGATAAGCTGTGTCGGAAGGTATTCACTCAGAATGCGTTCGTGTGAGAGTTTTAAGAAAATCAACTTACAACAGGGTCACTATAACACACTGTATAGTATATGATATGAAAATACCTTCCTAACAATGTTATTTATTGCCCTTGAGTAATACATGATGGCTTGTACACCAGGGAATATGCAGAAGCATAATACTGTACGTACAATACAGTATTACTTATTAAGTGCTGATAAATACACTATTGTACAATGTTATTTATTAAGTGATGATAAATACACAACTGTACTGTACTAATTAACTATGTGTTGAAGACAGATGTTGAGGTAAGCATGAATGGTGAAGGAGCTAAGCCAATCAGCTATTTGCCCTTTGTAAACAAACGACTCCTGGTGATGAGTGTGGGATTCTTTTCTCAGGAAAGTTGATTATTTTATGGTAATATTTTATCAACTTGGCACCAAATGAACCTAATTGATATGAGAATTATGGTGAAATTGCATAAAGATGTGTTAAATGTATCTTGGGAGAGGGAGCCACCCACCCGTGCTGCTAACCCCCCCTCCCACCTCCAGCTCCCAAATCGCTCTCAATCTCCCACACATAATATACCCCTACAATTATTTTTTCGAATTTTTATCTTCATATTACTGTACTGTACAGTATACAGTTTTTTCCTTATTCATAAGACAACCTCTTTGGTTATTTACATGTAACACTTTACAGTACAGTAGACCCTTGCTATTTGCAGGTGTGCAATTCGCAATTTCGACAGTTCACTGAAAGCAGATTGTGGCTAGCTTGCGAGCCTTATCCCGCAACCATTGCCTGTGATGTAGCATCTCGTGTTGTATTCTCAAAACATTAGTGTTTCTGTGTGAAATGGCCCCTAAAAGACTGCCTAATGTCATTGCTAGTGATGCTAGTTGAGTGAAATGTAAGAGGCTAAAGTCAGTGATGACATGACAAAGAAAATTGAATTATCAGATAAGTTAAAAGAGGGGATGAGTGCTGGTTGGTTGTTTGGTATAGGTATACAGTAGTGCACTAAGGTAGTATAAGTTGCTGTTTGTGGTTTTGCCTATTTGTGCCATTCCTTGGAACCTAACCCCCACAAATAACAAGGGCTTACTGTACATAACAATCATCTCGGTGAAAACAGTTGTTGGGAACTAGGCTTAAATCTGATTTTCAACCCAAGTGTTTTTGTTGTTGATGTAATAGTTTTTTAATAAAAGATTTTCTTTAAACAGTCCAGATAAGCAGTGTTATCTCCAACACCCCCTTCCCTCTATAGATTCACAGCTTCGTTCGGGAATCTGCCCCACTGAGTCTGATCTATTGAGGTTCTGCTGTAGTTCCTGAATCTATAACATTGGATAGAAGAGTATTCCAGAAATCCACTGCCTAGTGCGTGCGTGCGTGCGGGCGGGCGCGCTTGCTTACAGAGGTCTTGGTTTCTCGAGACTAAGAGTATTTTACCTGGCAGAAACCTGGTGGATACACTTTAAGAATAAGGTTACATTCGAATGTTGTGTTGACCACTAGATGAGGTGTTGTTATACCACAAAAGAAGTTAACTGACCCCTGGTTGATAAAATCCAAATATTAACATAAAATATCAAGCTGCTAACTCTTCTGAGCTACAAGGATTGTTTTCCACTTCCTGAAGCTTCCCAGTTACCATAGGTAATACTTAGAATTTATCCCCTGACACTGACCTACAAGTTATGGGCTCTTAACTGAAGGACAGTAGTTACACCCTGAAAGCTCTCAGTTAGACAGCTTACCCCAGTACCTGTGACAACATGGAAAGATTGTGGTAATGGGGAGTTTGTAAAGGTAATATAACCTGCAGGCCCTGACAGGATATTGTATGAGCTGCTTTTCATCGTTCTGGTCGAAAATGGGATTTTAGAATTAATGTTAAATTTATATATAGGCTGATCTGTTTTGGGTTCGTGAGTAGGGGATGGTATGATCTACATTTTAGAAAAAAAATTGGTTGCCCTAATTCCTGTAACAATAAGAGCATGATGGAAACTTTCTGCCTAATTTGTCCTGGCTATGATGCCAAAGAACCTTAGGGTTAGGGAACACAATAATGATTATTGGAATGGAAATGTGAAGTTACTTGGCAATGATTGTGTTTGTTCTTACACACCAGATTTTTATATTCTTTCTCTATTTTGCTTTTTGGTGTCTCAGGTGCTGGAGCCCGTAGCACCAAGCGCAGGGAGAGTGAGAGTGAAAGTGAGCTGAGCCTGGACCATCGTTCCTTAGACCTGGCATCTTCCCACTCTAGTGATGAGGACGACACCACCACACACAATGGTACACTTAGAGTCAATGAGCGAAGGACCAACCCACCACCAGGTACAGTAGTTGTTTTATGTTCTTATATTCTGTATTTAAATGTTTCGCCTTAATTTTTTTATATATATATTTTTTTTTTATGGGGATTAGCCCACCTGGGCACAGGTCACTGACCCACATCGGGGCCTGGGGAGAAAAAAAATGATAATAATACCGGTAATAATAATAATAATTCATAGTAAATAAAATAATAATGATAATAATAATAACACTAATAATAATAATAATAATAAAGAAATACACAAATGAAAAAAAGATCAAAATTGAGAAACAGTATACCGTACAGTGATCCCTCGGTTAACGAGCGCCTCAGTTAACGAGATTTCGGTTAACGATTTACCTTCCATAAGATTCTTGACTTCAGTTAACGAGCAATCCCTCGATTAACGAGTTTCTTACGAGCGGACCTCAACATGTTTTCGCTTGCATTTGGCGGTCCACCAGCTGTAGTATTAGTCCGCCATTATAGTAATCGGTTCTAGGGCTTAAATTCCTTACTATTTTAGTAAATATCATGAAGTTTATACTATTCAATAATTTTAAAAGTTTAATATTAAATTTTTTAGTCATTTTAACAATTATTGAACATAATTTAAGTACAGGAAACTAGTTTTATGCGCGCCATCCAGCCTGTCAACACACCAAACAGGCGTCAGTCTCTGTGTCTTTTCAGTGGAGGTAACATCTTGCTTGAGACTCTCTTCAACTTAACGCTTTTTTTCTGTGTTTCCAAGCAAATTATTGGTCATTTTGAAATTTATTTTACATATTGACAATATATAATGCAGTGCAGGGTTGACTTAAAGAAAATAATCTTGAATTACACCAAGAGAACTAAATTTTTTGGGGTGAAATGGCGCCATAGGGTGACTTCTCTTCCACCCCAATGCCTTCTCTTCTTTCTTCTCCTCCACCCCCATTCTAATTCCCATCATCATCATCATCATCCAGGAGCCTTCTACATACACACCTCAAAGTAAGTATACTTTACTACCTTTTTTGTTGATTTTAGGCAATTTTCGGTGAGCTGGAACCAATTACCCAAAAACCCATTGAAACAATGGTTTCGGTTAACGAGTTTTTCGGTTAACGAGCAACCTTCTGGAACGAATTGTGCTCGTTAACCGAGGGACCACTGTATACTGTATATGTTGTGTTGTCAATACTGTAGTAAGAGAAACAATTGAGACCCTGCAATTGTGTGCAAATGAGGTAGAAATTCAGATCAGCAACCTGGGACTTGGTCACAAGCTTTGTGATGCCAAATGGCAGCAGGGTCTACCATTAGACAACACATTATGCTTCCAATATCTTCCCAGGCGGTAGTACCTCCTTGTTTGGTAGCTGCCTACTACCTGATGAAGGCTGTATATCTTACATGTGATAAAGGTTGATTGGAGTCATTAGTGTGTAATGTTTACTTGCATCATAAAACTTTCTTTTCATGTATTAGTTTATCTATTGAATAAAACAATTAAGTTTTATGTAAATAAAAATTCTACTTTGTAAAGAAAAATGCTACAATATCCTGCATTAAAGGGTATAAGTGTTATAGTTGTTGGGTAAACAAAAAGTGAAATCATTATCAATGAAAATGATAATTTACATTGCTTCCTGTGGTATGTACAGAAGTTCCACCCAAGCCATCTAGCTACATGCCCAACATTTATGACTTGGACACTACAGCAGAGGCACTGCCCCCTCCTCCTCCTGGCATGATCGGTGGCCCAGGCCCTACTGGCTCCCCGCTCCTTCATAACATACGCCCTCTCTTTGCTACACGCTGGTCTAATCAGCTGCCACCAGCCAATCCAGGCATTTATAAAGGTTAGTAGGCGAAGCACACTGCCATAGTTGTTGAGATGCCAGAGGGAACCCTTCAGTTAGTATAATTATTCAAAGAATTTTAGGTAAATTGAAAAGAATATGTCTTTACCTGTCCACTACAGTATATTAAAGAATTAACTTCATTAATACAGGTAAATTCTGTGATCCTTATACTGTATCATAGCATAAATGAAATGTGTTCACCTCGTAAAGCTATCACTAGTAATTTTTTTTTATGTATTTTCATAGAACATAATATAACATCACCACTGTGGGCCAGTGAGAGGTTATCCACCACAACAGCGTCAGATAATGAGATGCCGGATAAAGCAGACAACTTGAGAGTGGAATCTCGTCCTGCCTTATCTCGCTATATGGACCAGGTCAGTCAAAACATATTGTTCAGCTATATGGACCAGGTCAGTTATAACACCTTGTTCAGCTCTATAGACCAGGTCAGTCAAAACATATTGTTCAGCTATATGGACCAGGTCAGTTATAACATATTGTTCAGCTATATGGACCAGGCCAGTTATAACATATTGTTCAGCTATATGGACCAGGTCAGTTATAACACCTTGTTCAGCTATATGGACCAGGTCAGTCAAAACATATTGTTCAGGTATATGGACCAGGTCAGTCAAAACATATTGTTCAGGTATATGGACCAGGTCAGTTATAACATATTGTTCAGCTATATGGACCAGGTCAGTTATAACATATTGTTCAGCTATATGGACCAGGTCAGTCAAAACATATTGTTCAGGTATATGGACCAGGTCAGTTATAACATATTGTTCAGCTATATGGACCAGGTCAGTTATAACATAATGTTCAGCTATATGGACCAGGTCAGTCAAAACATATTGTTCAGCTATATGGACCAGGTCAGTTATAACATATTGTTCAGCTATATGGACCAGGTCAGTTATAACACATTGTTCAGCTATTTGGACCAGGTCAGTCATAACATATTGTTCAGCTCTATGGACCAGGTCAGTTATAACACATTGTTCAGCTATATGGACCAGGTCAGTCATAACATATTGTTCAGCTATATGGACCAGGCCAGTTAAAACATATTGTTCAGCTATATGGACCAGGTCAGTTATAACATATTGTTCAGCTATATGGACCAGGTCAGCTATAACACATTGTTCAGCTATATGGACCAGGTCAGTCATAACATATTGTTCAGCTATATGGACCAGGCCAGTTAAAACATATTGTTCAGCTATATGGACCAGGTCAGTTATAACACATTGTTCAGCTATATGGACCAGGTCAGTTATAACACATTGTTCAGCTCTATAGACCAAGTCAGTTATAACACCTTGTTCAGCTCTATGGACCAGGTCAGTTATAACACCTTGTTCAGCTATATGGACCAGGTCAGTTATAACACATTGTTCAGCTATATGGACCAGGTCAGTTATAACACATTGTTCAGCTCTATGGACCAGGTCAGTTATAGCACCTTGTTCAGCTCTATGGACCAGGTCAGTTATAACACATTGTTCAGCTATATGGACCAGGTCAGTTATAACACATTGTTCAGCTATATGGACCAGGTCAGTTATAACACCTTGTTCAGCTATATGGACCAGGTCACTCATAACATATTGTTCAGGTATATGGACCAGGTCAGTCATAACATATTGTTCAGGTATATGGACCAGGTCAGTCATAACATATTGTTCAGGTATATGGACCAGGTCAATCATAACATATTGTTCAGGTATATGGACCAGGTCAATCATAACATATTGTTCAGGTATATGGACCAGGTCAGTTATAGCACATTGTTCAGGTATATGGACCAGGTCAGTCATAACATATTATTCAGGTATATGGACCAGGTCAGTTATAGCACATTGTTCAGGTATATGGACCAGGTCAGTCATAACATATTGTTCAGGTATATGGACCAGGTCAGTCATAACATATTGTTCAGGTATATGGACCAGGTCAGTCATAACACATTGTTCAGGTATATGGACCAGGTCAGTCATAACACATTGTTCAGGTATATGGACCAGGTCAGTCATAACACATTGTTCAGGTATATGGACCAGGTCAGTCATAACACAATGTTCAGGTATATGGACCAGGTCAGTCATAACACATTGTTCAGGTATATGGACCAGGTCAGTCATAACACATTGTTCAGGTATATGGACCAGGTCAGTCATAACACATTGTTCAGGTATATGGACCAGGTCAGTCATAACACATTGTTCAGGTATATGGACCAGGTCAGTCATAACACATTGTTCAGGTATATGGACCAGGTCAGTCATAACACATTGTTCAGGTATATGGACCAGGTCAGTCATAACACAGTACAATTTCCGTCCACTTGGTCACTTATCTTTCTTTACCCTCATCTTACATTACTCTTCTATACAGCATACAATCTCCACTCAAATCCCCATGTCTCTGTACTGCTAAATGTGTGTTACTAATAACTTAACTTCGATATTTGTGTGTTTCTTAATTTTGTGACTAAGTTGAGTAAACAATATCATTGCCATAGTTGGGGAGTTTCACAGTCCACCTGAACTTCAATGGGTAAGATATGTTCCATGACCTTATCAGTGACTTCCACATTACTATTGTTGTGCCTTTACTCTGATGGTAAGAGCTCTTGCCCTTTGGTCGGTGTTTCCACATCTATTTGAACTGTTAGGTCTTGTAGTTATAACACTGTCATCAAAGTTAGAACATTTTAAAAAATGAACTGATGTCTTCTCCTGACTGTGATCCTAGAATCTCTTAAGGCACTTACTGTACCCAATGTTGTATATAATTTAATTTGTCATTTTTTTTTGTTATAATTTCATTTGTTAAGTCTGATGAACACAACAAGAGATTTTTTCAAAACTTTACCAAATATAATGAATAAGCATGTTCCTGTTCATTCATACAGTATATTGATGACCTGTCTTGTATATTAGTTGTTGTGAGAAAATCATTACAGAAATAGAAATGTTTATGTAATCATAACTACACCATTATATGTGAATATTTAAGTTCATATAAACATTATAGTTATTATCCAAATTTTGCTCTTGATACTTATACCTTAGTGTGATTTTGTTGTTTCTTGCCTTTTGAGAACTTTACATTGGCTAAATATTTTTAGTAAGTGATCTATGAGAGCCAATAGATCCCCAGCCAGTGTCTGTTTCAGTTGTCCTAAAGGATCAAGTGTTAAAATGATGCTGGGAAGTTTATCTACCATTGAACTCATTTAGATATTAATTTTCTCCTATAAGATATATCAAATTTCCTCCAGATTAAATCTAGCCTCATTTCTAGGCTCGCTCCCGATATTCTCCTGCTGAAAACCAGTTTGGAACTTATTCACCAAGCACAAAGCATCGTTACTCTCCAGACACAAAGAAGTTCTCTACGGTAGACTCCAGGCGGTACTCACCAGATACCAGAAGATACTCCCCAAATACTTCTCAGTTACACTCACATGACAATTACTATCAGGAAAATCCATATTCTCATGAAGTTAAGCGAATATCACCCGAGAATCTAGTAGTAAGAACAGAATCTCGGGCGAGCAGAACAAGTGTAGACAGTGCTGACAAGAAGCGGTATACACCACCCAGCCATCAGCAGCAAGTTTATACACCACAGAGTCAAAAACGGTTCCTCCACAATCTAGCAGAAGGTATTGACTAATGTGTGTAGTATTAAGATAAAGGTGAAGATACTACTTGCAGTACAATAGTATATGACTGTATAGTTTGTTCTATGCTTTGCAGTGTTTGTATACATATATAAAGCTTATAGCACTGCAAAATTTTCCATCATTGCCTCATAAGTAAATTCTCCTCTTGCAATTGCTGATTTCCCCCTCACTTCTGGTCTTACCATGCACATGCTACTGTGCTCACTTTGGCTCCTGGCTAGAGAAAGTAGTCCTTGTTAAAACAAAATCAGGTATCAGTGGTGGTAGTGTATGCACAAAGTAGTTTTCAAATGTGTGCACCATGTTCCCGAGACCCAACCCATTCTCACGCCAACAGTCAGTGATCGCCAACCCATTCTCAGATCAACAGTTAGTGGTCAACCTATTCTCAGATCAACACTCAGTGATCATCCACTCAGATGCTGTTGTGATTGCTCATCATTATTCCGAAATATACTTTTGACACAGACATGACAGTTGATTGTCTTCATGGCTACTGTTGGAGCGTCTGAGTTCCTGGAACTTCTGAACCTTGGTTTGTGTCTATATTTGGTATGAAGATTCAGTTACACCTTTGTGAGGAGTTGCACTGTGACTGCTGATTGTTATTGTTCCATTTGAGGGGAAAAAATCCTACACTCATTGATATATTTTTGAAGCCTTGGCACTAAATTTTTAGCCAAGAAAGATGTGGCCTTTGTATAAATATGAGAGGATAAGCCAATCTGCCAGGAGCCTTTGAGAGTGCAATAGGGTTTTGATGCAATTGAACAAGTTCATGTGAAGAACAGGTGTCTCATATTTCAGAACTATTTTTCCCGGTTTCCACAGATGTTTTTTATCTGTATTTCCCTCTTTTATTTCCACCTGTGCCACTGGTAGAGAATGAATAATTTACTTCATATCAGAAACATTTCACTAAAGAGATGATTATGCAAAATTTGCTGTAACATTTTATCATTCAAGACCTTGATTGTTATTGTAGTAATGGTACTTAATATCATTATACAGATTTAATGATATTTATTATCTTATAAATAACCAGAGTATGATGATAAATGCACACGTTAATGAAGAGAAAGAAGTTGAGAGTATCCAAAGTAGTAATGAAAGCTGTGGAACTTGTATATTGTGTTTCTTTTACACTTGCTGTGTAATGGGATCAGAATAAGTACAGCTAGAAATAAGTGAAAATGTGCTCCCTCCGTTGCGCTCATCATGTGCGTCCGCCAACAGACCCAAGTCCTGAGGCTCTGCCAGCACCCGTGGTGAGCAGCATGGGTGGGGGGGACAACATGATGGAAGTAAATAACCTCAACATCTCTCCCTCCGACCCCCCTCCACCCTCGCCTCCCCCAACCCTCCCGGCTGCTCTTGTCACCACCCACAAGATCTCCGCCCTTACTCTAGGCATCTCTGACTCTGAGTAAGCTTACTGTTCTCATACAGAAGTTCTGAATATAAAACTTAACAAAAAGGCCACATTAGACATTCATGTTTTTTTACAAGAAATTCATAGCAATTATTGTGTGTCATTTCAAATACAGTATTAGTAGTTCTGGATAAAAATTTACAACATATATGCTCAAAATTTCATAAAACCCTATGGTGGTGGACAATGGAGATAACATTCTCTGGATCCACATTTGTCACTTTTATATTTGCCATTTTACAAAAGTTGGTCCCATCCATTTACTGTAGAAAATTATGGCAAAGTTAGTGTTGAAATGATGGGTAATTTTTTTCTGGTTTTCTTTGTAATTACATACTGTCTTATTTTCTTTGCCATCCATAGGGAAGATTAAGGTAAAATTGGTAAGGAATTAATACTCCCTTATCGAAGCTTACTTCATCTAAAGTTATACAGACAACATGACACACTGGCCTTAAGAAGTGTAGTGATGTATATTATTTAAATGAGTAAGCCTTCTGATATAGAAAATAAATTAATATGATCAACTTACTCAGCATGTAGAGCAAAAATGTGTAGTGTGTTATAGATGAACTTCTCCAGTATTTTGCAAACTCTGTATTTCTTGGTTTTCAGACTTAACTATGCTTGAGGGTTTCCTACTCATACCTTGACAGTATCTTACTTTCATACTTTTTTGTAATTTTAAGTATTTCTGGTTATTTGACATGAATTATATAAAAATACTTTTTCTTTCATTTCACCAAGTATCCACCAGTCCCTTCTTGTACTGTATTTAGACAAGCATGAATAGTATACAGTATAACATTCAATGTTGCATAAATTCATGTACGCTGAATATTTTTTTTTACATGTGAAATACAGTAGACAATGACATTAATGATAAGATATGGGCTATGGTTTTAGTCAATTATTTCCTCTTACAGCAAAGACAGTACTGAGACCACTGTCTGACAGAGAGACGGGGATGTCGCCGAGGCCCAGCACCGGGGAGTAACACAGCACAAGACATATAGATCTAAATAGAAAGACATAAATTAAGATGTTAAGAAATTCATAAAGCCAACTTTATTTTTAATACTACGTGATGAGTTGAAACAATGACATGTTAGCAGTTAGGTACACATATTGACCATACAAGGATCAGCAGAAAGAATATTAAATGATAAAATCTCGAGAAAGTTCTTTTTGGCTTGTGAGATTTGTAATTGAATATGTTCATTATAAATTACTTCCTTTTGCAGTCAGGCTCACTTTATATATATATATATATATATATATATATATATATATATATATATATATATATATATATATATATATATATATATATATATATATATATATTGAGATCAGCATTTATGGCTTTTGTCAACTTATAATATATTAAGTGTTTGTGAACTTGAACAAATACACTACATGTATACAGTTTATTGAATCATAAGTGCTTGAACGTTAGTGAAAATAAGAACACTGTTTATGTTACCCTTCAAGTCTAATCAGACATAGAACTTGAAATACATTCTAAATCTAACTTTAAGGAACTAGGTTTTCATAATCGCCAGCAAGCTCTAATTCGTATCTCAGCGCATGTTAATGGTATTGTTGATAAGCTAAAAGTCAGAGAAAGAACTCTTTATGGACAGATAGAAAACGTAAAACAAACAGCCTGAATTATTTATGATTCCTTTGAACAGTCCTAACAGAACATTACTTCCCAGTCTTACAAGCTGCAATGTTATTCGTAGTTGTGTAGAGCAATGGTTGTTGTTAGCATTGTGTATACGAATGGTATAAAGCTTCTTCAATTTTGCTTGTGTGATATCTTAAAATGTGATCTGTGTCCTAATTATCCTGGGTCAGAGTAATGTCCCAAGTTATCCTAGATCACATTAATGTCTCATGTTTTCCCAGGTCACATTACTGTCCCAAGTTATCCTAGGTCACATTAATGTCTCATGTTATCCTGGATCACATTAATGTCCCAAGTTATCCAAGGCCACATTAATGTCTCATGTTATCCTGGGTCACATTAATGTCCCAAGTTATCCTGGGTCTCATTAATGTCCCAAATTCCATGACAATATTTCATAATAGTCACTATTACAGAAAAGTTATCTGTTATAAGAAAAATGCAAAGGTGGACTTTACATAAAAGACAATTTTAAGATTAATGAAGAACTTCTTTTAGTAGGAAAACAGCATCATATCACTACTCGCAACAGACAACCCAGTGCAATGCTGTAAATATGTGTAGTGCACAAAGTGTACTCGGTGTGTGCAGATCTTATTTATGTGTATATTTTTCCTGTACAGTAAATATTTATTATTAATGTTCATTGTTCATGAGCAATTTTTTCAACATTGTATGCTTTAGTAAAGTAAATCCCTTGCTGAATGAGGTAGTGATATGTAAACTTGATTGTTTTGTTGTAAAACACAGCATGTTAAATAATTTTGTTTTTCCTTTTTGAGCAAAGGCATTGATCTCAGATGAGCTGTCAAAATGTCTTTGTGTATGAGTCAGTTGATCAACTGAATGCTCATGTAGAATTGTCCATTTTCCACTTTAGTCTAATTCTGTTAATATTGCTCTGTAAGTCCCCACATGGGAAGATCTTTTGTTGTTGTTAACTTATATTATTTGCAAGTTGTATATTATTTTGCAGTACAAAAAGTCCTTTTATGTGTAAATATTAATGTAAATATTTTAATAAATGTAAAGATGTCAGATACGACCAAGCACATTTCCTAAAGTGAAGAATTTACCATGATCAACATCTACTAGCTGTACAGATATCCATAGAGATACAAATGGGTTTGGTTAAAAGAAAAAAAATTTGTTAGGAGAATTTTCATATCATGAATAGAAAAACAAAGTGAAAAATAGGGTTTGGTTCCCCAATGACAAAAATACCCCAATATCATATTTCAAAAACATGAAATCACTTGACAAACAAGAACAAAACCCACCTAACTAATGATAAATGGTTCAAAAGTACTCTAATTTACTACCAAACACATAAAAAAGTAATAAAATGTTGTTTAATTTATGTACAGCTTTGTCTCAGGAGTCAATCAAGAGATGACAGGTTATGCATACTACTTTTAAGATCTCTCTCAATCACTGATTTCCCTTTCTCCCGTAAACCAGTAGGAAGGGCATCCCCTAATTTCCTGTCCAACTACTTCATTCTCATGTTCAGCAGGTCCCCATCCTGACGAAGCAAGCTGTGGTGAGACCTGGGCGTCATTCCCCTGAATGAACATCTCCATCCACACATTTCTTAACCCCTGACTTGCTCAAGCAACACTTATTGCTGTCTCTGTGTGCACAGCCTTGTAAAGCTTTCCTTGCTCACTTGTTGTGGCCGTCATGCCTTTAGATCACCAACATCATCCATCTATTCTTCATAAAAAAAGTGTCCTAATTCTAATTCCTCAAAACTACTCGGAATACTGCTCCAATGATCAATCACAAAAACAAATGGTAATACACATACAGTTGGCCCTCGTATTATGCGGTTAATGTAACCCGGAGGGTACCGCGGAAAGTGAGAAACGCGTAAAGTGAATAACATAACATATGGGATTAATTGAAATGGAGTCCGGGCCGATCCCCAAACTCCACTTTTTGACGACACACAACTATGTTGTAGTAAAAATATTATCTTAACTTTATGATGGCATGCACACACAATTAATAATTAAGAGAAATATCAATAATATTAGGTTTTTTAACACTTACATTAATAGAAAAGATGGCTGGGCGGTTGGTTCCGAGGCAGAGGGCAGATTATTGGCCCTCACCTGTATCACTTGTATCAATTGTATCACTATCCACCACAGAGGCTTGCAGGGCCTCTTTGTCAAACCCCCCAAAGTTCATATAAGTCCATATCCTCACTATAATTATCACTATCACTGACTTGGGCCGGCTGTAGTGGGTGGCGGGTGAAGAACTCGGTAATGTTTTGATGACCGGGCGACCTTGTGCGCACCATTTTCGCGCCTCTTACACAACATGGCGGATGGCGGGAGGTTTGGATCCAAAAATGGCGCGGCTTGCCAGCCGCTCTCCGCGTAATGGGGTTCACGACCGCGGAATGTGAAAATGTTAGGTTCTGGCAAGGCACCGCGTTAACGGTGAAACGCGGATTGTGGGACCACGTAATAGGAGGACCAACTGTACTTAATTTCACTTTCCTCAGAAACCAGGCACAATTTCAACACTCAATAATAAGGGTACAGTGATCCCTCGGTTAACGAATTACCTTCTATAAGATTTTTAACTTCGGTTAACGAGCAATCCTTCGATTAACGAATTTTTAACGAGCCGACCTCCACATGTTTTTGCTTACATTTGGCGGTCTTCCAGCTGTAGTATTAGTCCGCCAATACAGTAATCGGTTCTAGGGCTTCAATTCCTTACTATTTTAGTAAATATCAAGAAGTTTGTACTATTCAGTAATTTTAAAAGTTTTATATTAAATTTTTTAGTCATTTTAACAATTATTGAACATAATTGAAGTATAGGAAGCTAGTTTTTTGCACCCCAAACAGCCTGTCAACACACCATACAGGCGTCAGTCTCTGTGTCTTTTCTGTGGAGGTAACATCTTGCTTGAGAGACTCTTCAACTAAATGCTTTTTTTCTGTGTTTCCAATTAAATTAATGGTCAATTTGAAATTTATTTTACATATTAACAATATATAATGCAGTGCAGTGTTGATTTAAAGAAAATAATCTTGAATTACACCAAGAGAACTAAAATTTTATGGGTGAAATGGCACCAGGGGGTGACTTATCTTCCACCCCAATGCCTTCTCTTCTCCCTTCTCCTCCACCCCCATTCTAATTCCCATCATCATCATCATCATCCAGGAGCCTTCTACATACACACCTCAAAGTAAGTATACTTTACTACCTTTTTGTTGATTTTAGGCAATTTTCGGTGAGCTGGAGCCAATTACCCAAAAACCCATTGAAACAATGGTTTCGGTTAACGAGTTTCTCGGTTAACGAGCAACCTTCTGGAACGAATTGTGCTCGTTAACCGAGGGAC
This sequence comes from Homarus gammarus, assembly GCA_958450375.1. Lineage (NCBI taxonomy): Eukaryota > Metazoa > Arthropoda > Malacostraca > Decapoda > Nephropidae > Homarus > Homarus gammarus. The sequence continues at coordinate 73,547 of CAUDMG010000908.1, read as the reverse complement.
CACTGTACATGCCAGCTAAGAAATGGGCTTGTTTTCCTCGGCAGAGCATGTATTTTGAGACATCCATCTGGGTCAGTGACCGCCAACTGACTGAGACCCGGCCATTGAACGCGTCCCTTAGGGTGCTCGCCTGCCCCCTCATGACATCATCTATTCACGTATTTTTATTAGTTTTCCTAGGGACAAACGTAACATATTTTGAACGGGGAACTATCCACAATAATGTTAAATTTTATAATGTTCCTTAACTTCATAAATCATGTCTACATTAATTTGATAAACTACATTTAGTTAAGGTGCAAGCACTTCTTGCTTCTTGCTTTCAGCTCCCGCCACTAACTATCCTTCGTGACGAACAAGGAGGCAACTTGCATAAGTTTTCTCTTGCCAGTACACGTTTCTCGATAAGAGAGAAGAGTTTGAAACACTACTAAGAGTACACCAACCAGATATCGTAGGAGTTGTAGAACTGTTGTACAAGAACAGGAGAATCGACCCAGAGGAATGTGAGTTGAGTATTGCTGGATATGACTCATTTACGAACCTTTCTCAAGAAACTTGCAAGAGGGGTGTGGTTATCTATGCTAGGCAAGACCTTAGAGCCAGCCAGGCGAGGGTACAGGGAGAGGATGTTTTTGAAGAGTCCAGTGGTGTAAAATTAAATTAAAGGGAGGGGACTTACTTATCGTCGGGTGTATCTACAGATCCCCAAACTGTGGCCCACTAAATCAAAGGAACTTAAGAACCTTAATAAACAACGCGGCAATGTTCAACCCTAGCCACCTCCTTATCATGGGGGATTTTAACCATGGCGACATCTACTGGAGAAACGAGTCCACCCCAAATGACTTGAATAACCCTGCTACTCTTTTTGTAGAAACTCTGAGAGATAATTTTCTGTTCCAACATGTTAGAGACCCGACACATTACAGAGGGGAGCAAACACCCAAGCCACTAGACCTCATCATAACAAACGAGGAGGGTATGGTGGCCAAACTGGAACACCTTGCCCCAGTTGGCACCAGTCACCATATAGTGTTGTCATTCAGATTTAACTGTTACCTAGTTCAGGATAAGGCCAGGCCAAGGTGCAAATATTACAAGGGAAATTACAACGGGATGAGGGAAGAGATGAGTGGTATCAACTGGCTTGACTCATTAAGATACAAGAGTGCAGACACTACACTGAATATCTTAACAAGTAAAGTGACCCATTTGATCGATAAATATATACCCAAGACCTAACCCAGTGCTTCTAGGAATACGAGGGGATCCCTACACATGAACCATGCGGCGGTCGTCAAAATTAAGAAGAAAACCCAGAAATTCAAGACTTGGGTTGGGTCAAACGATGAGCAAGACAGGAGGATGTATGCAAGAGCCAGAAACCAAGCAAAGATATAGTGTAGAAGGGCTGAAAAGGAGTTCCAGAGGCTGGTTGCAAGCGAGGTCAAGTCAAACCCAAAGGCGTTTTACCGCTATGCAAAGTCGAAATTGAAAACGCGAGTAGGAGTATCAGACCTGAGGCTTATGGATGGTAGTTACGCAGATTCTGACCAGGATAAAGCTGAGGCATTGAACAGCTTCTTTTCCTCGGTGTTCACAAGAGAGGACACAACTAACCTTCCTGCGTTTGAGGACAGACAGTTCGACACAGCACTGACCCACATTGTGCTCACAGAAGAGGGTATTAGAAATAAACTGTCCAGGCTAAGGGTCCATAAAAGTCCCGGCCCTGACATGGTGCATCCTACAGTGCTAAGAGAGTTGTGCAACAAGCTTGCAGCGCCCCTGAAGATCCTGTTTTGTAAATGCCTGGATGAACAAATAGTCCCCAGTGAATGGAAAGTGGCTTATGTGAGTCCTATCTTCAAGAAGGGCGATCGGCACTCCACGAACAACTATAGACCGGTGAGCCTGACCAGCATAATATGTAAAGTACTTGAGAGTATTATCAGTGATGCCGCAATGGAACATCTAATACGAAACAATCTTGTAAAGGATTGCCAACACGGTTTTATGCCTGGGCGCTCCTGCTTAACACAATTGCTCAAGGTATTGGATATCTAGACCCATATTCTGGAACGGGGTGGTAATATCGACAATATTTACCTAGATTTTGCCAAGGTTTTCGACAGCGTACCCCATGAAAGGCTGAAAATCAAACTGGAAGGGTACGGAATTCGGGGAAATATCCTAGCATGGATAGAAGACTTTCTACATGACCGCATGCAGTGTGTGGTGATTAATGGCACGAAATCGTCATCCGTACCTGCAGAGGACCTGCACCCTAAAAAGTGTATTCGTCCCGAAGTCCCCCCTGCAACTGTTCACCTCCCTCCCAGGAGATTGTGAACACGGAAGGGGGTCGGAACAAGCACCCATCCCTCATCCTTCCGTAACAGGTGTGACATACTCCCGCAAGAATGGACGGACGGATCTCTCTACCAACCTTCAACCACAACGTAGTTCATGTGGAAGCAATCCTCATCGGCTCTACAGCTACAGACGAGCAAAAGTACGGCGCCCTGCTTTGTTCCTTGCCCACTGAAGTCGCCACACAAGTCTCACAGACCATCTCCAACCCTCCAGTGAACAACAAATTCGCCACTCTGCGGGATGCCTTAAAAACGCATTACCAACGGACCCGCCCCAGTCTCCTACAGAACCTATCTTCTATCTCCCTTGGAAACTCAACTCCGGGATTTCTCTGGGAGGAGATGTGCAGGTTGAACTCCCGGTACACAGACAGACTTCCTGACTCTATCCTGCGCCAGCTTCACGCACAAAAGCTACCCACACAAGTACGCAACATCCTGTCCGCAGTAGATTACTCTACGGCACCAGAACTGTATGCAACCGCGGCAGACAGAATTTTCAACGAGTGCACTGCTGCGCCTTGCCGCCACGGACAACCCCACGGTCTCACCAGTACCTACCACCGAACTTGTAAGCCGGGTCAACACCCTCAGCCGAGCAATACCTCACGAGACATCAGGGACCTGTTGCAAACTTTGAACCGCAAGTTGGACACCATTGAGCAGTTCTGCTCCTCCATACCCGCTGCTGTGCCAGTTCCTGACTCACGCACCACGCCCTACAAGTCCCGACGCACAGCAGCCAGCCCCCAGCACAACAAATATACCCTCTGCTGGTATCACCAGACTTTCGGCCGCAATGCTCTAAACTGTGAGCCCAATTGCACCTATTCGGGAAACGGCAACACCGGAGGCTGGTAGACGCCTCAGCCCCTGTCCCTTCGGGCGTCTCATTACTGCACGTCACCGACTGTACCTCTGGCAAGAAGTTCCTCGTCGACACAGGTTCATCGGTCTGCATCATCCCTCCCTCACTACAAGACACGTTAAAGCAACCCTCTTATGACCTGTTCGCTGCCAACGGTACCTCCATCGCCTCCTACGGCATACGCACCCTTGCCTTAGACCTCGGTCTGCCCAAGACTCTGCGTTGGTTATTCGTGATCGCAGACGTTTCTCAACCCATCCTTGGTTTCGACTTCCTCACCTTCCACAAGCTCGGCGTCTACCCAAGCCATCTATGCCTCATCCATGAGCCTACAGCACGCAAGATCCAGGGTTCTCGTGCCAGACACACCGACACTATCACCTGTCTTGCGCCTTCCAACGAGTTCTCCCTGCTTGACGAATTCAAGGAGCTTTTCTCACCCCGAGTCTTTCTACCCCCACCACCTACGTCGGGAATTTTCCATTACATCGAAACCGAAGGTCCACCAGTCTTCTCACGCCCTCGCCGCCTGCGCCCTGAGCTCCTGAACACAGCCAAAGCAGAATTCAACAGACTACTGCAAGATGGCATCATCCGTCCTTCAAAGAGTCCATGGGCATCGCCTCTTCACATGGTTCCCAGCAAACCCCTGGCGACTGGAGGGTGTGTGGCGACTACAGAGCCCTGAACCTCATCACCAAACCTGACAGGTACCCTATTCCGCATGTCCAGGACTTCCACCACAAACTTCATGACAAGACTATCTTCTCGAAGATCGACTTGGAGCATGCCTTCCACCAGATCCCTGTAGCACCTGCAGATACCCAGAAGACAGCCATCACCACTCCGTTCGGACTCTTCGAGTATTGTCTCATGAGTTTCGGCCTGCGCAATGCAGCACAGACTTTCCGGAGGTACATGGACCATATGCTTCGCGACCCCGATTTTGTCAACGTCTACATTGACGACACCCTCGTCGCATCTTCAACACCTGCCGAGCACCAACACCACCTACAACTCCTCCAACGCCTGCAGAACAACAACATGAAAGTTCACCCTGCTAAGTGCATCTTTGGAGCCTCCTTCATCGACTTCCTCGGTCACAGAGTCTCGCCCAGTGGCATACAACCCCTACCACAGAAGATAACTGCCATTAGGGAGTTCCCCAAACCTGAAGCGGCGAAGAAACTCCGAGAATTCCTGGGTTTAGTCAACTACTACCACCGCTTCATTGACAACGCTGCCACCGTCCTAGTCCCCCTCTACGACCTTCTCAAGGGACTTCCTAAGAAGTCTCGCAAGCCTCTCGTGTGGACTCAAGAGGCTGTTATGGCATTCACCACTATCAAACAGCACATTACACGCCTCACCCTCCTGGCCCATCCCGCACCTAACGCCCAGACCACTCTCACAACGGACGCTTCTTCTACTGCAGTGGGCGCCGTCTTACAGCAGGAGATCAACGGAATTCTCACGCCCGTTGCTTTCTTCTCACAACGGCTTCAATCACCACACCTCAAGTACAGTGCCTTTGATCAAGAACTCCTGGCCATATACCTGGCTGTCAAACATTTCCAGCACTTCCTCGAAGCCCGTTAGTTCACCATCTTCACTGATCACAAGCCCCTCGTCCACGCCTTCGCTTCAGCTTCCCAGTCACATATACCTCGTGTCCTGCGCCACTTGGCTTACATCTCGGAGTTCTCCAGCGACGTCCAACACATTAAAGGCAACCACAACGAGATCGCCGACGCCCTCTCTCGTTGTATATCCAACATTCTTCCCTCATCTCCACCCATTGATTATGAGCAGCTCGCCGCGACTCAAGAGAACGACGAAGACCTGGCAGTATACAAGACATCCCCCTCAGGCCTCACACTCCAAGAACTCCCTGTTCCTGGCACAAACATAAAATTGTGGTGCGACGTATCCTGTGAGCAGCCTAGACCGTTCGTGCCTCACATCCACCGCCGCGCTGTTTTCGACCGCATCCATGGTCTCAGCCACCTGGGTGTGCGGGCCTCCCAGCGCCTCCTCACGCAACGTGTCGTCTGGCTCGACATCAAGTCTGATACTAAGAAATGGGCTGCCCAGTGCCTGGCCTGCCAGTCCTCCAAAATACATCGTCACATACGGGCCCCCTTAGAAACCTTTCCTATTCCCAAAGGACGTTTTCAAGTAGTACACCTCGACATCATGGGACCTCTTCCATCATCCTACGGTAACACCTCCATCTTCACCTGCATCGACCGTTTCTCCAGATGGACAGAAGCCATTCCCATGCCCAATGCTACAGCAGAGACTACCGTCCGCTCCTTCATGTCCTGTTGGGTTTCCCGTTTTGGCCCCCCCCCCCCCGCAACCGTCATCACCGACTGAGGAGCCCAGTTTGAGTCACAACTCTGGCAGGACCTCCTCGGTACGTCTAGGCAACGCACTACAGCATACCACCCTCAAGCCAACGGCATGGTAGAGTGGTTTCGCAGGCAGCTGAAGGATGCACTCAAGGCACAGCACGACCCTTACAGCTGGACTGATGTGCTTCTCTTAGTGCTCCTCGGCATCCATGTGTCACACAAGGAGGATATGGACTGTAGCCCAGCAGATCTCACACTAGGCGAGCCCCTTCGCCTACCCGGGGATTTCTCACTCCCTCCTGACCTCCACCAAACCACTCCTGCCGTTCGTCACGACTTACTCCAAAAGCTACGACAAGCAGTTTCTGCATTCAGAGCTACTGCTCCACGCCAGCCTCCTCGGCGCCCTGAACACATCCCTCCTGCACTACTCACAGCCGAGTATGTTTTCGTCAGGCATGATGCTCACCGCAACCCACTACAACGCCCCTACGATGGACCCTTCCAGGTGGTTACCCGTTCAGCAAAGTTCCTGACGATTATCCAGAATGGCAGACATGACACCGTCAGCATAGACCGAGTCAAACCGGCCACCTTATCCGTTGGGCCCCCGAGCCCAGCAGCACCACCAACAAACTACGCCTGCACCAGTCTACCCGCAGTTACCACCGGCAGCAACACCACGCCCACAACATTTCTGGGCACCCTCTTTTCACCCTCAGGTACCCCCTGCTCCTGTCCTGGACCCTGCTGCTGTTGTAGAACCTGCTCCTATCATAGACCCTCCTCCCGTCATAGAACCTGCTCCTGCCATGGACCCTCCTGACATCGCCCCTGACCCGGTCATCCCAGCTAGAGACCATGAGGACACAGCCCCTGCAGCAACAGGAGCACAACAACCATTCTTGTACAACCTCCTCTAATCCCACAGGTTTTGTGTCACTAGACGGAGTTACTACACGTAGCGGCCGAGTCGTACGTACACCTGCCCGGTATGTGTCATGTGTGGGATGCAACCCGGACAACATCCAGCCTCCCGCCGCGCCGGGAGTGGAGGGGGAGTATTGTAGTGGATCCTCTCCCCTACAACTCCCAACTGAGCTCCAGCCATGCACCTACCAGCCAATCAGCGTACAGCCAGCTACGCCGAGAGACTAGGTCTATGCAGTGGACGTAGGGGTACGATCGCCGACCTAGTCTCGACCTTCAACCTCCAGCTCAGGATCAGAGCGTTTCACACCTTACGCTTAAGCCGCTGTGATTGGCCCTCTCGCTACGCGCACCCCAAATCCTGATCCTCGTAAATTGTATAATTACGCTACAATTTTAAACTGGTCAGTTTTGATGTAACATCTTGTAGTGGATTTATCCCCTACAAACGCTGTTTGTCGCTGAGTAGCCGACCCCATGAATTCTCCAGTGAATGCCTCGTGGTCTAGGTCAACCAGCGCCGCCTTTCATGATTTAGGTCAACTACTAAGCCACGCCTACCTCCGCTATTTAAGACCTGACCTCGTGGTGACCACTCTTCTTTCGACCTACACCAACCAGCCAGCAACACTTCCACCTCCTCCGCCGCTGCCTGGCGGCCCTCGCTCCCGCAGGCGAGCATGGCGACCCACAAGCTGTCCTCCTCTGAGCATCCTCACCAACCAGCTCTCTCTACATCACGCTTGATACCACGCTGCCACTTCCCAGCACCAAGCTGCATTGTACATCCAATACAACATGTATACAGAGAGCACATTTTGAGCTTCCTTTCTCCATTCCATCCTGAGTGGAACCCAAACATAGCATACCCCCACAATCTCTCCTTACAAAGGTCCCAGTTGATGATTTACTGGAGTTCCTCATAGATTCCCTGGATAATATTCCATTGCCAGTCTCGAAAGACGACTTCATCGAGCTCATCAAACTATGTATTAAGGATTGTAAATTTGAATTTAATGGAGATTATGATGCTCAAAAATTTGGTATGGCAATGGGTAATCCACTCTCACCTGTATTAAGCAACCTATATACGGAATTCTTTGAAAAGAAACTAATAAGTAATATTTTACCACCTTCAGCAGTCTGGTTTAGATATGTTGATGATGTATTATGTCCCTGGCCATGTAATGAGGACCTAAAAGCTTTCCTGCCACAACTTAACAACTTAGCCCCCTCGATCAAATTCACTATGGAATTAGAGCATGACTGTAAATTGCCTTTCCTAGACTGTCTGATCCACAGAATAGGTAACACCCTTAAGTTCAGTATTTATAGGAAACCTACTAATGTGTGTTCATACATTCATTATTATTCTGCCCACCATAATAGAGTCAAACAGTCAGTATTTTCATCAATGTTTTTACGTGCTTTGAGAATTTGCAGCCCAGAATTCATTGATGAGGAATATTGGCTTGAAACTTAAGTTGAGTTTCAGTGCCAACTGATTCATCAAAGAAATGGGTTTTATCTTTCTTTTTGTTGTCTCTGTGTAGACAGGCTCAGCAAAAGCCCTAGCCTGATCTTCTGTTTCATCAAACTGACCCTGTCTCATTTCTGAGACACGGCACGGCACTCATTATTTACTAATGATATTTTACATGTTGCATTAAATGGACTTCAGTGTTATATTACGTGTGTGTTTGTGTCTATTTTTTGTGATATTGGCATCTCTTATAGACTTACACTATTTTTTTGCTTACAGATTATTCTTGGGGATTCTCATGAGATAAATATGTCGTCCCTGAAAAATATCTGAGTGGCTCACAAAAAAGAAAGTTAAAAGCAGCCAAAGCTGCACAACTGCAATCAGTTCCAAAGCTGACAAATTTTTTTAAACCAAAAGGAGATTCAGAGCCAAGTACCAGTGACAGTAAACTCCCAAGGGATGACACAGTAGATGGTCACTTTCATGATTCAGATGACGAAGCGAGGTCAGCTGAGTCACAGTCATAGAGATTAAGTAAATCAGCACCTACTGTACAGCAATGGAAGTACCACCTGTGACTGAAGCTTCATCCAATTCATCTCAATTGACTTATAAGAAACATTCTGTGGAACAAGGTGTCAGTGTTGATTTGTGTGTATCAAGTGATCCAGCTGACAATTAATGATAAACTGATTGAGTATTTACTAAACCATCCTCTTGATCTAAATTGTGAACAAGGTGACTTCTCAAGATCTGCAAGAAGTGAAAATGTGGGTGAAAAGGAAAGCGTTCGATTTATGCCCAAATCCTTGTTTACACGTGAAATGGCAAATGATGAAAAAGTTAAAAGGGAATGGCTTGTGTATTCTCCAAAAACTGGAGATGTATTTTGTGTTCCATGCAAACTATTCAGCAAGCAAGTCTCATTGTTTACTAGTGGGTTTAGCGACTGGAAAAACTGCCAGCATAGAGTTGCTGAACATGAAAGTAGCAAAGAGCATAAAATCTCAGTTACTACTTGGGGTGTGAGGGCAATTACAACAAGGCGAATTGATTCCAGTTTGGCTTTGCAAGTAGAATTGGTGAGAAAATACTGGCTAGAAGTTCTATTGCGCATAGTTGAAACACTAAAATTGTTAACATCAAGAGGTCTTCCTCTCAGAGGTAGTGATGAAAGAATAGGCTCTAGCAACAATGGGAATTACCTTGGAGTACTGGAACTCCTGGCGAAATTTGACCCTTTTCTTGCACAGCATCTGGAGAAGTATGGTGCTGTAGGTAGTGGAAAGACTTAATATCTCTCAAAAACGAATTGTGAGGAAATGGTCAACCTGATGGCTGAAGAAATTCACTCAATTATCATAAGTGAAGTGAAACAAGCCAAATATTCAGTTAGTGTAGATTCCACACCGGATGTTAGTTATACTGACCAACTTACATTCATGGTTCGTTATGTCAAACCTGATGACAAACCTGTTGAGCGATTTCTGAAGCTCATAGACATACATGAGTCATGACCACGGTGCAGAGAGCATAGCCTCAACTGTTGTACAGTTAATTAAAGATGTTGGTCTTGATTTGAGTGACATGACAGGGCTGAGCTATGACAGTGCTGCCAATATGTCAGGCATTTACACTGGTCTCCAAGCCAGAATAAAGGCTATGAATCCCCTGGCATATTATGTCCCTCGTGCAGGTCGCTCCTTGAACCTTGTAGGAACATCAGCTGCCAGCAGTTGCCTTGGGTCTGTTTCATATTCCAGATTTTTGCAAGCCTTATACAACTTCTTCTCAGCCTCCACATATAGATGGGATAACTTGAAAGCTGCACTACCTGCTGAAGGGTGTAGTGGATCTCTCCCCCTACAACTGTGTATCCGCATTCCAATGCGACAGTATCCTAGCAACCAGCCAGCTGCTCACGGGGGTCACCACCTGCTACATCTACCCTAGCAACGGAGTCCAGCAACCAGCGAGTTCCCACGGGTTTACTTCCGGCTGCTGTGTATATAAGCTCTCAGTCTCTCCATTGACATGGATTCTGCCCTACGTTCCTGAACACGCAACACTTCCTCCAAGCAAGCTCCTCGCTGTCCAGCTCTCATTCAACCTGGAGGACAGCAACACGCAACATCTCCTCTAACGAAGCTCCTGCACAGATACCTCCTAAAACACGTTACTCACTGAACGCATCTTCTGAGCGAGCTCCTCACCACACAGCATCTCCAGCACCAGACTATCTTGTATATAATATATTTTATATAAGAAAACCACCACCGAGAGTTTCCATCCATCCTGAGTGCTAGACAACATAATATCACGAAACCCTACAAATGGTGACCCCGGAGTGACGCTCTCATGCAGGATGGAGGACGGACGGATCTCTCTACCGACTTTCAACCACAACGTCGAGGACTGGTTAAATCATGTGGAAGCAATCCTCATCAGCTCACAAGCTACTGACGAGCAAAAGTACGGTGCCCTGCTCTCCTCCTTGCCCACGGAAGTCGCCACGCATGTACCATGGACTACTTCCAAGCCTCCAGAAAACAACAAATTCGACACCCTGCGGGACGCCTTAAAAACGCATTACCGACGGACCCGCCCCAGTCTCCTGCAGAACCTATCTTCTATCTCTCTTGGAAACTCAACTCCGGGACTTCTCTGGGAGGAGATGTGTAGGCTGAACTCCCGGCATGCAGAGACTTCCCGAACTTATCCTGCGCCAGCTTCACGCACAAAAGCTCCTCACACTTGTACGTATCACCCTGTCCGCAGTAGATTACTCATCAACATCTGAACTTTACGCAACCGCGGCAGATAGAATATTCAACAAATACAGTGCTGTGTGCCATGCTGCCGCAAGCCACTCAGTGGTCACACCTCCACTTAGCCCCGGTTTCGTCAACCTGATCAACGCTCCTCAGAGAAGTAGCATTCCACCAGACAAGCAAGACATCAGGGACCTGTTGCAAACTTTGAACCGCAGGATGGGCACCATTGAACAGCTCTGCTCCTCCATGTCTGCTTCTTCTCCTGTTCCTGCCCCACGCACTGTGTCCTACCAAACCCAACACCCCGGTCCTGCTCCAGACCCCGCCGCCAGCCCCCAGCACAATGTACCTACCTTCTGTTGGTACCATCAACGTTTTGGCGCTAAAGCTAGACGCTGTGAGGCTCCCTGCAACTACACGGCGAAGCAACATCTACGGAGACTGGTAGGCGCCATAACCTCCGCCACTATCAAGCAGCACATCACACGCCTTACTTCTGACATTGACCTCTTCACACCTGCTGCCCGTCACGACCTACTACAAACACTACATCAGGTGGTTTCTGCATTCAAGGCTACTGCCCCACGTCAGCTTTCCCACTGCCCTGAGCACATTCATCCCGCACCTCCTCCGCCAATCTACTCACCATTGCCACTTAGAGCACCACCTCGTCCACAACATTTCTGCATACCCTCTTTTCATCCTCAGGTACCTACTACTTCTGACGACCCCGCAGCCGGCCCTAATGACCCAGATACCCCATCCGGCCCCCCTCCGCCTGCGCCGATAGAAGGACCACATTCCTCACCAGTACAACCTTCTCCTATTCACAACCCTCCTTCTCCCTCTGCTTTTCCCACAGATCTCGTGCCTCCAGACAGAGTCGTCTCCCGCAGCTGCCAACTGATCCACACCCCTGCCCGTTTTGTCTCACATGTGAGATACAACCCTGCCGACAAGTCTCCTGCAGTGCCCTGAGGGGAGGGGGAGTATTGTAGTGGATCTCTTCCCTACAACTGCGTATTCGCATTCCAATGTGACAGTATCCTAGCAACCAGCCAGCTGCTCACAGGGTGATGGGGGGGGGGGGGGGGGTCATCACCTGCTATGTCTACCCTAGCAACGGAGTCCAGCAACCGGCGAGTTCCCACGGGTTTACTTCCGGCTGCTGTGTATATAAGCTCTCAGTCTCTCCATTGACATGGATTCTGCCCTACGTTCCTGAACACGCAACACTTCCTCCAAGCAAGCTCCTCGCTGTCCAGCTCTCATTCAACCTGGAGGACAGCAACACGCAAAATCTCCTCTAACGAAGCTCCTGCACAGATACCTCCTAAAACACGCTACTCACTGAACGCGTCTTCTGCGCAAGCCCCTCACCACCCGGCATCTCCAGCACCAGACTGTCTTGTATATAATATATTTTATATAAGAAAACCACCACCTAGAGTTTCCATCCATCCATCCTGAGTGCTAGACAACATAATATCACGAAACCCTACAAGGGATTGTAGTGAAATCCCTTTCAGAAACTCGCTGGAGTGCGAGGGCTGATGCTGTTAAAGCAATGTTTTTACATTACCTTGAGATAAAGTCAGCACTGGAGAACATATGTTCTGACAGTAGACAAACTGTGGCTACAAAGTTTGAAGGTGAAGGCCTCATAAGACAAATGGAAGCATTTGATACAGCACTTCTTCAAAAGTCTTTAAACTTCCTAATAAAATAGCTGTATTCAACAAATGTCTGGCAGGGCTCCTTCTATGCATTCCTAAATCGACTATAGAACTCATTGGCCTTTGCAACAGTGTAAGCAGCGCACTTTATCCTTTCAAGCAAACCATAGTTTCAGAAGCCTTATTTGACAGCATCGTGACAAATATTGGTAACAGAAAAGAAACAATAAAAATGGTTCAACTTGACACTGAATCTAAATACAAGTTTCACCCTTTAAGCAAACCAGGCAGTATTTAAGTACTCCAGGCAGTATATAAGTACCACCAACATATAGGCTTTACTAACGTACAATATTGTTAATGAAAGTGGTGAGAATACGTTAAAGTTTGCAGTTATGTAATAGATCTAAATTTGCTTTAGTTACTCCAAGATGAAGAATTTTCTGTAGTGCCCCAAGAACGAAGGCACATTTTCTTTCTTGTTAAATTATTGAAATCCTTATGTTTTCAGTTATTTCACACCAAAACTCATTTTACTTTTAGACTCTATTACATGCTAATATAGTTTTACTTAAATGGTAATAAATGATTATTCAAATGACGGTTTTATATATTCAACGTAAGAAAGTAATAAGATGACAAATGATAAAGGAGGTTGTAGTGGACTAGTCCACTACAAGGTGATCGCCATCTATGAGTTAACAGCGCTACTAAACCTTCATTACGGGTACAGGGGAGAGTTTCTCGTCTGGTGGTTCTGGGATGCATCACCAGCAGGAGCCACTAGACAGAGAAACAAGGTGGAGGACGGATTAAGTTTACGACGACTTTTGACAGCCCTGAAAATATCCGCCTGAGGCATCGGTAAGACATTTATTAATAATATTGCATCATATATATAACGTTAATAATACTAAGTAGTTGTTGGTGTTTTATTAGAGTCAGATAAAGTGTATTTAATGAGCAATTTAGTCCATTGTTTTGGGTCATCTGCTGGAGGTGGTGACATACTGTTTTGGTTTATTTTCACTTGTTGCCACTATACGACATCAAAGTTGAAAGTATGTATTTCCTATAGTTTTTTATTTTATAAACTAATTTGACCTTCATTTCTGGTGCAAATCGATATTTTTTTTAGATAAGCTTCCGGTGAATTTTTATAAGTGGACAACCATGGATTGTTTTTGTTAATCAATGTGTTGTTCTGATGGTTTAGACAATGTTAAGACACTTTTAGGTGAACATCCATTGGCTGTCCTCTGGTTTTGTATGAGAATAGTATTTTGTCGAGATTTTTCAGTGTTTCACTCAAATCTGACCCCCCCTTTTTTTTTGGTAAAGTAGCATGTTGTGCAAAAAAAAAAAATCAATTTTAACAAACTGATAATTTGCACTAAAATGGAGGTCAAATTTGAGTAAAGCACCAAAAGTACACAAAAAACCTATTCTCATACCAAAGGAACTAACTAACCTACCTAACCTAACCTAATCAAATCAAATCAAATCTAACCTACGAGGTGTTGGTGGTAAGGAGGAGACCATTGACATTAAGTGAGGAGTATAACCTCGGGTAAACATGGCGGGAACCTGCGGACAGCCAATGAACCAATATTAACCCACTTTTCTTCAATGACGTTTCCCTCGCAAATGACTTAAATATAGCAGGGAGATTAGGTAATTTTAAGTAATTTGTGAGGGAAACGTCGTAGAAGAAACGTGTTTTAACATTGTCTAAACCATCGGAAAAACACATTGCTCAACAAAAACTCAATAGTTGTCCACTTGTAAAAATTTACCACCCTGCCCCCACACTTCTCAGAAACTGGAGCTATAAGAATCAAGGTAAAAAGTGTTCAAAATGCACAAAAACCCATCAGAAAAAGTTTTGGATTTAACCTAACCAACCTAAACTAACCTGGGTGTGTATCGCCATGTACGAACATACATAATAAAATGTTAAATATCTCACTTAAACGTATTTCGTGCCATAAATGTCATTGAAGAAAAGTGTCTTAGAATTGTCAAAATTAATGATTGCATTTAAAAAATTCCCGTGATTCATTTAGTGACAAGTGAAATGCCAAAAATAGGTTTTCTGAGCGTATTTTGTGTTTCGAGCAATTCTGACCTTCATTTCTGGCATAAATGAGTCTGTGGGGTACGGGTTGTTTCTCCTCCATCCTGTGTGAGTGCGAATCTCCTGGGTCACCAATTGTGGGTTACGAGATGTTGGTTCACACTCAGGATGGGATGGAGAAAGGAAACTCACAATGTGCTCTCTGTATACATATTATATTGGATGTACAATGCAGCTTGGTGACTGGTGCTGGGAGGAGGCAGTGTGGTTACAAGCGTGAGTAGGGAGAGCTGGTTGGTGAGGGTGCTCAGAGGAGGTGTTGCTTGCTGCGGCTGTAGCTAGAAGAAGGGGCAGGTCACGGCCAGGTGTGGTCTTATTTAGCGGGGGTAGGCCCCCGCTTTGTTCGGCGTCGCTGGTTACCTGACCTTGACCACGAGGGATATGCTGGTAGATTCGCGGGGGTCGGCCAGTCAGCGACACATGGCGTTTGTAGGGGAGGAATCCACTACAAGCATGGAGATGTGACTTCCATTACCGGGACGAGTTTGATTTTGTTAATTTTTTTCACGGGTGTTATCATTATAGTAAGTATTTTAAGAGGCAACATTTACTAAAAGCTAATACCTGTACTGTATAATCTGTCCTATTATAACCAACCAAAGAGACCTACCTAACCTTACCTAACTTCCTAGCCAGTTTTTGGACTCACCATATTAAACAGAAAGTACTTATTTTGATATCTGGTACCAATGAAAGCATCTTTACAGAAGTATCACGGTGTAATTTGTATTTTTGTGGACGTCAGAGTACATTCGGACTCAGCGGGTCGGCTATAAGCAAACACGACGCGGTGAATCGGCAGATTTTTCTGAGGAGTATTTATGATAAATAAGTAATTAATTGCATACAAAGCAGAGACATCATTTTCGTGTCACGTGATCAGTTTTCCCGTGTTTCCTCTCATTTCCCTCACCCTTCATGTCCTATGATCATAGAAAAAAATAATAAAAAGTGCATATAATTAAAATAAAAAGTTGTGGCCTCTTTTGAAATATTATAATAAGAATATCTATGGAAAATATGAACAAAATCGAACATCTTCGTATTTCTGATGGTAGTGGTGTTCTGAGAAAAAAATAAATTCAAACCAGACATAACCTTTTCTAACCCATAACACTTCAAATCATATATAAAGGTTACTTTATGTAACCAATGATAAAAGAAAACGTTATTTAATTTTTTTTTTGTGTGTTCAGTGTTTCTATGTTTTGCCAGTGTTATTTCTTGTCTTCAGCATTTATAGGTCATGAGTGAAGTTGATAATGTTTTTTTTTTAAATTTGCACTTGCATAAATCACTTAATAGATTTGAACTGTCCTCTGATTGGTCACAGCAGATTATGTGAAATTCAAACGAAAGAGATTTAAATATTAAATTGCACAAAATTTTTTGCCAGCTAGTGCAATAAGAATCCATCAGTATTGTTGTAGCTTCATCCTATTTTGGTCACGTCCACAAAATGTAACCACGATTGGTTGTGTATGAAACCGGGTATATTGATTCAGTTTTTGCTCGTCTATCACAAAAGGTTAGGTAGGTTAGGTTAGGTAGGGTTTTAAATTTTGTTGATCCTCTCATGTTCAAAGTCTAACTCAGTTTGGAAGAATGATTGTTGTTGCTAGTGTTAAAGGAAATAAAGGTCATATTTATTTATTAGAAAAAAATAAAAACACGTAAAATTGTAGTTTGGGTCAAGCACCTACTTTCCGAAGGTCAGACTCATTGTAAACATCAAAAAACCATTGGAAAACTTAATTTCAACCTAACCTAACCTATTTGAGTCATCAGTTTCTGCATGTGGTATTAAAAAAATAAGTAGCTTTTATTATACGTATACGAAGTTGTTATTTGACCCGGATTCCAGGCCAAATAACCATCGGCTATTTGACCGGGACCTGCAGGGATTGTATACGATTTTAATGGGATTGTAGTCAGGATGGTTGGGGGCATTAAACTAGTCATTACACTACGGTATTATTTAATTGTAGAATTTTCTGTGGTCAAAAGTATTTAGTTTTATTTTAGATTCCTGTCAAATAACCAGTGGTTATTCTGGGAGATACTGATCTAATAACCCCTGCCTATAATATAATACTTTAGTTTTACAGTGTTTTCCAGGAAGCTACAAGGACCAACAACACATCTCATTGTGACAAGTTCACACTCAACTATACAGACTGTCTGGGCTCGTATATGACACCGTTAACGGCAAACGGGGAAACTCCTCTGACGTGTAGGAGGTAAGACTGACTTTGTTAGTTCACATCATCTCATTAAGTGTATAAGCCAAGTGTATTATGTGTGTATGTGCTCTTGTACAGTATTAAAATAAAAGTGTGTACAGTAGGGTCGGGATATTAAATCAATTTTATATAACGATTTTTTTATATCTTGGCTACCAAAATTATCGACATTTTCCGATGTATAGCGATAATTTTTTTTTATTTTAAGAGGGAAATCGGGCAGGAAATATTTCAAAATTATCTCAACAGTATAAGATCAAAACTTTAAGCCTAAAAACCACAGTCACTCTTACTGGAAGTCAAAGGAGAGTTGATTTATTATGACAGCTGGGCCGGAGCCAGACACTGGTTACCTAGTGGTATTTATTTATCTGTCATATAGGGGGAGTTTATGTTCTCTTATAAAATGTCAATGAATTGGAGTTGAGAGAATATAATTAACATTGCTGGAATTCTTGTAAGATAGTGATTAATTTTAATATAAACATGCTATAGTTCTCAATAGATATAAAATTTTAATAATTAATTAGTACATTTTAGTATTAATGACTAAATTTGTTATCGCTTGTGCAAAATATATGTCTATATTCAAATTATTAGGTGTCTTGCAAAGATTCGAGCAATGTAATTTACTGTATATTCTGCTAACTGTAGATTGCCATGCTGTCAAGTTTAGTCACTTTTATTGGCCTCCAGAACCTAACCCTATTTTCCCCATTGATTACCGGTACATGCAATTATATACCGCGATTTAGTATACTGTATAGAGAACATCCTTGGACCCTATCTCGCGATATATCCCGACCCTACTGTACTGTATTTACGTAAATGAGGTCTTTGTGCATGTGTATTCGTTTAAGAGAGTTTGTGTGTTTATATGATCACACTTGTATTTTTTTAAGTGTGTGTGTGTGTGTGTATGTTTTGTATAAATGTTTGAATATGCTGAAACCTGAATCAAAATTAACTGAATTGTATTGTAAATAAATATTGACCTACTCATGAATTCCAGCGTTACGTAATCACACATCAGAGGCAATTTTAGAGGAGGAAATTAAAATTTCTGATTACTATCCATTTTTGTCCCTTGCAGTACATACTTTCCTGAAAGAATTTATTCTAGTCTTAGCAAAGCCTGTTTTGGCTTGATAATATCTCAAAAAGTCCACTGAAATTATCAAGGTAAATGATCTGTTACGTAATCACACAACTTTTAACACTTGTTTTAGGGGAAAATGTACACCTTAAAAACCTGTGATTCTTGATAGTCAGCAATTTTCAGCAGGAATTGCATTTCAAAGTATAATGTATATGCAGATATGAAAGAACAGGGTTTGGTAATTAAAAAAGCATTTAAAACAAAAAGTTTTGAGGACTTTCAAAATTTCACTATTGGGGTTACTTTTACATGGAATTCATGTAACTGTACTTGCCTAATGGCCACCAATAAAGGTGGTCATGGTGAGGAAAGGAGGCCAGTGGACTGTATAGGATTCCTTCATTGCTTGTGATAGTCATATTAAGGGCTATTTTGAACCACGGTACTGTACTGTTCATACTTCCTACAGCTTGTGCTGGTCGACTGTTCCCTAGGTCTACCAGTCTCTGGGTGAAGAATTGTGCACGATGACTTGGCAAGCATAGAGTCGTGTCCCATCGTGTCAAAAATATTGCCCGGATTCATGTTTTCCATCTCCCCAAGTTTTGAATGTGTCTTTATTTTGTTTTTCTTTAAAGTACATTACAGTACTGTATATTAATAATTTTTAACTTCTTTTTTAAAGTTGAACATCATTGTTTATCAATTATGATACTTTACAAATACTGTACGTACTACTTTTTATTATTACCTTTGTCTACGTGTAAGTTTCACTTCAGTAAATTAAATTTTTATTTAAGTAGTTTTGATGAAGACTATTTTGTACATTTTAATTTTTACATAGTAACAGTGGTGCAGTACTTTATCTTAAGTAATATTTTCAGGCACTTTCTCCATCACTGCCTAAAGTGGACCTGAAGTGAGCCAGACCTGATGTGAACTAGAATGAAGTGGGCTGGACATTAACTGGACCTGCACGAACTGGACGTGAAGTTAACTGGACCTGAAGTTAACTGGACCTCAAGTACTGTACTGTGTGGTATTGTATTTAATATTGTTCTGGTACTTTGAATATTATGAAGGTTGTACAGGCATTGCCCAGTTTATAAGAGAGTTCTGTTCCTTAGAAACCTATAGTAAATTGAATCAATTTTCCCATACATGACCATTATAAAAGACATGATGCATTTCTACAACAAAATGAGTTCCCCAGAATGTGTTCAAATGATGTACACGATGATTATAAGGCAATATGGGAGCTCCCGTATCGAAGAATGAGTTATGTTCTTGAGGCTTGTGTTTCGAGTCCAACTTTATTCTTGTAGATAAAGTATATACAATAGAGCTATATATACCCAGCATATTACAATATAAATTACCAGCTGTTAACAGTATTTTAATGTACAGGTTTATTTGTACTGTATATCTTAAAGTTGGTAATTAGAGGAACACCTTTATATAATGACTATATTATGAGAAGTGAAATACACATACGGTAATACTGTAATAGTTTTATACCCGTACTTACGAGGCGTCGATAAAGATTGTAAGTAAAGTTAACAGTAAACATCTTTAATAAATATAGATGTTGGTTTTCACTCCTTAATTGGAGATGAGTGGTTTATGAAAAGTCCCGAGCTCTATCCCCGACAAGTTGTTATATCATTGTATAAATTAATTAACAGTGATTAATGCGTATTCGTATTAGCCAAGGGGGATTTATCCTGGTCTCTGTGAAGTGAAGTGTCAGTAACAGGAATTATATACTATATACTGTATAGTCTTCATTATGGAAATTTCAGATAGCCCTGCATCGTTTCTTTCATCTTTGCTTGTAGTTGGCCATCCCGTCATCCCGGCCGAGCACGACGTAAGGAGTCCCGGCGATCAGTGGCTCGGGGTCATCGACAGTTCGATTGCGGAACAATTAGTGGTTGTAATGATGCTTGGAATATTTTAATGAAATTTTTCTCAATGCTAATTTCAGTACTCGCCAACTATTGGTTTTTCAGGTGATTGGTTGGTGCTGTTATGTTCTAATGGATGTACTTAATTACTGAAATTAATCCCACCAAATTTCAAGTCTGAGAGAAAATCATATATGGGTGAAAAAACACGTAAGGGGGGACCCTTACGCGTTTTTTCCATGGTCGAGACAGAACGCGATATACGCGATTTTGTTCAAAATCACAGTATAGGTACTCCTGAGCATGCCGAGTCCGGTCCAATCATCGACAGTTCGATTGCGGAATAATTAGTGGTCGTAATGATGCTTGGAATATTTTAATGAAATTTTTCACAATGCTTATTTCAGTACTCTCCAACTATTGGTTTCTCAGGTATTTGGTTGGTGCTGTTATGTTCTAATGGATGTACTTAATTACTGAAATTAATCCCACTAAATTTCATGTCTGAGAGAAAATCATATTTGGGTTGAAAAACGCATAAGGGGGGACCCTTACGCGTTTTTTCCAGGGTCGAGACAAAACTCGATATATGCGATTTTGTTCAAAATCACAGTATAGGTACTCCTGAGCATGCCGAGTCCGGTCCTATCATCGACAGTTCGATTGCGGAATAATTAGTGGTCATAATGATGCTTGGAATATTTTAATGAAATTTTTCACAATGCTTATTTCAGTACTCTCCAACTATTGGTTTCTCAGGTATTTGGTTGGTGCTGTTATGTTCTAATGGATGTACTTAATTACTGAAATTAATCCCACCAAATTTCATGTCTGAGTGATAATCATATTTGGGTGGAAAAACGCATAAGGGGGGACCCTTACGCGTTTTTTCCAGGGTCGAGACAAAACTCGATATATGCGATTTTGTTCAAAATCACAGTATAGGTACTCCTGAGCATGCCGAGTCCGGTCCATCATCGACAGTTCGATTGCGGAATAATTAGTGGTCATAATGATGCTTGGAATATTTTAATGAAATTTTTCACAATGCTTATTTCAGTACTCTCCAACTATTGGTTTCTCAGGCATTTGGTTGGTGCTGTTATGTTCTAATGGATGTACTTAATTACTGAAATTAATCCCACCAAATTTCATGTCTGAGTGATAATCATATTTGGGTGGAAAAACGCATAAGGGGGGACCCTTACGCGTTTTTTCCAGGGTCGAGACAAAACTCGATATATGCGATTTTGTTCAAAATCACAGTATAGGTACTCCTGAGCATGCCGAGTCCGGTCCTATCATCGACAGTTCGATTGCGGAATAATTAGTGGTCATAATGATGCTTGGAATATTTTAATGAAATTTTTCACAATGCTTATTTCAGTACTCTCCAACTATTGGTTTCTCAGGCATTTGGTTGGTGCTGTTATGTTCTAATGGATGTACTTAATTACTGAAATTAATCCCACCAAATTTCATGTCTGAGTGATAATCATATTTGGGTGGAAAAACGCATAAGGGGGGACCCTTACGCGTTTTTTCCAGGGTCGAGACAAAACTCGATATATGCGATTTTGTTCAAAATCACAGTATAGGTACTCCTGAGCATGCCGAGTCCGGTCCTATCATCGACAGTTCGATTGCGGAATAATTAGTGGTCGTAATGATGCTTGGAATATTTTAATGAAATTTTTCACAATGCTTATTTCAGTACTCTCCAACTATTGGTTTCTCAGGTATTTGGTTGGTGCTGTTATGTTCTAATGGATGTACTTAATTACTGAAATTAATCCCACCAAATTTCATGTCTGAGAGAAAATCATATTTGGGTGGAAAAACGCATAAGGGGGGACCCTTACGCGTTTTTTCCAGGGTCGAGACAAAACTCGATATATGCGATTTTGTTCAAAATCACAGTATAGGTACTCCTGAGCATGCCGAGTCCGGTCCTATCATCGACAGTTCGATTGCGGAATAATTAGTGGTCATAATGATGCTTGGAATATTTTAATGAAATTTTTCACAATGCTTATTTCAGTACTCTCCAACTATTGGTTTCTCAGGTATTTGGTTGGTGCTGTTATGTTCTAATGGATGTACTTAATTACTGAAATTAATCCCACCAAATTTCATGTCTGAGAGAAAATCATATTTGGGTGGAAAAACGCATAAGGGGGGACCCTTACGCGTTTTTTCCAGGGTCGAGACAAAACTCGATATATGCGATTTTGTTCAAAATCACAGTATAGGTACTCCTGAGCATGCCGAGTCCGGTCCTATCATCGACAGTTCGATTGCGGAATAATTAGTGGTCGTAATGATGCTTGGAATATTTTAATGAAATTTTTCACAATGCTTATTTCAGTACTCTCCAACTATTGGTTTCTCAGGCATTTGGTTGGTGCTGTTATGTTCTAATGGATGTACTTAATTACTGAAATTAATCCCACCAAATTTCATGTCTGAGTGATAATCATATTTGGGTGGAAAAACGCATAAGGGGGGACCCTTACGCGTTTTTTCCAGGGTCGAGACAAAACTCGATATATGCGATTTTGTTCAAAATCACAGTATAGGTACTCCTGAGCATGCCGAGTCCGGTCCTATCATCGACAGTTCGATTGCGGAATAATTAGTGGTCATAATGATGCTTGGAATATTTTAATGAAATTTTTCACAATGCTTATTTCAGTACTCTCCAACTATTGGTTTCTCAGGCATTTGGTTGGTGCTGTTATGTTCTAATGGATGTACTTAATTACTGAAATTAATCCCACCAAATTTCATGTCTGAGTGATAATCATATTTGGGTGGAAAAACGCATAAGGGGGGACCCTTACGCGTTTTTTCCAGGGTCGAGACAAAACTCGATATATGCGATTTTGTTCAAAATCACAGTATAGGTACTCCTGAGCATGCCGAGTCCGGTCCTATCATCGACAGTTCGATTGCGGAATAATTAGTGGTCGTAATGATGCTTGGAATATTTTAATGAAATTTTTCACAATGCTTATTTCAGTACTCTCCAACTATTGGTTTCTCAGGCATTTGGTTGGTGCTGTTATGTTCTAATGGATGTACTTAATTACTGAAATTAATCCCACCAAATTTCATGTCTGAGAGAAAATCATATTTGGGTGGAAAAACGCATAAGGGGGGACCCTTACGCGTTTTTTCCAGGGTCGAGACAAAACTCGATATATGCGATTTTGTTCAAAATCACAGTATAGGTACTCCTGAGCATGCCGAGTCCGGTCCTATCATCGACAGTTCGATTGCGGAATAATTAGTGGTCGTAATGATGCTTGGAATATTTTAATGAAATTTTTCACAATGCTTATTTCAGTACTCTCCAACTATTGGTTTCTCAGGTATTTGGTTGGTGCTGTTATGTTCTAATGGATGTACTTAATTACTGAAATTAATCCCACCAAATTTCATGTCTGAGAGAAAATCATATTTGGGTGGAAAAACGCATAAGGGGGGACCCTTACGCGTTTTTTCCAGGGTCGAGACAAAACTCGATATATGCGATTTTGTTCAAAATCACAGTATAGGTACTCCTGAGCATGCCGAGTCCGGTCCTATCATCGACAGTTCGATTGCGGAATAATTAGTGGTCGTAATGATGCTTGGAATATTTTAATGAAATTTTTCACAATGCTTATTTCAGTACTCTCCAACTATTGGTTTCTCAGGCATTTGGTTGGTGCTGTTATGTTCTAATGGATGTACTTAATTACTGAAATTAATCCCACCAAATTTCATGTCTGAGTGATAATCATATTTGGGTGGAAAAACGCATAAGGGGGGACCCTTACGCGTTTTTTCCAGGGTCGAGACAAAACTCGATATATGCGATTTTGTTCAAAATCACAGTATAGGTACTCCTGAGCATGCCGAGTCCGGTCCTATCATCGACAGTTCGATTGCGGAATAATTAGTGGTCGTAATGATGCTTGGAATATTTTAATGAAATTTTTCACAATGCTTATTTCAGTACTCTCCAACTATTGGTTTCTCAGGCATTTGGTTGGTGCTGTTATGTTCTAATGGATGTACTTAATTACTGAAATTAATCCCACCAAATTTCATGTCTGAGAGAAAATCATATTTGGGTGGAAAAACGCATAAGGGGGGACCCTTACGCGTTTTTTCCAGGGTCGAGACAAAACTCGATATATGCGATTTTGTTCAAAATCACAGTATAGGTACTCCTGAGCATGCCGAGTCCGGTCCATCATCGACAGTTCGATTGCGGAATAATTAGTGGTCATAATGATGCTTGGAATATTTTAATGAAATTTTTCACAATGCTTATTTCAGTACTCTCCAACTATTGGTTTCTCAGGCATTTGGTTGGTGCTGTTATGTTCTAATGGATGTACTTAATTACTGAAATTAATCCCACCAAATTTCATGTCTGAGTGATAATCATATTTGGGTGGAAAAACGCATAAGGGGGGACCCTTACGCGTTTTTTCCAGGGTCGAGACAAAACTCGATATATGCGATTTTGTTCAAAATCACAGTATAGGTACTCCTGAGCATGCCGAGTCCGGTCCTATCATCGACAGTTCGATTGCGGAATAATTAGTGGTCATAATGATGCTTGGAATATTTTAATGAAATTTTTCACAATGCTTATTTCAGTACTCTCCAACTATTGGTTTCTCAGGCATTTGGTTGGTGCTGTTATGTTCTAATGGATGTACTTAATTACTGAAATTAATCCCACCAAATTTCATGTCTGAGAGAAAATCATATTTGGGTGGAAAAACGCATAAGGGGGGACCCTTACGCGTTTTTTCCAGGGTCGAGACAAAACTCGATATATGCGATTTTGTTCAAAATCACAGTATAGGTACTCCTGAGCATGCCGAGTCCGGTCCTATCATCGACAGTTCGATTGCGGAATAATTAGTGGTCGTAATGATGCTTGGAATATTTTAATGAAATTTTTCACAATGCTTATTTCAGTACTCTCCAACTATTGGTTTCTCAGGCATTTGGTTGGTGCTGTTATGTTCTAATGGATGTACTTAATTACTGAAATTAATCCCACCAAATTTCATGTCTGAGAGAAAATCATATTTGGGTGGAAAAACGCATAAGGGGGGACCCTTACGCGTTTTTTCCAGGGTCGAGACAAAACTCGATATATGCGATTTTGTTCAAAATCACAGTATAGGTACTCCTGAGCATGCCGAGTCCGGTCCTATCATCGACAGTTCGATTGCGGAATAATTAGTGGTCATAATGATGCTTGGAATATTTTAATGAAATTTTTCACAATGCTTATTTCAGTACTCTCCAACTATTGGTTTCTCAGGCATTTGGTTGGTGCTGTTATGTTCTAATGGATGTACTTAATTACTGAAATTAATCCCACCAAATTTCATGTCTGAGTGATAATCATATTTGGGTGGAAAAACGCATAAGGGGGGACCCTTACGCGTTTTTTCCAGGGTCGAGACAAAACTCGATATATGCGATTTTGTTCAAAATCACAGTATAGGTACTCCTGAGCATGCCGAGTCCGGTCCAATCATCGACAGTTCGATTGCGGAATAATTAGTGGTCGTAATGATGCTTGGAATATTTTAATGAAATTTTTCACAATGCTTATTTCAGTACTCTCCAACTATTGGTTTCTCAGGCATTTGGTTGGTGCTGTTATGTTCTAATGGATGTACTTAATTACTGAAATTAATCCCACTAAATTTCATGTCTGAGAGAAAATCATATTTGGGTGGAAAAACGCATAAGGGGGGGACCCTTACGCGTTTTTTCCAGGGTCGAGACAAAACTCGATATATGCGATTTTGTTCAAAATCACAGTATAGGTACTCCTGAGCATGCCGAGTCCGGTCCTATCATCGACAGTTCGATTGCGGAATAATTAGTGGTCGTAATGATGCTTGGAATATTTTAATGAAATTTTTCACAATGCTTATTTCAGTACTCTCCAACTATTGGTTTCTCAGGCATTTGGTTGGTGCTGTTATGTTCTAATGGATGTACTTAATTACTGAAATTAATCCCACCAAATTTCATGTCTGAGTGATAATCATATTTGGGTGGAAAAACGCATAAGGGGGGACCCTTACGCGTTTTTTCCAGGGTCGAGACAAAACTCGATATATGCGATTTTGTTCAAAATCACAGTATAGGTACTCCTGAGCATGCCGAGTCCGGTCCTATCATCGACAGTTCGATTGCGGAATAATTAGTGGTCGTAATGATGCTTGGAATATTTTAATGAAATTTTTCACAATGCTTATTTCAGTACTCTCCAACTATTGGTTTCTCAGGCATTTGGTTGGTGCTGTTATGTTCTAATGGATGTACTTAATTACTGAAATTAATCCCACCAAATTTCATGTCTGAGAGAAAATCATATTTGGGTGGAAAAACGCATAAGGGGGGACCCTTACGCGTTTTTTCCAGGGTCGAGACAAAACTCGATATATGCGATTTTGTTCAAAATCACAGTATAGGTACTCCTGAGCATGCCGAGTCCGGTCCTATCATCGACAGTTCGATTGCGGAATAATTAGTGGTCGTAATGATGCTTGGAATATTTTAATGAAATTTTTCACAATGCTTATTTCAGTACTCTCCAACTATTGGTTTCTCAGGCATTTGGTTGGTGCTGTTATGTTCTAATGGATGTACTTAATTACTGAAATTAATCCCACCAAATTTCATGTCTGAGAGAAAATCATATTTGGGTGGAAAAACGCATAAGGGGGGACCCTTACGCGTTTTTTCCAGGGTCGAGACAAAACTCGATATATGCGATTTTGTTCAAAATCACAGTATAGGTACTCCTGAGCATGCCGAGTCCGGTCCTATCATCGACAGTTCGATTGCGGAATAATTAGTGGTCGTAATGATGCTTGGAATATTTTAATGAAATTTTTCACAATGCTTATTTCAGTACTCTCCAACTATTGGTTTCTCAGGCATTTGGTTGGTGCTGTTATGTTCTAATGGATGTACTTAATTACTGAAATTAATCCCACCAAATTTCATGTCTGAGAGAAAATCATATTTGGGTGGAAAAACGCATAAGGGGGGACCCTTACGCGTTTTTTCCAGGGTCGAGACAAAACTCGATATATGCGATTTTGTTCAAAATCACAGTATAGGTACTCCTGAGCATGCCGAGTCCGGTCCTATCATCGACAGTTCGATTGCGGAATAATTAGTGGTCGTAATGATGCTTGGAATATTTTAATGAAATTTTTCACAATGCTTATTTCAGTACTCTCCAACTATTGGTTTCTCAGGCATTTGGTTGGTGCTGTTATGTTCTAATGGATGTACTTAATTACTGAAATTAATCCCACCAAATTTCATGTCTGAGAGAAAATCATATTTGGGTGGAAAAACGCATAAGGGGGGACCCTTACGCGTTTTTTCCAGGGTCGAGACAAAACTCGATATATGCGATTTTGTTCAAAATCACAGTATAGGTACTCCTGAGCATGCCGAGTCCGGTCCTATCATCGACAGTTCGATTGCGGAATAATTAGTGGTCGTAATGATGCTTGGAATATTTTAATGAAATTTTTCACAATGCTTATTTCAGTACTCTCCAACTATTGGTTTCTCAGGCATTTGGTTGGTGCTGTTATGTTCTAATGGATGTACTTAATTACTGAAATTAATCCCACCAAATTTCATGTCTGAGAGAAAATCATATTTGGGTGGAAAAACGCATAAGGGGGGACCCTTACGCGTTTTTTCCAGGGTCGAGACAAAACTCGATATATGCGATTTTGTTCAAAATCACAGTATAGGTACTCCTGAGCATGCCGAGTCCGGTCCTATCATCGACAGTTCGATTGCGGAATAATTAGTGGTCATAATGATGCTTGGAATATTTTAATGAAATTTTTCACAATGCTTATTTCAGTACTCTCCAACTATTGGTTTCTCAGGCATTTGGTTGGTGCTGTTATGTTCTAATGGATGTACTTAATTACTGAAATTAATCCCACCAAATTTCATGTCTGAGAGAAAATCATATTTGGGTGGAAAAACGCATAAGGGGGGACCCTTACGCGTTTTTTCCAGGGTCGAGACAAAACTCGATATATGCGATTTTGTTCAAAATCACAGTATAGGTACTCCTGAGCATGCCGAGTCCGGTCCTATCATCGACAGTTCGATTGCGGAATAATTAGTGGTCGTAATGATGCTTGGAATATTTTAATGAAATTTTTCACAATGCTTATTTCAGTACTCTCCAACTATTGGTTTCTCAGGTATTTGGTTGGTGCTGTTATGTTCTAATGGATGTACTTAATTACTGAAATTAATCCCACCAAATTTCATGTCTGAGAGAAAATCATATTTGGGTGGAAAAACGCATAAGGGGGGACCCTTACGCGTTTTTTCCAGGGTCGAGACAAAACTCGATATATGCGATTTTGTTCAAAATCACAGTATAGGTACTCCTGAGCATGCCGAGTCCGGTCCTATCATCGACAGTTCGATTGCGGAATAATTAGTGGTCGTAATGATGCTTGGAATATTTTAATGAAATTTTTCACAATGCTTATTTCAGTACTCTCCAACTATTGGTTTCTCAGGCATTTGGTTGGTGCTGTTATGTTCTAATGGATGTACTTAATTACTGAAATTAATCCCACCAAATTTCATGTCTGAGAGAAAATCATATTTGGGTGGAAAAACGCATAAGGGGGGACCCTTACGCGTTTTTTCCAGGGTCGAGACAAAACTCGATATATGCGATTTTGTTCAAAATCACAGTATAGGTACTCCTGAGCATGCCGAGTCCGGTCCTATCATCGACAGTTCGATTGCGGAATAATTAGTGGTCATAATGATGCTTGGAATATTTTAATGAAATTTTTCACAATGCTTATTTCAGTACTCTCCAACTATTGGTTTCTCAGGCATTTGGTTGGTGCTGTTATGTTCTAATGGATGTACTTAATTACTGAAATTAATCCCACCAAATTTCATGTCTGAGAGAAAATCATATTTGGGTGGAAAAACGCATAAGGGGGGACCCTTACGCGTTTTTTCCAGGGTCGAGACAAAACTCGATATATGCGATTTTGTTCAAAATCACAGTATAGGTACTCCTGAGCATGCCGAGTCCGGTCCTATCATCGACAGTTCGATTGCGGAATAATTAGTGGTCATAATGATGCTTGGAATATTTTAATGAAATTTTTCACAATGCTTATTTCAGTACTCTCCAACTATTGGTTTCTCAGGCATTTGGTTGGTGCTGTTATGTTCTAATGGATGTACTTAATTACTGAAATTAATCCCACCAAATTTCATGTCTGAGAGATAATCATATTTGGGTGGAAAAACGCATAAGGGGGGACCCTTACGCGTTTTTTCCAGGGTCGAGACAAAACTCGATATATGCGATTTTGTTCAAAATCACAGTATAGGTACTCCTGAGCATGCCGAGTCCGGTCCTATCATCGACAGTTCGATTGCGGAATAATTAGTGGTCGTAATGATGCTTGGAATATTTTAATGAAATTTTTCACAATGCTTATTTCAGTACTCTCCAACTATTGGTTTCTCAGGCATTTGGTTGGTGCTGTTATGTTCTAATGGATGTACTTAATTACTGAAATTAATCCCACCAAATTTCATGTCTGAGAGAAAATCATATTTGGGTGGAAAAACGCATAAGGGGGGACCCTTACGCGTTTTTTCCAGGGTCGAGACAAAACTCGATATATGCGATTTTGTTCAAAATCACAGTATAGGTACTCCTGAGCATGCCGAGTCCGGTCCTATCATCGACAGTTCGATTGCGGAATAATTAGTGGTCGTAATGATGCTTGGAATATTTTAATGAAATTTTTCACAATGCTTATTTCAGTACTCTCCAACTATTGGTTTCTCAGGCATTTGGTTGGTGCTGTTATGTTCTAATGGATGTACTTAATTACTGAAATTAATCCCACCAAATTTCATGTCTGAGAGAAAATCATATTTGGGTGGAAAAACGCATAAGGGGGGACCCTTACGCGTTTTTTCCAGGGTCGAGACAAAACTCGATATATGCGATTTTGTTCAAAATCACAGTATAGGTACTCCTGAGCATGCCGAGTCCGGTCCAATCATCGACAGTTCGATTGCGGAATAATTAGTGGTCGTAATGATGCTTGGAATATTTTAATGAAATTTTTCACAATGCTTATTTCAGTACTCTCCAACTATTGGTTTCTCAGGCATTTGGTTGGTGCTGTTATGTTCTAATGGATGTACTTAATTACTGAAATTAATCCCACCAAATTTCATGTCTGAGAGAAAATCATATTTGGGTGGAAAAACGCATAAGGGGGGACCCTTACGCGTTTTTTCCAGGGTCGAGACAAAACTCGATATATGCGATTTTGTTCAAAATCACAGTATAGGTACTCCTGAGCATGCCGAGTCCGGTCCTATCATCGACAGTTCGATTGCGGAATAATTAGTGGTCGTAATGATGCTTGGAATATTTTAATGAAATTTTTCACAATGCTTATTTCAGTACTCTCCAACTATTGGTTTCTCAGGCATTTGGTTGGTGCTGTTATGTTCTAATGGATGTACTTAATTACTGAAATTAATCCCACCAAATTTCATGTCTGAGAGAAAATCATATTTGGGTGGAAAAACGCATAAGGGGGGACCCTTACGCGTTTTTTCCAGGGTCGAGACAAAACTCGATATATGCGATTTTGTTCAAAATCACAGTATAGGTACTCCTGAGCATGCCGAGTCCGGTCATATCATCGACAGTTCGATTGCGGAATAATTAGTGGTCGTAATGATGCTTGGAATATTTTAATGAAATTTTTCACAATGCTTATTTCAGTACTCTCCAACTATTGGTTTCTCAGGCATTTGGTTGGTGCTGTTATGTTCTAATGGATGTACTTAATTACTGAAATTAATCCCACCAAATTTCATGTCTGAGAGAAAATCATATTTGGGTGGAAAAACGCATAAGGGGGGACCCTTACGCGTTTTTTCCAGGGTCGAGACAAAACTCGATATATGCGATTTTGTTCAAAATCACAGTATAGGTACTCCTGAGCATGCCGAGTCCGGTCCTATCATCGACAGTTCGATTGCGGAATAATTAGTGGTCGTAATGATGCTTGGAATATTTTAATGAAATTTTTCACAATGCTTATTTCAGTACTCTCCAACTATTGGTTTCTCAGGCATTTGGTTGGTGCTGTTATGTTCTAATGGATGTACTTAATTACTGAAATTAATCCCACCAAATTTCATGTCTGAGAGAAAATCATATTTGGGTGGAAAAACGCATAAGGGGGGACCCTTACGCGTTTTTTCCAGGGTCGAGACAAAACTCGATATATGCGATTTTGTTCAAAATCACAGTATAGGTACTCCTGAGCATGCCGAGTCCGGTCCTATCATCGACAGTTCGATTGCGGAATAATTAGTGGTCGTAATGATGCTTGGAATATTTTAATGAAATTTTTCACAATGCTTATTTCAGTACTCTCCAACTATTGGTTTCTCAGGCATTTGGTTGGTGCTGTTATGTTCTAATGGATGTACTTAATTACTGAAATTAATCCCACCAAATTTCATGTCTGAGAGAAAATCATATTTGGGTGGAAAAACGCATAAGGGGGGACCCTTACGCGTTTTTTCCAGGGTCGAGACAAAACTCGATATATGCGATTTTGTTCAAAATCACAGTATAGGTACTCCTGAGCATGCCGAGTCCGGTCCTATCATCGACAGTTCGATTGCGGAATAATTAGTGGTCGTAATGATGCTTGGAATATTTTAATGAAATTTTTCACAATGCTTATTTCAGTACTCTCCAACTATTGGTTTCTCAGGCATTTGGTTGGTGCTGTTATGTTCTAATGGATGTACTTAATTACTGAAATTAATCCCACCAAATTTCATGTCTGAGAGAAAATCATATTTGGGTGGAAAAACGCATAAGGGGGGACCCTTACGCGTTTTTTCCAGGGTCGAGACAAAACTCGATATATGCGATTTTGTTCAAAATCACAGTATAGGTACTCCTGAGCATGCCGAGTCCGGTCCTATCATCGACAGTTCGATTGCGGAATAATTAGTGGTCATAATGATGCTTGGAATATTTTAATGAAATTTTTCACAATGCTTATTTCAGTACTCTCCAACTATTGGTTTCTCAGGCATTTGGTTGGTGCTGTTATGTTCTAATGGATGTACTTAATTACTGAAATTAATCCCACCAAATTTCATGTCTGAGAGAAATCATATTTGGGTGGAAAAACGCATAAGGGGGGACCCTTACGCGTTTTTTCCAGGGTCGAGAGAAAACTCGATATATGCGATTTTGTTCAAAATCACAGTATAGGTACTCCTGAGCATGCCGAGTCCGGTCCTATCATCGACAGTTCGATTGCGGAATAATTAGTGGTCGTAATGATGCTTGGAATATTTTAATGAAATTTTTCACAATGCTTATTTCAGTACTCTCCAACTATTGGTTTCTCAGGCATTTGGTTGGTGCTGTTATGTTCTAATGGATGTACTTAATTACTGAAATTAATCCCACCAAATTTCATGTCTGAGAGAAAATCATATTTGGGTGGAAAAACGCATAAGGGGGGACCCTTACGCGTTTTTTCCAGGGTCGAGACAAAACTCGATATATGCGATTTTGTTCAAAATCACAGTATAGGTACTCCTGAGCATGCCGAGTCCGGTCCTATCATCGACAGTTCGATTGCGGAATAATTAGTGGTCGTAATGATGCTTGGAATATTTTAATGAAATTTTTCACAATGCTTATTTCAGTACTCTCCAACTATTGGTTTCTCAGGCATTTGGTTGGTGCTGTTATGTTCTAATGGATGTACTTAATTACTGAAATTAATCCCACCAAATTTCATGTCTGAGAGAAAATCATATTTGGGTGGAAAAACGCATAAGGGGGGACCCTTACGCGTTTTTTCCAGGGTCGAGACAAAACTCGATATATGCGATTTTGTTCAAAATCACAGTATAGGTACTCCTGAGCATGCCGAGTCCGGTCCTATCATCGACAGTTCGATTGCGGAATAATTAGTGGTCGTAATGATGCTTGGAATATTTTAATGAAATTTTTCACAATGCTTATTTCAGTACTCTCCAACTATTGGTTTCTCAGGCATTTGGTTGGTGCTGTTATGTTCTAATGGATGTACTTAATTACTGAAATTAATCCCACCAAATTTCATGTCTGAGAGAAAATCATATTTGGGTGGAAAAACGCATAAGGGGGGACCCTTACGCGTTTTTTCCAGGGTCGAGACAAAACTCGATATATGCGATTTTGTTCAAAATCACAGTATAGGTACTCCTGAGCATGCCGAGTCCGGTCCTATCATCGACAGTTCGATTGCGGAATAATTAGTGGTCGTAATGATGCTTGGAATATTTTAATGAAATTTTTCACAATGCTTATTTCAGTACTCTCCAACTATTGGTTTCTCAGGCATTTGGTTGGTGCTGTTATGTTCTAATGGATGTACTTAATTACTGAAATTAATCCCACCAAATTTCATGTCTGAGAGAAAATCATATTTGGGTGGAAAAACGCATAAGGGGGGACCCTTACGCGTTTTTTCCAGGGTCGAGACAAAACTCGATATATGCGATTTTGTTCAAAATCACAGTATAGGTACTCCTGAGCATGCCGAGTCCGGTCCTATCATCGACAGTTCGATTGCGGAATAATTAGTGGTCGTAATGATGCTTGGAATATTTTAATGAAATTTTTCACAATGCTTATTTCAGTACTCTCCAACTATTGGTTTCTCAGGCATTTGGTTGGTGCTGTTATGTTCTAATGGATGTACTTAATTACTGAAATTAATCCCACCAAATTTCATGTCTGAGAGAAAATCATATTTGGGTGGAAAAACGCATAAGGGGGGACCCTTACGCGTTTTTTCCAGGGTCGAGACAAAACTCGATATATGCGATTTTGTTCAAAATCACAGTATAGGTACTCCTGAGCATGCCGAGTCCGGTCCTATCATCGACAGTTCGATTGCGGAATAATTAGTGGTCGTAATGATGCTTGGAATATTTTAATGAAATTTTTCACAATGCTTATTTCAGTACTCTCCAACTATTGGTTTCTCAGGCATTTGGTTGGTGCTGTTATGTTCTAATGGATGTACTTAATTACTGAAATTAATCCCACCAAATTTCATGTCTGAGAGAAAATCATATTTGGGTGGAAAAACGCATAAGGGGGGACCCTTACGCGTTTTTTCCAGGGTCGAGACAAAACTCGATATATGCGATTTTGTTCAAAATCACAGTATAGGTACTCCTGAGCATGCCGAGTCCGGTCCTATCATCGACAGTTCGATTGCGGAATAATTAGTGGTCATAATGATGCTTGGAATATTTTAATGAAATTTTTCACAATGCTTATTTCAGTACTCTCCAACTATTGGTTTCTCAGGCATTTGGTTGGTGCTGTTATGTTCTAATGGATGTACTTAATTACTGAAATTAATCCCACCAAATTTCATGTCTGAGAGAAAATCATATTTGGGTGGAAAAACGCATAAGGGGGGACCCTTACGCGTTTTTTCCAGGGTCGAGACAAAACTCGATATATGCGATTTTGTTCAAAATCACAGTATAGGTACTCCTGAGCATGCCGAGTCCGGTCCTATCATCGACAGTTCGATTGCGGAATAATTAGTGGTCATAATGATGCTTGGAATATTTTAATGAAATTTTTCACAATGCTTATTTCAGTACTCTCCAACTATTGGTTTCTCAGGCATTTGGTTGGTGCTGTTATGTTCTAATGGATGTACTTAATTACTGAAATTAATCCCACCAAATTTCATGTCTGAGAGAAAATCATATTTGGGTGGAAAAACGCATAAGGGGGGACCCTTACGCGTTTTTTCCAGGGTCGAGACAAAACTCGATATATGCGATTTTGTTCAAAATCACAGTATAGGTACTCCTGAGCATGCCGAGTCCGGTCCTATCATCGACAGTTCGATTGCGGAATAATTAGTGGTCGTAATGATGCTTGGAATATTTTAATGAAATTTTTCACAATGCTTATTTCAGTACTCTCCAACTATTGGTTTCTCAGGCATTTGGTTGGTGCTGTTATGTTCTAATGGATGTACTTAATTACTGAAATTAATCCCACCAAATTTCATGTCTGAGAGATAATCATATTTGGGTGGAAAAACGCATAAGGGGGGACCCTTACGCGTTTTTTCCAGGGTCGAGACAAAACTCGATATATGCGATTTTGTTCAAAATCACAGTATAGGTACTCCTGAGCATGCCGAGTCCGGTCCTATCATCGACAGTTCGATTGCGGAATAATTAGTGGTCGTAATGATGCTTGGAATATTTTAATGAAATTTTTCACAATGCTTATTTCAGTACTCTCCAACTATTGGTTTCTCAGGCATTTGGTTGGTGCTGTTATGTTCTAATGGATGTACTTAATTACTGAAATTAATCCCACCAAATTTCATGTCTGAGAGAAAATCATATTTGGGTGGAAAAACGCATAAGGGGGGACCCTTACGCGTTTTTTCCAGGGTCGAGACAAAACTCGATATATGCGATTTTGTTCAAAATCACAGTATAGGTACTCCTGAGCATGCCGAGTCCGGTCCTATCATCGACAGTTCGATTGCGGAATAATTAGTGGTCGTAATGATGCTTGGAATATTTTAATGAAATTTTTCACAATGCTTATTTCAGTACTCTCCAACTATTGGTTTCTCAGGCATTTGGTTGGTGCTGTTATGTTCTAATGGATGTACTTAATTACTGAAATTAATCCCACCAAATTTCATGTCTGAGAGAAAATCATATTTGGGTGGAAAAACGCATAAGGGGGGACCCTTACGCGTTTTTTCCAGGGTCGAGACAAAACTCGATATATGCGATTTTGTTCAAAATCACAGTATAGGTACTCCTGAGCATGCCGAGTCCGGTCCTATCATCGACAGTTCGATTGCGGAATAATTAGTGGTCATAATGATGCTTGGAATATTTTAATGAAATTTTTCACAATGCTTATTTCAGTACTCTCCAACTATTGGTTTCTCAGGCATTTGGTTGGTGCTGTTATGTTCTAATGGATGTACTTAATTACTGAAATTAATCCCACCAAATTTCATGTCTGAGAGATAATCATATTTGGGTGGAAAAACGCATAAGGGGGGACCCTTACGCGTTTTTTCCAGGGTCGAGACAAAACTCGATATATGCGATTTTGTTCAAAATCACAGTATAGGTACTCCTGAGCATGCCGAGTCCGGTCCTATCATCGACAGTTCGATTGCGGAATAATTAGTGGTCATAATGATGCTTGGAATATTTTAATGAAATTTTTCACAATGCTTATTTCAGTACTCTCCAACTATTGGTTTCTCAGGCATTTGGTTGGTGCTGTTATGTTCTAATGGATGTACTTAATTACTGAAATTAATCCCACCAAATTTCATGTCTGAGAGAAAATCATATTTGGGTGGAAAAACGCATAAGGGGGGACCCTTACGCGTTTTTTCCAGGGTCGAGACAAAACTCGATATATGCGATTTTGTTCAAAATCACAGTATAGGTACTCCTGAGCATGCCGAGTCCGGTCCTATCATCGACAGTTCGATTGCGGAATAATTAGTGGTCGTAATGATGCTTGGAATATTTTAATGAAATTTTTCACAATGCTTATTTCAGTACTCTCCAACTATTGGTTTCTCAGGCATTTGGTTGGTGCTGTTATGTTCTAATGGATGTACTTAATTACTGAAATTAATCCCACCAAATTTCATGTCTGAGAGAAAATCATATTTGGGTGGAAAAACGCATAAGGGGGGACCCTTACGCGTTTTTTCCAGGGTCGAGACAAAACTCGATATATGCGATTTTGTTCAAAATCACAGTATAGGTACTCCTGAGCATGCCGAGTCCGGTCCTATCATCGACAGTTCGATTGCGGAATAATTAGTGGTCATAATGATGCTTGGAATATTTTAATGAAATTTTTCACAATGCTTATTTCAGTACTCTCCAACTATTGGTTTCTCAGGCATTTGGTTGGTGCTGTTATGTTCTAATGGATGTACTTAATTACTGAAATTAATCCCACCAAATTTCATGTCTGAGTGATAATCATATTTGGGTGGAAAAACGCATAAGGGGGGACCCTTACGCGTTTTTTCCAGGGTCGAGACAAAACTCGATATATGCGATTTTGTTCAAAATCACAGTATAGGTACTCCTGAGCATGCCGAGTCCGGTCCTATCATCGACAGTTCGATTGCGGAATAATTAGTGGTCGTAATGATGCTTGGAATATTTTAATGAAATTTTTCACAATGCTTATTTCAGTACTCTCCAACTATTGGTTTCTCAGGCATTTGGTTGGTGCTGTTATGTTCTAATGGATGTACTTAATTACTGAAATTAATCCCACCAAATTTCATGTCTGAGAGAAAATCATATTTGGGTGGAAAAACGCATAAGGGGGGACCCTTACGCGTTTTTTCCAGGGTCGAGACAAAACTCGATATATGCGATTTTGTTCAAAATCACAGTATAGGTACTCCTGAGCATGCCGAGTCCGGTCCTATCATCGACAGTTCGATTGCGGAATAATTAGTGGTCGTAATGATGCTTGGAATATTTTAATGAAATTTTTCACAATGCTTATTTCAGTACTCTCCAACTATTGGTTTCTCAGGCATTTGGTTGGTGCTGTTATGTTCTAATGGATGTACTTAATTACTGAAATTAATCCCACCAAATTTCATGTCTGAGAGAAAATCATATTTGGGTGGAAAAACGCATAAGGGGGGACCCTTACGCGTTTTTTCCAGGGTCGAGACAAAACTCGATATATGCGATTTTGTTCAAAATCACAGTATAGGTACTCCTGAGCATGCCGAGTCCGGTCCTATCATCGACAGTTCGATTGCGGAATAATTAGTGGTCGTAATGATGCTTGGAATATTTTAATGAAATTTTTCACAATGCTTATTTCAGTACTCTCCAACTATTGGTTTCTCAGGCATTTGGTTGGTGCTGTTATGTTCTAATGGATGTACTTAATTACTGAAATTAATCCCACCAAATTTCATGTCTGAGAGAAAATCATATTTGGGTGGAAAAACGCATAAGGGGGGACCCTTACGCGTTTTTTCCAGGGTCGAGACAAAACTCGATATATGCGATTTTGTTCAAAATCACAGTATAGGTACTCCTGAGCATGCCGAGTCCGGTCCTATCATCGACAGTTCGATTGCGGAATAATTAGTGGTCATAATGATGCTTGGAATATTTTAATGAAATTTTTCACAATGCTTATTTCAGTACTCTCCAACTATTGGTTTCTCAGGCATTTGGTTGGTGCTGTTATGTTCTAATGGATGTACTTAATTACTGAAATTAATCCCACCAAATTTCATGTCTGAGAGAAAATCATATTTGGGTGGAAAAACGCATAAGGGGGGACCCTTACGCGTTTTTTCCAGGGTCGAGACAAAACTCGATATATGCGATTTTGTTCAAAATCACAGTATAGGTACTCCTGAGCATGCCGAGTCCGGTCCTATCATCGACAGTTCGATTGCGGAATAATTAGTGGTCGTAATGATGCTTGGAATATTTTAATGAAATTTTTCACAATGCTTATTTCAGTACTCTCCAACTATTGGTTTCTCAGGCATTTGGTTGGTGCTGTTATGTTCTAATGGATGTACTTAATTACTGAAATTAATCCCACCAAATTTCATGTCTGAGAGAAAATCATATTTGGGTGGAAAAACGCATAAGGGGGGACCCTTACGCGTTTTTTCCAGGGTCGAGACAAAACTCGATATATGCGATTTTGTTCAAAATCACAGTATAGGTACTCCTGAGCATGCCGAGTCCGGTCCTATCATCGACAGTTCGATTGCGGAATAATTAGTGGTCGTAATGATGCTTGGAATATTTTAATGAAATTTTTCACAATGCTTATTTCAGTACTCTCCAACTATTGGTTTCTCAGGCATTTGGTTGGTGCTGTTATGTTCTAATGGATGTACTTAATTACTGAAATTAATCCCACCAAATTTCATGTCTGAGAGAAAATCATATTTGGGTGGAAAAACGCATAAGGGGGGACCCTTACGCGTTTTTTCCAGGGTCGAGACAAAACTCGATATATGCGATTTTGTTCAAAATCACAGTATAGGTACTCCTGAGCATGCCGAGTCCGGTCCTATCATCGACAGTTCGATTGCGGAATAATTAGTGGTCATAATGATGCTTGGAATATTTTAATGAAATTTTTCACAATGCTTATTTCAGTACTCTCCAACTATTGGTTTCTCAGGCATTTGGTTGGTGCTGTTATGTTCTAATGGATGTACTTAATTACTGAAATTAATCCCACCAAATTTCATGTCTGAGAGAAAATCATATTTGGGTGGAAAAACGCATAAGGGGGGACCCTTACGCGTTTTTTCCAGGGTCGAGACAAAACTCGATATATGCGATTTTGTTCAAAATCACAGTATAGGTACTCCTGAGCATGCCGAGTCCGGTCCTATCATCGACAGTTCGATTGCGGAATAATTAGTGGTCGTAATGATGCTTGGAATATTTTAATGAAATTTTTCACAATGCTTATTTCAGTACTCTCCAACTATTGGTTTCTCAGGCATTTGGTTGGTGCTGTTATGTTCTAATGGATGTACTTAATTACTGAAATTAATCCCACCAAATTTCATGTCTGAGAGAAAATCATATTTGGGTGGAAAAACGCATAAGGGGGGACCCTTACGCGTTTTTTCCAGGGTCGAGACAAAACTCGATATATGCGATTTTGTTCAAAATCACAGTATAGGTACTCCTGAGCATGCCGAGTCCGGTCCTATCATCGACAGTTCGATTGCGGAATAATTAGTGGTCGTAATGATGCTTGGAATATTTTAATGAAATTTTTCACAATGCTTATTTCAGTACTCTCCAACTATTGGTTTCTCAGGCATTTGGTTGGTGCTGTTATGTTCTAATGGATGTACTTAATTACTGAAATTAATCCCACCAAATTTCATGTCTGAGAGAAAATCATATTTGGGTGGAAAAACGCATAAGGGGGGACCCTTACGCGTTTTTTCCAGGGTCGAGACAAAACTCGATATATGCGATTTTGTTCAAAATCACAGTATAGGTACTCCTGAGCATGCCGAGTCCGGTCCTATCATCGACAGTTCGATTGCGGAATAATTAGTGGTCGTAATGATGCTTGGAATATTTTAATGAAATTTTTCACAATGCTTATTTCAGTACTCTCCAACTATTGGTTTCTCAGGCATTTGGTTGGTGCTGTTATGTTCTAATGGATGTACTTAATTACTGAAATTAATCCCACCAAATTTCATGTCTGAGAGAAAATCATATTTGGGTGGAAAAACGCATAAGGGGGGACCCTTACGCGTTTTTTCCAGGGTCGAGACAAAACTCGATATATGCGATTTTGTTCAAAATCACAGTATAGGTACTCCTGAGCATGCCGAGTCCGGTCCTATCATCGACAGTTCGATTGCGGAATAATTAGTGGTCGTAATGATGCTTGGAATATTTTAATGAAATTTTTCACAATGCTTATTTCAGTACTCTCCAACTATTGGTTTCTCAGGCATTTGGTTGGTGCTGTTATGTTCTAATGGATGTACTTAATTACTGAAATTAATCCCACCAAATTTCATGTCTGAGAGATAATCATATTTGGGTGGAAAAACGCATAAGGGGGGACCCTTACGCGTTTTTTCCAGGGTCGAGACAAAACTCGATATATGCGATTTTGTTCAAAATCACAGTATAGGTACTCCTGAGCATGCCGAGTCCGGTCCTATCATCGACAGTTCGATTGCGGAATAATTAGTGGTCGTAATGATGCTTGGAATATTTTAATGAAATTTTTCACAATGCTTATTTCAGTACTCTCCAACTATTGGTTTCTCAGGCATTTGGTTGGTGCTGTTATGTTCTAATGGATGTACTTAATTACTGAAATTAATCCCACCAAATTTCATGTCTGAGAGAAAATCATATTTGGGTGGAAAAACGCATAAGGGGGGACCCTTACGCGTTTTTTCCAGGGTCGAGACAAAACTCGATATATGCGATTTTGTTCAAAATCACAGTATAGGTACTCCTGAGCATGCCGAGTCCGGTCATATCATCGACAGTTCGATTGCGGAATAATTAGTGGTCATAATGATGCTTGGAATATTTTAATGAAATTTTTCACAATGCTTATTTCAGTACTCTCCAACTATTGGTTTCTCAGGTATTTGGTTGGTGCTGTTATGTTCTAATGGATGTACTTAATTAC
Source organism: Homarus gammarus (assembly GCA_958450375.1). NCBI lineage: Eukaryota > Metazoa > Arthropoda > Malacostraca > Decapoda > Nephropidae > Homarus > Homarus gammarus. The sequence continues at coordinate 32,289 of CAUDMG010000908.1, read as the reverse complement.
TGAAATTAATCCACCAAATTTCATGTCTGAGAGAAAATCATATTTGGGTGGAAAAACGCATAAGGGGGGACCCTTACGCGTTTTTTCCAGGGTCGAGACAAAACTCGATATATGCGATTTTGTTCAAAATCACAGTATAGGTACTCCTGAGCATGCCGAGTCCGGTCCTATCATCGACAGTTCGATTGCGGAATAATTAGTGGTCGTAATGATGCTTGGAATATTTTAATGAAATTTTTCACAATGCTTATTTCAGTACTCTCCAACTATTGGTTTCTCAGGCATTTGGTTGGTGCTGTTATGTTCTAATGGATGTACTTAATTACTGAAATTAATCCCACCAAATTTCATGTCTGAGTGATAATCATATTTGGGTGGAAAAACGCATAAGGGGGGACCCTTACGCGTTTTTTCCAGGGTCGAGACAAAACTCGATATATGCGATTTTGTTCAAAATCACAGTATAGGTACTCCTGAGCATGCCGAGTCCGGTCCTATCATCGACAGTTCGATTGCGGAATAATTAGTGGTCGTAATGATGCTTGGAATATTTTAATGAAATTTTTCACAATGCTTATTTCAGTACTCTCCAACTATTGGTTTCTCAGGCATTTGGTTGGTGCTGTTATGTTCTAATGGATGTACTTAATTACTGAAATTAATCCCACCAAATTTCATGTCTGAGAGAAAATCATATTTGGGTGGAAAAACGCATAAGGGGGGACCCTTACGCGTTTTTTCCAGGGTCGAGACAAAACTCGATATATGCGATTTTGTTCAAAATCACAGTATAGGTACTCCTGAGCATGCCGAGTCCGGTCCTATCATCGACAGTTCGATTGCGGAATAATTAGTGGTCGTAATGATGCTTGGAATATTTTAATGAAATTTTTCACAATGCTTATTTCAGTACTCTCCAACTATTGGTTTCTCAGGCATTTGGTTGGTGCTGTTATGTTCTAATGGATGTACTTAATTACTGAAATTAATCCCACCAAATTTCATGTCTGAGAGAAAATCATATTTGGGTGGAAAAACGCATAAGGGGGGACCCTTACGCGTTTTTTCCAGGGTCGAGACAAAACTCGATATATGCGATTTTGTTCAAAATCACAGTATAGGTACTCCTGAGCATGCCGAGTCCGGTCCTATCATCGACAGTTCGATTGCGGAATAATTAGTGGTCATAATGATGCTTGGAATATTTTAATGAAATTTTTCACAATGCTTATTTCAGTACTCTCCAACTATTGGTTTCTCAGGCATTTGGTTGGTGCTGTTATGTTCTAATGGATGTACTTAATTACTGAAATTAATCCCACCAAATTTCATGTCTGAGAGAAAATCATATTTGGGTGGAAAAACGCATAAGGGGGGACCCTTACGCGTTTTTTCCAGGGTCGAGACAAAACTCGATATATGCGATTTTGTTCAAAATCACAGTATAGGTACTCCTGAGCATGCCGAGTCCGGTCCTATCATCGACAGTTCGATTGCGGAATAATTAGTGGTCATAATGATGCTTGGAATATTTTAATGAAATTTTTCACAATGCTTATTTCAGTACTCTCCAACTATTGGTTTCTCAGGTATTTGGTTGGTGCTGTTATGTTCTAATGGATGTACTTAATTACTGAAATTAATCCCACCAAATTTCATGTCTGAGAGAAAATCATATTTGGGTGGAAAAACGCATAAGGGGGGACCCTTACGCGTTTTTTCCAGGGTCGAGACAAAACTCGATATATGCGATTTTGTTCAAAATCACAGTATAGGTACTCCTGAGCATGCCGAGTCCGGTCCTATCATCGACAGTTCGATTGCGGAATAATTAGTGGTCGTAATGATGCTTGGAATATTTTAATGAAATTTTTCACAATGCTTATTTCAGTACTCTCCAACTATTGGTTTCTCAGGCATTTGGTTGGTGCTGTTATGTTCTAATGGATGTACTTAATTACTGAAATTAATCCCACCAAATTTCATGTCTGAGAGAAAATCATATTTGGGTGGAAAAACGCATAAGGGGGGACCCTTACGCGTTTTTTCCAGGGTCGAGACAAAACTCGATATATGCGATTTTGTTCAAAATCACAGTATAGGTACTCCTGAGCATGCCGAGTCCGGTCCTATCATCGACAGTTCGATTGCGGAATAATTAGTGGTCGTAATGATGCTTGGAATATTTTAATGAAATTTTTCACAATGCTTATTTCAGTACTCTCCAACTATTGGTTTCTCAGGCATTTGGTTGGTGCTGTTATGTTCTAATGGATGTACTTAATTACTGAAATTAATCCCACCAAATTTCATGTCTGAGAGAAAATCATATTTGGGTGGAAAAACGCATAAGGGGGGACCCTTACGCGTTTTTTCCAGGGTCGAGACAAAACTCGATATATGCGATTTTGTTCAAAATCACAGTATAGGTACTCCTGAGCATGCCGAGTCCGGTCCTATCATCGACAGTTCGATTGCGGAATAATTAGTGGTCGTAATGATGCTTGGAATATTTTAATGAAATTTTTCACAATGCTTATTTCAGTACTCTCCAACTATTGGTTTCTCAGGCATTTGGTTGGTGCTGTTATGTTCTAATGGATGTACTTAATTACTGAAATTAATCCCACCAAATTTCATGTCTGAGTGAAAATCATATTTGGGTGGAAAAACGCATAAGGGGGGACCCTTACGCGTTTTTTCCAGGGTCGAGACAAAACTCGATATATGCGATTTTGTTCAAAATCACAGTATAGGTACTCCTGAGCATGCCGAGTCCGGTCATATCATCGACAGTTCGATTGCGGAATAATTAGTGGTCATAATGATGCTTGGAATATTTTAATGAAATTTTTCACAATGCTTATTTCAGTACTCTCCAACTATTGGTTTCTCAGGCATTTGGTTGGTGCTGTTATGTTCTAATGGATGTACTTAATTACTGAAATTAATCCCACCAAATTTCATGTCTGAGAGAAATCATATTTGGGTGGAAAAACGCATAAGGGGGGACCCTTACGCGTTTTTTCCAGGGTCGAGACAAAACTCGATATATGCGATTTTGTTCAAAATCACAGTATAGGTACTCCTGAGCATGCCGAGTCCGGTCCTATCATCGACAGTTCGATTGCGGAATAATTAGTGGTCGTAATGATGCTTGGAATATTTTAATGAAATTTTTCACAATGCTTATTTCAGTACTCTCCAACTATTGGTTTCTCAGGCATTTGGTTGGTGCTGTTATGTTCTAATGGATGTACTTAATTACTGAAATTAATCCCACCAAATTTCATGTCTGAGAGAAAATCATATTTGGGTGGAAAAACGCATAAGGGGGGACCCTTACGCGTTTTTTCCAGGGTCGAGACAAAACTCGATATATGCGATTTTGTTCAAAATCACAGTATAGGTACTCCTGAGCATGCCGAGTCCGGTCATATCATCGACAGTTCGATTGCGGAATAATTAGTGGTCGTAATGATGCTTGGAATATTTTAATGAAATTTTTCACAATGCTTATTTCAGTACTCTCCAACTATTGGTTTCTCAGGCATTTGGTTGGTGCTGTTATGTTCTAATGGATGTACTTAATTACTGAAATTAATCCCACCAAATTTCATGTCTGAGAGAAAATCATATTTGGGTGGAAAAACGCATAAGGGGGGACCCTTACGCGTTTTTTCCAGGGTCGAGACAAAACTCGATATATGCGATTTTGTTCAAAATCACAGTATAGGTACTCCTGAGCATGCCGAGTCCGGTCCTATCATCGACAGTTCGATTGCGGAATAATTAGTGGTCGTAATGATGCTTGGAATATTTTAATGAAATTTTTCACAATGCTTATTTCAGTACTCTCCAACTATTGGTTTCTCAGGCATTTGGTTGGTGCTGTTATGTTCTAATGGATGTACTTAATTACTGAAATTAATCCCACCAAATTTCATGTCTGAGAGAAAATCATATTTGGGTGGAAAAACGCATAAGGGGGGACCCTTACGCGTTTTTTCCAGGGTCGAGACAAAACTCGATATATGCGATTTTGTTCAAAATCACAGTATAGGTACTCCTGAGCATGCCGAGTCCGGTCATATCATCGACAGTTCGATTGCGGAATAATTAGTGGTCATAATGATGCTTGGAATATTTTAATGAAATTTTTCACAATGCTTATTTCAGTACTCTCCAACTATTGGTTTCTCAGGCATTTGGTTGGTGCTGTTATGTTCTAATGGATGTACTTAATTACTGAAATTAATCCCACCAAATTTCATGTCTGAGAGAAAATCATATTTGGGTGGAAAAACGCATAAGGGGGGACCCTTACGCGTTTTTTCCAGGGTCGAGACAAAACTCGATATATGCGATTTTGTTCAAAATCACAGTATAGGTACTCCTGAGCATGCCGAGTCCGGTCCTATCATCGACAGTTCGATTGCGGAATAATTAGTGGTCGTAATGATGCTTGGAATATTTTAATGAAATTTTTCACAATGCTTATTTCAGTACTCTCCAACTATTGGTTTCTCAGGCATTTGGTTGGTGCTGTTATGTTCTAATGGATGTACTTAATTACTGAAATTAATCCCACCAAATTTCATGTCTGAGAGAAAATCATATTTGGGTGGAAAAACGCATAAGGGGGGACCCTTACGCGTTTTTTCCAGGGTCGAGACAAAACTCGATATATGCGATTTTGTTCAAAATCACAGTATAGGTACTCCTGAGCATGCCGAGTCCGGTCCTATCATCGACAGTTCGATTGCGGAATAATTAGTGGTCGTAATGATGCTTGGAATATTTTAATGAAATTTTTCACAATGCTTATTTCAGTACTCTCCAACTATTGGTTTCTCAGGCATTTGGTTGGTGCTGTTATGTTCTAATGGATGTACTTAATTACTGAAATTAATCCCACCAAATTTCATGTCTGAGAGATAATCATATTTGGGTGGAAAAACGCATAAGGGGGGACCCTTACGCGTTTTTTCCAGGGTCGAGACAAAACTCGATATATGCGATTTTGTTCAAAATCACAGTATAGGTACTCCTGAGCATGCCGAGTCCGGTCCTATCATCGACAGTTCGATTGCGGAATAATTAGTGGTCGTAATGATGCTTGGAATATTTTAATGAAATTTTTCACAATGCTTATTTCAGTACTCTCCAACTATTGGTTTCTCAGGCATTTGGTTGGTGCTGTTATGTTCTAATGGATGTACTTAATTACTGAAATTAATCCCACCAAATTTCATGTCTGAGAGAAAATCATATTTGGGTGGAAAAACGCATAAGGGGGGACCCTTACGCGTTTTTTCCAGGGTCGAGACAAAACTCGATATATGCGATTTTGTTCAAAATCACAGTATAGGTACTCCTGAGCATGCCGAGTCCGGTCCTATCATCGACAGTTCGATTGCGGAATAATTAGTGGTCATAATGATGCTTGGAATATTTTAATGAAATTTTTCACAATGCTTATTTCAGTACTCTCCAACTATTGGTTTCTCAGGCATTTGGTTGGTGCTGTTATGTTCTAATGGATGTACTTAATTACTGAAATTAATCCCACCAAATTTCATGTCTGAGAGAAAATCATATTTGGGTGGAAAAACGCATAAGGGGGGACCCTTACGCGTTTTTTCCAGGGTCGAGAGAAAACGCGATATATGCGATTTTGTTCAAAATCACAGTATAGGTACTCCTGAGCATGCCGAGTCCGGTCATATCATCGACAGTTCGATTGCGGAATAATTAGTGGTCGTAATGATGCTTGGAATATTTTAATGAAATTTTTCACAATGCTTATTTCAGTACTCTCCAACTATTGGTTTCTCAGGCATTTGGTTGGTGCTGTTATGTTCTAATGGATGTACTTAATTACTGAAATTAATCCCACCAAATTTCATGTCTGAGAGAAAATCATATTTGGGTGGAAAAACGCATAAGGGGGGACCCTTACGCGTTTTTTCCAGGGTCGAGACAAAACGCGATATATGCGATTTTGTTCAAAATCACAGTATAGGTACTCCTGAGCATGCCGAGTCCGGTCATATCATCGACAGTTCGATTGCGGAATAATTAGTGGTCATAATGATGCTTGGAATATTTTAATGAAATTTTTCACAATGCTTATTTCAGTACTCTCCAACTATTGGTTTCTCAGGCATTTGGTTGGTGCTGTTATGTTCTAATGGATGTACTTAATTACTGAAATTAATCCCACCAAATTTCATGTCTGAGAGATAATCATATTTGGGTGGAAAAACGCATAAGGGGGGACCCTTACGCGTTTTTTCCAGGGTCGAGACAAAACTCGATATATGCGATTTTGTTCAAAATCACAGTATAGGTACTCCTGAGCATGCCGAGTCCGGTCCTATCATCGACAGTTCGATTGCGGAATAATTAGTGGTCGTAATGATGCTTGGAATATTTTAATGAAATTTTTCACAATGCTTATTTCAGTACTCTCCAACTATTGGTTTCTCAGGCATTTGGTTGGTGCTGTTATGTTCTAATGGATGTACTTAATTACTGAAATTAATCCCACCAAATTTCATGTCTGAGAGAAAATCATATTTGGGTGGAAAAACGCATAAGGGGGGACCCTTACGCGTTTTTTCCAGGGTCGAGAGAAAACGCGATATATGCGATTTTGTTCAAAATCACAGTATAGGTACTCCTGAGCATGCCGAGTCCGGTCATATCATCGACAGTTCGATTGCGGAATAATTAGTGGTCATAATGATGCTTGGAATATTTTAATGAAATTTTTCACAATGCTTATTTCAGTACTCTCCAACTATTGGTTTCTCAGGCATTTGGTTGGTGCTGTTATGTTCTAATGGATGTACTTAATTACTGAAATTAATCCCACCAAATTTCATGTCTGAGTGATAATCATATTTGGGTGGAAAAACGCATAAGGGGGGACCCTTACGCGTTTTTTCCAGGGTCGAGACAAAACTCGATATATGCGATTTTGTTCAAAATCACAGTATAGGTACTCCTGAGCATGCCGAGTCCGGTCCTATCATCGACAGTTCGATTGCGGAATAATTAGTGGTCGTAATGATGCTTGGAATATTTTAATGAAATTTTTCACAATGCTTATTTCAGTACTCTCCAACTATTGGTTTCTCAGGTATTTGGTTGGTGCTGTTATGTTCTAATGGATGTACTTAATTACTGAAATTAATCCCACCAAATTTCATGTCTGAGAGAAAATCATATTTGGGTGGAAAAACGCATAAGGGGGGACCCTTACGCGTTTTTTCCAGGGTCGAGACAAAACTCGATATATGCGATTTTGTTCAAAATCACAGTATAGGTACTCCTGAGCATGCCGAGTCCGGTCCAATCATCGACAGTTCGATTGCGGAATAATTAGTGGTCGTAATGATGCTTGGAATATTTTAATGAAATTTTTCACAATGCTTATTTCAGTACTCTCCAACTATTGGTTTCTCAGGCATTTGGTTGGTGCTGTTATGTTCTAATGGATGTACTTAATTACTGAAATTAATCCCACCAAATTTCATGTCTGAGAGAAAATCATATTTGGGTGGAAAAACGCATAAGGGGGGACCCTTACGCGTTTTTTCCAGGGTCGAGACAAAACTCGATATATGCGATTTTGTTCAAAATCACAGTATAGGTACTCCTGAGCATGCCGAGTCCGGTCTAATCATCGACAGTTCGATTGCGGAATAATTAGTGGTCATAATGATGCTTGGAATATTTTAATGAAATTTTTCACAATGCTTATTTCAGTACTCTCCAACTATTGGTTTCTCAGGTATTTGGTTGGTGCTGTTATGTTCTAATGGATGTACTTAATTACTGAAATTAATCCCACCAAATTTCATGTCTGAGAGAAAATCATATTTGGGTGGAAAAACGCATAAGGGGGGACCCTTACGCGTTTTTTCCAGGGTCGAGAGAAAACGCGATATATGCGATTTTGTTCAAAATCACAGTATAGGTACTCCTGAGCATGCCGAGTCCGGTCATATCATCGACAGTTCGATTGCGGAATAATTAGTGGTCATAATGATGCTTGGAATATTTTAATGAAATTTTTCACAATGCTTATTTCAGTACTCTCCAACTATTGGTTTCTCAGGCATTTGGTTGGTGCTGTTATGTTCTAATGGATGTACTTAATTACTGAAATTAATCCCACCAAATTTCATGTCTGAGTGAAAATCATATTTGGGTGGAAAAACGCATAAGGGGGGACCCTTACGCGTTTTTTCCAGGGTCGAGAGAAAACGCGATATATGCGATTTTGTTCAAAATCACAGTATAGGTACTCCTGAGCATGCCGAGTCCGGTCATATCATCGATAGTTCGATTGCGGAATAATTAGTGGTCATAATGATGCTTGGAATATTTTAATGAAATTTTTCACAATGCTTATTTCAGTACTCTCCAACTATTGGTTTCTCAGGCATTTGGTTGGTGCTGTTATGTTCTAATGGATGTACTTAATTACTGAAATTAATCCCACCAAATTTCATGTCTGAGTGATAATCATATTTGGGTGGAAAAACGCATAAGGGGGGACCCTTACGCGTTTTTTCCAGGGTCGAGACAAAACTCGATATATGCGATTTTGTTCAAAATCACAGTATAGGTACTCCTGAGCATGCCGAGTCCGGTCCTATCATCGACAGTTCGATTGCGGAATAATTAGTGGTCATAATGATGCTTGGAATATTTTAATGAAATTTTTCACAATGCTTATTTCAGTACTCTCCAACTATTGGTTTCTCAGGTATTTGGTTGGTGCTGTTATGTTCTAATGGATGTACTTAATTACTGAAATTAATCCCACCAAATTTCATGTCTGAGAGAAAATCATATTTGGGTGGAAAAACGCATAAGGGGGGACCCTTACGCGTTTTTTCCAGGGTCGAGACAAAACTCGATATATGCGATTTTGTTCAAAATCACAGTATAGGTACTCCTGAGCATGCCGAGTCCGGTCCAATCATCGACAGTTCGATTGCGGAATAATTAGTGGTCGTAATGATGCTTGGAATATTTTAATGAAATTTTTCACAATGCTTATTTCAGTACTCTCCAACTATTGGTTTCTCAGGCATTTGGTTGGTGCTGTTATGTTCTAATGGATGTACTTAATTACTGAAATTAATCCCACCAAATTTCATGTCTGAGAGAAAATCATATTTGGGTGGAAAAACGCATAAGGGGGGACCCTTACGCGTTTTTTCCAGGGTCGAGACAAAACTCGATATATGCGAATTTGTTCAAAATCACAGTATAGGTACTCCTGAGCATGCCGAGTCCGGTCATATCATCGACAGTTCGATTGCGGAATAATTAGTGGTCATAATGATGCTTGGAATATTTTAATGAAATTTTTCACAATGCTTATTTCAGTACTCTCCAACTATTGGTTTCTCAGGCATTTGGTTGGTGCTGTTATGTTCTAATGGATGTACTTAATTACTGAAATTAATCCCACCAAATTTCATGTCTGAGTGATAATCATATTTGGGTGGAAAAACGAATAAGGGGGGACCCTTACGCGTTTTTTCCAGGGTCGAGACAAAACTCGATATATGCGATTTTGTTCAAAATCACAGTATAGGTACTCCTGAGCATGCCGAGTCCGGTCCTATCATCGACAGTTCGATTGCGGAATAATTAGTGGTCGTAATGATGCTTGGAATATTTTAATGAAATTTTTCACAATGCTTATTTCAGTACTCTCCAACTATTGGTTTCTCAGGCATTTGGTTGGTGCTGTTATGTTCTAATGGATGTACTTAATTACTGAAATTAATCCCACCAAATTTCATGTCTGAGAGAAAATCATATTTGGGTGGAAAAACGCATAAGGGGGGACCCTTACGCGTTTTTTCCAGGGTCGAGACAAAACTCGATATATGCGATTTTGTTCAAAATCACAGTATAGGTACTCCTGAGCATGCCGAGTCCGGTCCTATCATCGACAGTTCGATTGCGGAATAATTAGTGGTCGTAATGATGCTTGGAATATTTTAATGAAATTTTTCACAATGCTTATTTCAGTACTCTCCAACTATTGGTTTCTCAGGTATTTGGTTGGTGCTGTTATGTTCTAATGGATGTACTTAATTACTGAAATTAATCCCACCAAATTTCATGTCTGAGAGAAAATCATATTTGGGTGGAAAAACGCATAAGGGGGGACCCTTACGCGTTTTTTCCAGGGTCGAGACAAAACTCGATATATGCGATTTTGTTCAAAATCACAGTATAGGTACTCCTGAGCATGCCGAGTCCGGTCCTATCATCGACAGTTCGATTGCGGAATAATTAGTGGTCGTAATGATGCTTGGAATATTTTAATGAAATTTTTCACAATGCTTATTTCAGTACTCTCCAACTATTGGTTTCTCAGGCATTTGGTTGGTGCTGTTATGTTCTAATGGATGTACTTAATTACTGAAATTAATCCCACCAAATTTCATGTCTGAGAGAAAATCATATTTGGGTGGAAAAACGCATAAGGGGGGACCCTTACGCGTTTTTTCCAGGGTCGAGAGAAAACGCGATATATGCGATTTTGTTCAAAATCACAGTATAGGTACTCCTGAGCATGCCGAGTCCGGTCATATCATCGACAGTTCGATTGCGGAATAATTAGTGGTCATAATGATGCTTGGAATATTTTAATGAAATTTTTCACAATGCTTATTTCAGTACTCTCCAACTATTGGTTTCTCAGGCATTTGGTTGGTGCTGTTATGTTCTAATGGATGTACTTAATTACTGAAATTAATCCCACCAAATTTCATGTCTGAGTGATAATCATATTTGGGTGGAAAAACGCATAAGGGGGGACCCTTACGCGTTTTTTCCAGGGTCGAGACAAAACTCGATATATGCGATTTTGTTCAAAATCACAGTATAGGTACTCCTGAGCATGCCGAGTCCGGTCCTATCATCGACAGTTCGATTGCGGAATAATTAGTGGTCGTAATGATGCTTGGAATATTTTAATGAAATTTTTCACAATGCTTATTTCAGTACTCTCCAACTATTGGTTTCTCAGGCATTTGGTTGGTGCTGTTATGTTCTAATGGATGTACTTAATTACTGAAATTAATCCCACCAAATTTCATGTCTGAGAGAAAATCATATTTGGGTGGAAAAACGCATAAGGGGGGACCCTTACGCGTTTTTTCCAGGGTCGAGAGAAAACGCGATATATGCGATTTTGTTCAAAATCACAGTATAGGTACTCCTGAGCATGCCGAGTCCGGTCATATCATCGACAGTTCGATTGCGGAATAATTAGTGGTCATAATGATGCTTGGAATATTTTAATGAAATTTTTCACAATGCTTATTTCAGTACTCTCCAACTATTGGTTTCTCAGGCATTTGGTTGGTGCTGTTATGTTCTAATGGATGTACTTAATTACTGAAATTAATCCCACCAAATTTCATGTCTGAGAGAAAATCATATTTGGGTGGAAAAACGCATAAGGGGGGACCCTTACGCGTTTTTTCCAGGGTCGAGAGAAAACGCGATATATGCGATTTTGTTCAAAATCACAGTATAGGTACTCCTGAGCATGCCGAGTCCGGTCATATCATCGACAGTTCGATTGCGGAATAATTAGTGGTCATAATGATGCTTGGAATATTTTAATGAAATTTTTCACAATGCTTATTTCAGTACTCTCCAACTATTGGTTTCTCAGGCATTTGGTTGGTGCTGTTATGTTCTAATGGATGTACTTAATTACTGAAATTAATCCCACCAAATTTCATGTCTGAGTGATAATCATATTTGGGTGGAAAAACGCATAAGGGGGGACCCTTACGCGTTTTTTCCAGGGTCGAGACAAAACTCGATATATGCGATTTTGTTCAAAATCACAGTATAGGTACTCCTGAGCATGCCGAGTCCGGTCCTATCATCGACAGTTCGATTGCGGAATAATTAGTGGTCGTAATGATGCTTGGAATATTTTAATGAAATTTTTCACAATGCTTATTTCAGTACTCTCCAACTATTGGTTTCTCAGGCATTTGGTTGGTGCTGTTATGTTCTAATGGATGTACTTAATTACTGAAATTAATCCCACCAAATTTCATGTCTGAGAGAAAATCATATTTGGGTGGAAAAACGCATAAGGGGGGACCCTTACGCGTTTTTTCCAGGGTCGAGACAAAACTCGATATATGCGATTTTGTTCAAAATCACAGTATAGGTACTCCTGAGCATGCCGAGTCCGGTCCTATCATCGACAGTTCGATTGCGGAATAATTAGTGGTCGTAATGATGCTTGGAATATTTTAATGAAATTTTTCACAATGCTTATTTCAGTACTCTCCAACTATTGGTTTCTCAGGCATTTGGTTGGTGCTGTTATGTTCTAATGGATGTACTTAATTACTGAAATTAATCCCACCAAATTTCATGTCTGAGAGAAAATCATATTTGGGTGGAAAAACGCATAAGGGGGGACCCTTACGCGTTTTTTCCAGGGTCGAGAGAAAACGCGATATATGCGATTTTGTTCAAAATCACAGTATAGGTACTCCTGAGCATGCCGAGTCCGGTCATATCATCGACAGTTCGATTGCGGAATAATTAGTGGTCGTAATGATGCTTGGAATATTTTAATGAAATTTTTCACAATGCTTATTTCAGTACTCTCCAACTATTGGTTTCTCAGGCATTTGGTTGGTGCTGTTATGTTCTAATGGATGTACTTAATTACTGAAATTAATCCCACCAAATTTCATGTCTGAGAGAAAATCATATTTGGGTGGAAAAACGCATAAGGGGGGACCCTTACGCGTTTTTTCCAGGGTCGAGACAAAACTCGATATATGCGATTTTGTTCAAAATCACAGTATAGGTACTCCTGAGCATGCCGAGTCCGGTCCTATCATCGACAGTTCGATTGCGGAATAATTAGTGGTCGTAATGATGCTTGGAATATTTTAATGAAATTTTTCACAATGCTTATTTCAGTACTCTCCAACTATTGGTTTCTCAGGCATTTGGTTGGTGCTGTTATGTTCTAATGGATGTACTTAATTACTGAAATTAATCCCACCAAATTTCATGTCTGAGAGAAAATCATATTTGGGTGGAAAAACGCATAAGGGGGGACCCTTACGCGTTTTTTCCAGGGTCGAGACAAAACTCGATATATGCGATTTTGTTCAAAATCACAGTATAGGTACTCCTGAGCATGCCGAGTCCGGTCATATCATCGACAGTTCGATTGCGGAATAATTAGTGGTCGTAATGATGCTTGGAATATTTTAATGAAATTTTTCACAATGCTTATTTCAGTACTCTCCAACTATTGGTTTCTCAGGTATTTGGTTGGTGCTGTTATGTTCTAATGGATGTACTTAATTACTGAAATTAATCCCACCAAATTTCATGTCTGAGAGAAAATCATATTTGGGTGGAAAAACGCATAAGGGGGGACCCTTACGCGTTTTTTCCAGGGTCGAGACAAAACTCGATATATGCGATTTTGTTCAAAATCACAGTATAGGTACTCCTGAGCATGCCGAGTCCGGTCCTATCATCGACAGTTCGATTGCGGAATAATTAGTGGTCATAATGATGCTTGGAATATTTTAATGAAATTTTTCACAATGCTTATTTCAGTACTCTCCAACTATTGGTTTCTCAGGCATTTGGTTGGTGCTGTTATGTTCTAATGGATGTACTTAATTACTGAAATTAATCCCACCAAATTTCATGTCTGAGAGAAAATCATATTTGGGTGGAAAAACGCATAAGGGGGGACCCTTACGCGTTTTTTCCAGGGTCGAGAGAAAACGCGATATATGCGATTTTGTTCAAAATCACAGTATAGGTACTCCTGAGCATGCCGAGTCCGGTCATATCATCGACAGTTCGATTGCGGAATAATTAGTGGTCATAATGATGCTTGGAATATTTTAATGAAATTTTTCACAATGCTTATTTCAGTACTCTCCAACTATTGGTTTCTCAGGCATTTGGTTGGTGCTGTTATGTTCTAATGGATGTACTTAATTACTGAAATTAATCCCACCAAATTTCATGTCTGAGTGATAATCATATTTGGGTGGAAAAACGAATAAGGGGGGACCCTTACGCGTTTTTTCCAGGGTCGAGAGAAAACGCGATATATGCGATTTTGTTCAAAATCACAGTATAGGTACTCCTGAGCATGCCGAGTCCGGTCATATCATCGACAGTTCGATTGCGGAATAATTAGTGGTCATAATGATGCTTGGAATATTTTAATGAAATTTTTCACAATGCTTATTTCAGTACTCTCCAACTATTGGTTTCTCAGGCATTTGGTTGGTGCTGTTATGTTCTAATGGATGTACTTAATTACTGAAATTAATCCCACCAAATTTCATGTCTGAGTGATAATCATATTTGGGTGGAAAAACGCATAAGGGGGGACCCTTACGCGTTTTTTCCAGGGTCGAGACAAAACTCGATATATGCGATTTTGTTCAAAATCACAGTATAGGTACTCCTGAGCATGCCGAGTCCGGTCCTATCATCGACAGTTCGATTGCGGAATAATTAGTGGTCATAATGATGCTTGGAATATTTTAATGAAATTTTTCACAATGCTTATTTCAGTACTCTCCAACTATTGGTTTCTCAGGTATTTGGTTGGTGCTGTTATGTTCTAATGGATGTACTTAATTACTGAAATTAATCCCACCAAATTTCATGTCTGAGAGAAAATCATATTTGGGTGGAAAAACGCATAAGGGGGACCCTTACGCGTTTTTTCCAGGGTCGAGACAAAACTCGATATATGCGATTTTGTTCAAAATCACAGTATAGGTACTCCTGAGCATGCCGAGTCCGGTCCAATCATCGACAGTTCGATTGCGGAATAATTAGTGGTCGTAATGATGCTTGGAATATTTTAATGAAATTTTTCACAATGCTTATTTCAGTACTCTCCAACTATTGGTTTCTCAGGTATTTGGTTGGTGCTGTTATGTTCTAATGGATGTACTTAATTACTGAAATTAATCCCACTAAATTTCATGTCTGAGAGAAAATCATATTTGGGTTGAAAAACGCATAAGGGGGGACCCTTACGCGTTTTTTCCAGGGTCGAGACAAAACTCGATATATGCGAATTTGTTCAAAATCACAGTATAGGTACTCCTGAGCATGCCGAGTCCGGTCATATCATCGATAGTGGAATAATTAGTGGTCATAATGATGCTTGGAATATTTTAATGAAGTTTTTCACAATGCTTATTTCAGTACTCTCCAACTATTGGTTTCTCAGGCATTTGGTTGGTGCTGTTATGTTCTAATGGATTTACTTAATTACTGAAATCAATCCCACCAAATTTCATGTCTGAGTGATAATCATATTTGGGTGGAAAAACGAATAAGGGGGGACCCTTACGCGTTTTTTCCAGGGTCGAGACAAAACTCGATATATGCGATTTTGTTCAAAATCACAGTATAGGTACTCCTGAGCATGCCGAGTCCGGTCCTATCATCGACAGTTCGATTGCGGAATAATTAGTGGTCGTAATGATGCTTGGAATATTTTCATGAAATTTTTCACAATGCTTATTTCAGTACTCTCCAACTATTGGTTTCTCAGGCATTTGGTTGGTGCTGTTATGTTCTAATGGATGTACTTAATTACTGAAATTAATCCCACAAATTTCATGTCTCAGAGAAAATCATATTTGGGTGGAAAAACGCATAAGGGGGGACCCTTACGCGTTTTTTCCAGGGTCGAGAGAAAACGCGATATATGCGATTTTGTTCAAAATCACAGTATAGGTACTCCTGAGCATGCCGAGTCCGGTCCTATCATCGACAGTTCGATTGCGGAATAATTAGTGGTCGTAATGATGCTTGGAATATTTTAATGAAATTTTTCACAATGCTTATTTCAGTACTCTCCAACTATTGGTTTCTTAGGTATTTGGTTGGTGCTGTTATGTTCTAATGGATGTACTTAATTACTGAAATTAATCCCACCAAATTTCATGTCTGAGAGAAAATCATATTTGGGTGGAAAAACGCATAAGGGGGGACCCTTACGCGTTTTTTCCAGGGTCGAGACAAAACTCGATATATGCGATTTTGTTCAAAATAACAGTATAGGTACTCCTGAGCATGCTGAGTCCGGTCCTATCATCGACAGTTCGATGGCGGAATAATTAGTGGTCGTAATGATGCTTGGAATATTTTAATGAAATTTTTCACAATGCTTATTTCAGTACTCTCCAACTATTGGTTTCTCAGGCATTTGGTTGGTGCTGTTATGTTCTAATGGATGTACTTAATTACTGAAATTAATCCGACCAAATTTCATGTCTGAGAGAAAATCATATTTGGGTGGAAAAACGCATAAGGGGGGACCCTTACGCGTTTTTTCCAGGGTCGAGAGAAAACGCGATATATGCGATTTTGTTCAAAATCACAGTATAGGTACTCCTGAGCATGCCGAGTCCGGTCATATCATCGATAGTTCGATTGCGGAATAATTAGTGGTCATAATGATGCTTGGAATATTTTAATGAAATTTTTCACAATGCTTATTTCAGTACTCTCCAACTATTGGTTTCTCAGGCATTTGGTTGGTGCTGTTATGTTCTAATGGATGTACTTAATTACTGAAATTAATCCCACCAAATTTCATGTCTGAGTGATAATCATATTTGGGTGGAAAAACGCATAAGGGGGGACCCTTACGCGTTTTTTCCAGGGTCGAGACAAGACTCGATATATGCGATTTTGTTCAAAATCACAGTATAGGTACTCCTGAGCATGCCGAGTCCGGTCCAATCATCGACAGTTCGATTGCGGAATAATTAGTGGTCATAATGATGCTTGGAATATTTTAATGAAATTTTTCACAATGCTTATTTCAGTACTCTCCAACTATTGGTTTCTCAGGCATTTGGTTGGTGCTGTTATGTTCTAATGGATGTACTTAATTACTGAAATTAATCCGACCAAATTTCATGTCTGAGAGAAAATCATATTTGGGTGGAAAAACGCATAAGGGGGGACCCTTACGCGTTTTTTCCAGGGTCGAGACAAAACTCGATATATGCGATTTTGTTCAAAATCACAGTATAGGTACTCCTGAGCATGCCGAGTCCGGTCATATCATCGATAGTTCGATTGCGGAATAATTAGTGGTCATAATGATGCTTGGAATATTTTAATGAAATTTTTCACAATGCTTATTTCAGTACTCTCCAACTATTGGTTTCTCAGGCATTTGGTTGGTGCTGTTATGTTCTAATGGATGTACTTAATTACTGAAATTAATCCCACCAAATTTCATGTCTGAGAGAAAATCATATTTGGGTGGAAAAACGCATAAGGGGGGACCCTTACGCGTTTTTTCCAGGGTCGAGAGAAAACGCGATATATGCGAATTTGTTCAAAATCACAGTATAGGTACTCCTGAGCATGCCGAGTCCGGTCATATCATCGACAGTTCGATTGCGGAATAATTAGTGGTCATAATGATGCTTGGAATATTTTAATGAAATTTTTCACAATGCTTATTTCAGTACTCTCCAACTATTGGTTTCTCAGGCATTTGGTTGGTGCTGTTATGTTCTAATGGATGTACTTAATTACTGAAATTAATCCCACCAAATTTCATGTCTGAGAGAAAATCATATTTGGGTGGAAAAACGCATAAGGGGGGACCCTTACGCGTTTTTTCCAGGGTCGAGACAAAACTCGATATATGCGATTTTGTTCAAAATCACAGTATAGGTACTCCTGAGCATGCCGAGTCCGGTCCAATCATCGACAGTTCGATTGCGGAATAATTAGTGGTCATAATGATGCTTGGAATATTTTAATGAAATTTTTCACAATGCTTATTTCAGTACTCTCCAACTATTGGTTTCTCAGGCATTTGGTTGGTGCTGTTATGTTCTAATGGATGTACTTAATTACTGAAATTAATCCCACCAAATTTCATGTCTGAGTGATAATCATATTTGGGTGGAAAAACGCATAAGGGGGGACCCTTACGCGTTTTTTCCAGGGTCGAGACAAAACTCGATATATGCGATTTTGTTCAAAATCACAGTATAGGTACTCCTGAGCATGCCGAGTCCGGTCCTATCATCGACAGTTCGATTGCGGAATAATTAGTGGTCGTAATGATGCTTGGAATATTTTAATGAAATTTTTCACAATGCTTATTTCAGTACTCTCCAACTATTGGTTTCTCAGGCATTTGGTTGGTGCTGTTATGTTCTAATGGATGTACTTAATTACTGAAATTAATCCCACCAAATTTCATGTCTGAGAGAAAATCATATTTGGGTGGAAAAACGCATAAGGGGGGACCCTTACGCGTTTTTTCCAGGGTCGAGACAAAACTCGATATATGCGATTTTGTTCAAAATCACAGTATAGGTACTCCTGAGCATGCCGAGTCCGGTCTAATCATCGACAGTTCGATTGCGGAATAATTAGTGGTCGTAATGATGCTTGGAATATTTTAATGAAATTTTTCACAATGCTTATTTCAGTACTCTCCAACTATTGGTTTCTCAGGCATTTGGTTGGTGCTGTTATGTTCTAATGGATGTACTTAATTACTGAAATTAATCCCACCAAATTTCATGTCTGAGAGAAAATCATATTTGGGTGGAAAAACGCATAAGGGGGGACCCTTACGCGTTTTTTCCAGGGTCGAGACAAAACTCGATATATGCGATTTTGTTCAAAATCACAGTATAGGTACTCCTGAGCATGCCGAGTCCGGTCCTATCATCGACAGTTCGATTGCGGAATAATTAGTGGTCGTAATGATGCTTGGAATATTTTAATGAAATTTTTCACAATGCTTATTTCAGTACTCTCCAACTATTGGTTTCTCAGGTATTTGGTTGGTGCTGTTATGTTCTAATGGATGTACTTAATTACTGAAATTAATCCCACCAAATTTCATGTCTGAGAGAAAATCATATTTGGGTGGAAAAACGCATAAGGGGGGACCCTTACGCGTTTTTTCCAGGGTCGAGAGAAAACGCGATATATGCGATTTTGTTCAAAATCACAGTATAGGTACTCCTGAGCATGCCGAGTCCGGTCATATCATCGACAGTTCGATTGCGGAATAATTAGTGGTCATAATGATGCTTGGAATATTTTAATGAAATTTTTCACAATGCTTATTTCAGTACTCTCCAACTATTGGTTTCTCAGGCATTTGGTTGGTGCTGTTATGTTCTAATGGATGTACTTAATTACTGAAATTAATCCCACCAAATTTCATGTCTGAGAGAAAATCATATTTGGGTGGAAAAACGCATAAGGGGGGACCCTTACGCGTTTTTTCCAGGGTCGAGAGAAAACGCGATATATGCGATTTTGTTCAAAATCACAGTATAGGTACTCCTGAGCATGCCGAGTCCGGTCATATCATCGACAGTTCGATTGCGGAATAATTAGTGGTCATAATGATGCTTGGAATATTTTAATGAAATTTTTCACAATGCTTATTTCAGTACTCTCCAACTATTGGTTTCTCAGGCATTTGGTTGGTGCTGTTATGTTCTAATGGATGTACTTAATTACTGAAATTAATCCCACCAAATTTCATGTCTGAGAGATAATCATATTTGGGTGGAAAAACGCATAAGGGGGGACCCTTACGCGTTTTTTCCAGGGTCGAGACAAAACTCGATATATGCGATTTTGTTCAAAATCACAGTATAGGTACTCCTGAGCATGCCGAGTCCGGTCCTATCATCGACAGTTCGATTGCGGAATAATTAGTGGTCATAATGATGCTTGGAATATTTTAATGAAATTTTTCACAATGCTTATTTCAGTACTCTCCAACTATTGGTTTCTCAGGCATTTGGTTGGTGCTGTTATGTTCTAATGGATGTACTTAATTACTGAAATTAATCCCACCAAATTTCATGTCTGAGTGATAATCATATTTGGGTGGAAAAACGCATAAGGGGGGACCCTTACGCGTTTTTTCCAGGGTCGAGACAAAACTCGATATATGCGATTTTGTTCAAAATCACAGTATAGGTACTCCTGAGCATGCCGAGTCCGGTCCTATCATCGACAGTTCGATTGCGGAATAATTAGTGGTCGTAATGATGCTTGGAATATTTTAATGAAATTTTTCACAATGCTTATTTCAGTACTCTCCAACTATTGGTTTCTCAGGCATTTGGTTGGTGCTGTTATGTTCTAATGGATGTACTTAATTACTGAAATTAATCCCACCAAATTTCATGTCTGAGAGAAAATCATATTTGGGTGGAAAAACGCATAAGGGGGGACCCTTACGCGTTTTTTCCAGGGTCGAGAGAAAACGCGATATATGCGATTTTGTTCAAAATCACAGTATAGGTACTCCTGAGCATGCCGAGTCCGGTCCTATCATCGACAGTTCGATTGCGGAATAATTAGTGGTCGTAATGATGCTTGGAATATTTTAATGAAATTTTTCACAATGCTTATTTCAGTACTCTCCAACTATTGGTTTCTCAGGTATTTGGTTGGTGCTGTTATGTTCTAATGGATGTACTTAATTACTGAAATTAATCCCACCAAATTTCATGTCTGAGAGAAAATCATATTTGGGTGGAAAAACGCATAAGGGGGGACCCTTACGCGTTTTTTCCAGGGTCGAGACAAAACTCGATATATGCGATTTTGTTCAAAATCACAGTATAGGTACTCCTGAGCATGCCGAGTCCGGTCCAATCATCGACAGTTCGATTGCGGAATAATTAGTGGTCGTAATGATGCTTGGAATATTTTAATGAAATTTTTCACAATGCTTATTTCAGTACTCTCCAACTATTGGTTTCTCAGGCATTTGGTTGGTGCTGTTATGTTCTAATGGATGTACTTAATTACTGAAATTAATCCCACCAAATTTCATGTCTGAGAGAAAATCATATTTGGGTGGAAAAACGCATAAGGGGGGACCCTTACGCGTTTTTTCCAGGGTCGAGACAAAACTCGATATATGCGATTTTGTTCAAAATCACAGTATAGGTACTCCTGAGCATGCCGAGTCCGGTCCTATCATCGACAGTTCGATTGCGGAATAATTAGTGGTCATAATGATGCTTGGAATATTTTAATGAAATTTTTCACAATGCTTATTTCAGTACTCTCCAACTATTGGTTTCTCAGGCATTTGGTTGGTGCTGTTATGTTCTAATGGATGTACTTAATTACTGAAATTAATCCCACCAAATTTCATGTCTGAGTGATAATCATATTTGGGTGGAAAAACGCATAAGGGGGGACCCTTACGCGTTTTTTCCAGGGTCGAGACAAAACTCGATATATGCGATTTTGTTCAAAATCACAGTATAGGTACTCCTGAGCATGCCGAGTCCGGTCCTATCATCGACAGTTCGATTGCGGAATAATTAGTGGTCGTAATGATGCTTGGAATATTTTAATGAAATTTTTCACAATGCTTATTTCAGTACTCTCCAACTATTGGTTTCTCAGGCATTTGGTTGGTGCTGTTATGTTCTAATGGATGTACTTAATTACTGAAATTAATCCCACCAAATTTCATGTCTGAGAGAAAATCATATTTGGGTGGAAAAACGCATAAGGGGGGACCCTTACGCGTTTTTTCCAGGGTCGAGACAAAACTCGATATATGCGATTTTGTTCAAAATCACAGTATAGGTACTCCTGAGCATGCCGAGTCCGGTCCTATCATCGACAGTTCGATTGCGGAATAATTAGTGGTCGTAATGATGCTTGGAATATTTTAATGAAATTTTTCACAATGCTTATTTCAGTACTCTCCAACTATTGGTTTCTCAGGTATTTGGTTGGTGCTGTTATGTTCTAATGGATGTACTTAATTACTGAAATTAATCCCACCAAATTTCATGTCTGAGAGAAAATCATATTTGGGTGGAAAAACGCATAAGGGGGGACCCTTACGCGTTTTTTCCAGGGTCGAGACAAAACTCGATATATGCGATTTTGTTCAAAATCACAGTATAGGTACTCCTGAGCATGCCGAGTCCGGTCCTATCATCGACAGTTCGATTGCGGAATAATTAGTGGTCGTAATGATGCTTGGAATATTTTAATGAAATTTTTCACAATGCTTATTTCAGTACTCTCCAACTATTGGTTTCTCAGGCATTTGGTTGGTGCTGTTATGTTCTAATGGATGTACTTAATTACTGAAATTAATCCGACCAAATTTCATGTCTGAGAGAAAATCATATTTGGGTGGAAAAACGCATAAGGGGGGACCCTTACGCGTTTTTTCCAGGGTCGAGAGAAAACGCGATATATGCGATTTTGTTCAAAATCACAGTATAGGTACTCCTGAGCATGCCGAGTCCGGTCATATCATCGATAGTTCGATTGCGGAATAATTAGTGGTCATAATGATGCTTGGAATATTTTAATGAAATTTTTCACAATGCTTATTTCAGTACTCTCCAACTATTGGTTTCTCAGGCATTTGGTTGGTGCTGTTATGTTCTAATGGATGTACTTAATTACTGAAATTAATCCCACCAAATTTCATGTCTGAGTGATAATCATATTTGGGTGGAAAAACGCATAAGGGGGGACCCTTACGCGTTTTTTCCAGGGTCGAGACAAAACTCGATATATGCGATTTTGTTCAAAATCACAGTATAGGTACTCCTGAGCATGCCGAGTCCGGTCCTATCATCGACAGTTCGATTGCGGAATAATTAGTGGTCATAATGATGCTTGGAATATTTTAATGAAATTTTTCACAATGCTTATTTCAGTACTCTCCAACTATTGGTTTCTCAGGCATTTGGTTGGTGCTGTTATGTTCTAATGGATGTACTTAATTACTGAAATTAATCCCACCAAATTTCATGTCTGAGAGAAAATCATATTTGGGTGGAAAAACGCATAAGGGGGGACCCTTACGCGTTTTTTCCAGGGTCGAGACAAAACTCGATATATGCGATTTTGTTCAAAATCACAGTATAGGTACTCCTGAGCATGCCGAGTCCGGTCATATCATCGATAGTTCGATTGCGGAATAATTAGTGGTCATAATGATGCTTGGAATATTTTAATGAAATTTTTCACAATGCTTATTTCAGTACTCTCCAACTATTGGTTTCTCAGGCATTTGGTTGGTGCTGTTATGTTCTAATGGATGTACTTAATTACTGAAATTAATCCCACCAAATTTCATGTCTGAGAGAAAATCATATTTGGGTGGAAAAACGCATAAGGGGGGACCCTTACGCGTTTTTTCCAGGGTCGAGACAAAACTCGATATATGCGATTTTGTTCAAAATCACAGTATAGGTACTCCTGAGCATGCCGAGTCCGGTCATATCATCGACAGTTCGATTGCGGAATAATTAGTGGTCATAATGATGCTTGGAATATTTTAATGAAATTTTTCACAATGCTTATTTCAGTACTCTCCAACTATTGGTTTCTCAGGCATTTGGTTGGTGCTGTTATGTTCTAATGGATGTACTTAATTACTGAAATTAATCCCACCAAATTTCATGTCTGAGAGAAAATCATATTTGGGTGGAAAAACGCATAAGGGGGGACCCTTACGCGTTTTTTCCAGGGTCGAGACAAAACTCGATATATGCGATTTTGTTCAAAATCACAGTATAGGTACTCCTGAGCATGCCGAGTCCGGTCCTATCATCGACAGTTCGATTGCGGAATAATTAGTGGTCGTAATGATGCTTGGAATATTTTAATGAAATTTTTCACAATGCTTATTTCAGTACTCTCCAACTATTGGTTTCTCAGGCATTTGGTTGGTGCTGTTATGTTCTAATGGATGTACTTAATTACTGAAATTAATCCCACCAAATTTCATGTCTGAGTGATAATCATATTTGGGTGGAAAAACGCATAAGGGGGACCCTTACGCGTTTTTTCCAGGGTCGAGACAAAACTCGATATATGCGATTTTGTTCAAAATCACAGTATAGGTACTCCTGAGCATGCCGAGTCCGGTCCTATCATCGACAGTTCGATTGCGGAATAATTAGTGGTCGTAATGATGCTTGGAATATTTTAATGAAATTTTTCACAATGCTTATTTCAGTACTCTCCAACTATTGGTTTCTCAGGCATTTGGTTGGTGCTGTTATGTTCTAATGGATGTACTTAATTATTGAAATTAATCCCACCAAATTTCATGTCTGAGAGAAAATCATATTTGGGTGGAAAAACGCATAAGGGGGGACCCTCACGCGTTTTTCCAGGGTCGAGACAAAACTCGATATATGCGATTTTGTTCAAAATCACAGTATAGGTACTCCTGAGCATGCCGAGTCCGGTCTAATCATCGACAGTTCGATTGCGGAATAATTAGTGGTCGTAATGATGCTTGGAATATTTTAATGAAATTTTTCACAATGCTTATTTCAGTACTCTCCAACTATTGGTTTCTCAGGCATTTGGTTGGTGCTGTTATGTTCTAATGGATGTACTTAATTACTGAAATTAATCCCACCAAATTTCATGTCTGAGAGAAAATCATATTTGGGTGGAAAAACGCATAAGGGGGGACCCTTACGCGTTTTTTCCAGGGTCGAGACAAAACTCGATATATGCGATTTTGTTCAAAATCACAGTATAGGTACTCCTGAGCATGCCGAGTCCGGTCCTATCATCGACAGTTCGATTGCGGAATAATTAGTGGTCGTAATGATGCTTGGAATATTTTAATGAAATTTTTCACAATGCTTATTTCAGTACTCTCCAACTATTGGTTTCTCAGGTATTTGGTTGGTGCTGTTATGTTCTAATGGATGTACTTAATTACTGAAATTAATCCCACCAAATTTCATGTCTGAGAGAAAATCATATTTGGGTGGAAAAACGCATAAGGGGGGACCCTTACGCGTTTTTTCCAGGGTCGAGAGAAAACGCGATATATGCGATTTTGTTCAAAATCACAGTATAGGTACTCCTGAGCATGCCGAGTCCGGTCATATCATCGATAGTTCGATTGCGGAATAATTAGTGGTCATAATGATGCTTGGAATATTTTAATGAAATTTTTCACAATGCTTATTTCAGTACTCTCCAACTATTGGTTTCTCAGGCATTTGGTTGGTGCTGTTATGTTCTAATGGATGTACTTAATTACTGAAATTAATCCCACCAAATTTCATGTCTGAGAGAAAATCATATTTGGGTGGAAAAACGCATAAGGGGGGACCCTTACGCGTTTTTTCCAGGGTCGAGAGAAAACGCGATATATGCGATTTTGTTCAAAATCACAGTATAGGTACTCCTGAGCATGCCGAGTCCGGTCATATCATCGACAGTTCGATTGCGGAATAATTAGTGGTCATAATGATGCTTGGAATATTTTAATGAAATTTTTCACAATGCTTATTTCAGTACTCTCCAACTATTGGTTTCTCAGGCATTTGGTTGGTGCTGTTATGTTCTAATGGATGTACTTAATTACTGAAATTAATCCCACCAAATTTCATGTCTGAGTGATAATCATATTTGGGTGGAAAAACGCATAAGGGGGGACCCTTACGCGTTTTTTCCAGGGTCGAGACAAAACTCGATATATGCGATTTTGTTCAAAATCACAGTATAGGTACTCCTGAGCATGCCGAGTCCGGTCCTATCATCGACAGTTCGATTGCGGAATAATTAGTGGTCGTAATGATGCTTGGAATATTTTAATGAAATTTTTCACAATGCTTATTTCAGTACTCTCCAACTATTGGTTTCTCAGGCATTTGGTTGGTGCTGTTATGTTCTAATGGATGTACTTAATTACTGAAATTAATCCCACCAAATTTCATGTCTGAGAGATAATCATATTTGGGTGGAAAAACGCATAAGGGGGGACCCTTACGCGTTTTTTCCAGGGTCGAGACAAAACTCGATATATGCGATTTTGTTCAAAATCACAGTATAGGTACTCCTGAGCATGCCGAGTCCGGTCTAATCATCGACAGTTCGATTGCGGAATAATTAGTGGTCGTAATGATGCTTGGAATATTTTAATGAAATTTTTCACAATGCTTATTTCAGTACTCTCCAACTATTGGTTTCTCAGGTATTTGGTTGGTGCTGTTATGTTCTAATGGATGTACTTAATTACTGAAATTAATCCCACCAAATTTCATGTCTGAGAGAAAATCATATTTGGGTGGAAAAACGCATAAGGGGGGACCCTTACGCGTTTTTTCCAGGGTCGAGAGAAAACGCGATATATGCGATTTTGTTCAAAATCACAGTATAGGTACTCCTGAGCATGCCGAGTCCGGTCCTATCATCGACAGTTCGATTGCGGAATAATTAGTGGTCGTAATGATGCTTGGAATATTTTAATGAAATTTTTCACAATGCTTATTTCAGTACTCTCCAACTATTGGTTTCTCAGGTATTTGGTTGGTGCTGTTATGTTCTAATGGATGTACTTAATTACTGAAATTAATCCCACCAAATTTCATGTCTGAGAGAAAATCATATTTGGGTGGAAAAACGCATAAGGGGGGACCCTTACGCGTTTTTTCCAGGGTCGAGAGAAAACGCGATATATGCGATTTTGTTCAAAATCACAGTATAGGTACTCCTGAGCATGCCGAGTCCGGTCATATCATCGACAGTTCGATTGCGGAATAATTAGTGGTCATAATGATGCTTGGAATATTTTAATGAAATTTTTCACAATGCTTATTTCAGTACTCTCCAACTATTGGTTTCTCAGGCATTTGGTTGGTGCTGTTATGTTCTAATGGATGTACTTAATTACTGAAATTAATCCCACCAAATTTCATGTCTGAGAGAAAATCATATTTGGGTGGAAAAACGCATAAGGGGGGACCCTTACGCGTTTTTTCCAGGGTCGAGAGAAAACGCGATATATGCGATTTTGTTCAAAATCACAGTATAGGTACTCCTGAGCATGCCGAGTCCGGTCATATCATCGACAGTTCGATTGCGGAATAATTAGTGGTCATAATGATGCTTGGAATATTTTAATGAAATTTTTCACAATGCTTATTTCAGTACTCTCCAACTATTGGTTTCTCAGGCATTTGGTTGGTGCTGTTATGTTCTAATGGATGTACTTAATTACTGAAATTAATCCCACCAAATTTCATGTCTGAGTGATAATCATATTTGGGTGGAAAAACGCATAAGGGGGGACCCTTACGCGTTTTTTCCAGGGTCGAGACAAAACTCGATATATGCGATTTTGTTCAAAATCACAGTATAGGTACTCCTGAGCATGCCGAGTCCGGTCCTATCATCGACAGTTCGATTGCGGAATAATTAGTGGTCGTAATGATGCTTGGAATATTTTAATGAAATTTTTCACAATGCTTATTTCAGTACTCTCCAACTATTGGTTTCTCAGGCATTTGGTTGGTGCTGTTATGTTCTAATGGATGTACTTAATTACTGAAATTAATCCCACCAAATTTCATGTCTGAGAGAAAATCATATTTGGGTGGAAAAACGCATAAGGGGGGACCCTTACGCGTTTTTTCCAGGGTCGAGACAAAACTCGATATATGCGATTTTGTTCAAAATCACAGTATAGGTACTCCTGAGCATGCCGAGTCCGGTCCTATCATCGACAGTTCGATTGCGGAATAATTAGTGGTCGTAATGATGCTTGGAATATTTTAATGAAATTTTTCACAATGCTTATTTCAGTACTCTCCAACTATTGGTTTCTCAGGCATTTGGTTGGTGCTGTTATGTTCTAATGGATGTACTTAATTACTGAAATTAATCCCACCAAATTTCATGTCTGAGAGAAAATCATATTTGGGTGGAAAAACGCATAAGGGGGGACCCTTACGCGTTTTTTCCAGGGTCGAGAGAAAACTCGATATATGCGATTTTGTTCAAAATCACAGTATAGGTACTCCTGAGCATGCCGAGTCCGGTCATATCATCGACAGTTCGATTGCGGAATAATTAGTGGTCATAATGATGCTTGGAATATTTTAATGAAATTTTTCACAATGCTTATTTCAGTACTCTCCAACTATTGGTTTCTCAGGCATTTGGTTGGTGCTGTTATGTTCTAATGGATGTACTTAATTACTGAAATTAATCCCACCAAATTTCATGTCTGAGAGATAATCATATTTGGGTGGAAAAACGCATAAGGGGGGACCCTTACGCGTTTTTTCCAGGGTCGAGACAAGACTCGATATATGCGATTTTGTTCAAAATCACAGTATAGGTACTCCTGAGCATGCCGAGTCCGGTCATATCATCGACAGTTCGATTGCGGAATAATTAGTGGTCATAATGATGCTTGGAATATTTTAATGAAATTTTTCACAATGCTTATTTCAGTACTCTCCAACTATTGGTTTCTCAGGCATTTGGTTGGTGCTGTTATGTTCTAATGGATGTACTTAATTACTGAAATTAATCCCACCAAATTTCATGTCTGAGAGAAAATCATATTTGGGTGGAAAAACGCATAAGGGGGGACCCTTACGCGTTTTTTCCAGGGTCGAGAGAAAACGCGATATATGCGATTTGTTCAAAATCACAGTATAGGTACTCCTGAGCATGCCGAGTCCGGTCATATCATCGATAGTTCGATTGCGGAATAATTAGTGGTCATAATGATGCTTGGAATATTTTAATGAAATTTTTCACAATGCTTATTTCAGTACTCTCCAACTATTGGTTTCTCAGGCATTTGGTTGGTGCTGTTATGTTCTAATGGATGTACTTAATTACTGAAATTAATCCCACCAAATTTCATGTCTGAGAGAAAATCATATTTGGGTGGAAAAACGCATAAGGGGGGACCCTTACGCGTTTTTTCCAGGGTCGAGACAAAACTCGATATATGCGATTTTGTTCAAAATCACAGTATAGGTACTCCTGAGCATGCCGAGTCCGGTCCTATCATCGACAGTTCGATTGCGGAATAATTAGTGGTCGTAATGATGCTTGGAATATTTTAATGAAATTTTTCACAATGCTTATTTCAGTACTCTCCAACTATTGGTTTCTCAGGCATTTGGTTGGTGCTGTTATGTTCTAATGGATGTACTTAATTACTGAAATTAATCCCACCAAATTTCATGTCTGAGAGAAAATCATATTTGGGTGGAAAAACGCATAAGGGGGGACCCTTACGCGTTTTTTCCAGGGTCGAGACAAAACTCGATATATGCGATTTTGTTCAAAATCACAGTATAGGTACTCCTGAGCATGCCGAGTCCGGTCTAATCATCGACAGTTCGATTGCGGAATAATTAGTGGTCGTAATGATGCTTGGAATATTTTAATGAAATTTTTCACAATGCTTATTTCAGTACTCTCCAACTATTGGTTTCTCAGGTATTTGGTTGGTGCTGTTATGTTCTAATGGATGTACTTAATTACTGAAATTAATCCCACCAAATTTCATGTCTGAGAGATAATCATATTTGGGTGGAAAAACGCATAAGGGGGGACCCTTACGCGTTTTTTCCAGGGTCGAGACAAGACTCGATATATGCGATTTTGTTCAAAATCACAGTATAGGTACTCCTGAGCATGCAGAGTCCGGTCCAATCATCGACAGTTCGATTGCGGAATAATAGTGGTCATAATGATGCTTGGAATATTTTAATGAAATTTTTCACAATGCTTATTTCAGTACTCTCCAACTATTGGTTTCTCAGGCATTTGGTTGGTGCTGTTATGTTCTAATGGATGTACTTAATTACTGAAATTAATCCGACCAAATTTCATGTCTGAGAGAAAATCATATTTGGGTGGAAAAACGCATAAGGGGGGACCCTTACGCGTTTTTTCCAGGGTCGAGACAAAACTCGATATATGCGATTTTGTTCAAAATCACAGTATAGGTACTCCTGAGCATGCCGAGTCCGGTCATATCATCGACAGTTCGATTGCGGAATAATTAGTGGTCATAATGATGCTTGGAATATTTTAATGAAATTTTTCACAATGCTTATTTCAGTACTCTCCAACTATTGGTTTCTCAGGCATTTGGTTGGTGCTGTTATGTTCTAATGGATGTACTTAATTACTGAAATTAATCCCACCAAATTTCATGTCTGAGAGAAAATCATATTTGGGTGGATAAACGCATAAGGGGGGACCCTTACGCGTTTTTTCCAGGGTCGAGACAAAACTCGATATATGCGAATTTGTTTAAAATCACAGTATAGGTACTCCTGAGCATGCCGAGTCCGGTCATATCATCGATAGTGGAATAATTAGTGGTCATAGTGATGCTTGGAATATTTTAATGAAGTTTTTCACAATGCTTATTTCAGTACTCTCCAACTATTGGTTTCTCAGGCATTTGGTTGGTGCTGTTATGTTCTAATGGATGTACTTAATTACTGAAATTAATCCCACCAAATTTCATGTCTGAGAGAAAATCATATTTGGGTGGATAAACGCATAAGGGGGGACCCTTACGCGTTTTTTCCAGGGTCGAGACAAAACTCGATATATGCGATTTTGTTCAAAATCACAGTATAGGTACTCCTGAGCATGCCGAGTCCGGTCCAATCATCGACAGTTCGATTGCGGAATAATTAGTGGTCATAATGATGCTTGGAATATTTTAATGAAATTTTTCACAATGCTTATTTCAGTACTGTCCAACTATTGGTTTCTCAGGCATTTGGTTGGTGCTGTTATGTTCTAATGGATGTACTTAATTACTGAAATTAATCCCACCAAATTTCATGTCTGAGTGATTATCATATTTGGGTGGAAAAACGCATAAGGGGGACCCTTACGCGTTTTTTCCAGGGTCGAGACAAAACTCGATATATGCGATTTTGTTCAAAATCACAGTATAGGTACTCCTGAGCATGCCGAGTCCGGTCCTATCATCGACAGTTCGATTGCGGAATAATTAGTGGTCGTAATGATGCTTGGAATATTTTAATGAAATTTTTCACAATGCTTATTTCAGTACTCTCCAACTATTGGTTTCTCAGGCATTTGGTTGGTGCTGTTATGTTCTAATGGATGTACTTAATTACTGAAATTAATCCCACAAATTTCATGTCTCAGAGAAAATCATGTTTGGGTGGATAAACGCATAAAGGGGGACCCTTACGCGTATTTTCCAGGGTCGAGACAAAACTCGATATATGCGATTTTGTTCAAAATCACAGTATAGGTACTCCTGAGCATGCCGAGTCCGGTCATATCATCGACAGTTCGATTGCGGAATAATTAGTGGTCGTAATGATGCTTGGAATATTTTAATGAAGTTTTTCACAATGCTTATTTCAGTACTCTCCAACTATTGGTTTCTTAGGTATTTGGTTGGTGCTGTTATGTTCTAATGGATGTACTTAATTTCTGAAATTAATCACACCAAATTTCATGTCTGAGAGAAAATCATATTTGGGTGGAAAAACGCATAAGGGGGGACCCTTACGCGTTTTTTCCAGGGTCGAGACAAAACTCGATATATGCGATTTTGTTCAAAATCACAGTATAGGTACTCCTGAGCATGCCGAGTCCGGTCCTATCATCGACAGTTCGATTGCGGAATAATTAGTGGTCGTAATGATGCTTGGAATATTTTAATGAAATTTTTCACAATGCTTATTATAGTACTCTCCAACTATTGGTTTCTCAGGTATTTGGTTGGTTCTGTTATGTTCTAATGGATGTACTTAATTACTGAAATTAATCCCACCAAATTTCATGTCTGAGAGAAAATCATATTTGGGTGGAAAAACGCATAAGGGGGGACCCTTACGCGTTTTTTCCAGGGTCGAGAGAAAACGCGATATATGCGATTTTGTTCAAAATCACAGTATAGGTACTCCTGAGCATGCCGAGTCCGGTCCTATCATCGATAGTTCGATTGCGGAATAATTAGTGGTCATAATGATGCTTGGAATATTTTAATGAAATTTTTCACAATGCTTATTTCAGTACTCTCCAACTATTGGTTTCTCAGGTATTTGGTTGGTTCTGTTATGTTCTAATGGATGTACTTAATTACTGAAATTAATCCCACCAAATTTCATGTCTGAGAGAAAATCATATTTGGGTGGAAAAACGCATAAGGGGGGACCCTTACGCGTTTTTCCAGGGTCGAGAGAAAACGCGATATATGCGATTTTGTTCAAAATCACAGTATAGGTACTCCTGAGCATGCCGAGTTCGGTCATATCATCGATAGTTCGATTGCGGAATAATTAGTGGTCATAATGATGCTTGGAATATTTTAATAAATTGTTCACAATGCTTATTCAGATCTCCAATGCTATG
>CAUDMG010000907.1:185000-249779 GCA_958450375.1 Homarus gammarus | reverse complement strand
AAATGACATCATGGATTGCACCTACTGTCAGGAGCCAGCAGCCAACCCACTTGAACACTATCTCCTCGACTGCGAGGTCACACAAAGCCTCCGAAACAGAACTCAAATCTCCCAAGTAACACACACAACACCAGCGGCCACTCTAACCCGAAAGGCCCATACAGACCACATTCACGACCTACTCCGGGTCATCACACGATACCCACCACCCAGATAGCTTAGAAAGCATCCTCTCCCAGCAAGTGCGGACCCCAGTTCGGGGGCGCGCCACTCCGAAACTGACCACGTCCAAGAGTGGGGGTTGGTGGTAAGCGTCCACTGATCGGGGGTCCGCTCACACTTGCAACCTGCAGTATCCTTCCAATCTGCAGGTGGGACCACCTCTAATCCCAATCCGGTCTGGCTGCTCCTGGAGCTCCAGCCGGAACCACCAAACGGGCCGCCTATTGGCAAAGGCCCATGTCGGACTACGGTCCGACAATCTCAACAACAACAACGGATGGATCGAGAGGCTGATTGGACACGGGAGGAGACTGACGTTCTTGCGGGAACAGTACTCTGCGTAACGGTTTCCATTCGCCATAGCCCGCTGCATCTTGTGCGCTTGCACTTGTTCTTGCTGTTCAACAGCATTACAGCATTTCACAGCAATTCATTCATTCATTCAATTCATTTTAAAAGTGGCTTTGTCACTTGTACCATTTTTGACACCTCACGGGCGCTCAGGATTGACAACCTTAGCATTCCCTCCCCACAGTTAGTGTGAGTGACCCACACAACTGCGAGGGAAGCGCTAACTGTTGTCCTTCCTGACGTGGTAGGAGGGCTTTCTCTCTTACTACATTTTTTCTATTACTTACCCTGGCCGAGGCACCTGCTGATTTTTCATAATTCAGTATTCGTGCTAGAGCCCCCCCAGTGGTGCACACCTCACGGAGTGGGATTGTGTGTCTCCAGTGGGGGTCGGGGAAATACCTGGGCCAATCCAGCAGTGACGTCTGTGATCGTGCAGGCACACCACTGTTTGGGGGTCATCCTTAAGTTAAAGTAATTTTTTTTTTGCACTAAGGGCCTTATATAACCTTAGTGCCACCAACATCAGTATATGTGAATAAACAACGAAAACTGTACCCAAGGGGTGGTTCCATGCCCTCTGGGAGGGGAAACACCAAGCCCCCCTCTGCTCGTCCAGGAAGGGACAGGCAGAGGCGGGAGACCATCATGACCCACGACTGCCACGACCAATGACAAACTCAGACAATGTAACGGCTACCGACCAAACCACACAACAAAGACGCAACATAGAAGTATCAACTGAGAAGGCCCGAGTAATCCACTTTCGGACTATTGACACGTCTACCTCGTTTGACAAAATTAATGGGTTCATCATACAGAAGGCCATTAAGGATCAGATAGGGGACGTGGAGAAAGTCCGAAAGACAAGAAAAGGCGAACTCCAAGTTACCGTTAAAGACGCACAGCAAATGAGGGACGCCTTGAATCTAAAAACTTTTCATTCAACGACAGTGGAACCGTATATCCCAGCATTTCTCAACACCTGTAAGGCTGTAGTTAACAGCTACGAATTTCAGGGGATGAACAATGACGAAATTAAGTACCACATGAAAGATCAAGGAGTCGTCGATGCTTTCGTCTTTAATAGGAGGACAACCGACGGTGAACGAAAACGATCGACTACAGCTGGACTCACTTTTGACGGACTCGTTAGGCCCACTCATGTCTTGGTAGGATATGAGAGGGTCCAAACCAAAACATACATTCCATTCCCAATGCGTTGTTTTAACTGCCAAAGGTTTGGACACACTGGTAAGGCCTGCCGTAACATCCAGGTATGCTCCAAATGTGCTCAGACCGGACACAGGGACGATGACTGCACACAAACGGAGGAAAAATGCTACCACTGTTCGGGTCAGCATGCTGCCTCAGACAGGAAGTGCCCTTCCTACCTGAGGGAGTATGAGATCAGTAAGGTGAGAGCAGAGAACAATTTGGACTACAAGGAGGCTAAGAGGCAGGTGGAGATGTCCTTGCAGACACCAACACCTGGAATGTCCTTCGCATCCGCTGTGACCAAAAATACCTCACCTCCCAAAATGGCACCACTGGAACACAGACTGAGACCAGGACCATCGCAACACAGACTGACTCCACAATCACCGGTTATCCAACCACAGACACCAAAGACGAGAACACAAAGACAACTATGACTAATAACGAGACCAAAACTAAAAACAAGCTATACCTGACCACATAACCCAAACAGACTCACGACCCTATCTACCCCGACGTAAGGAGGAGATCGCATTCGGTAGAAAGCATGATAAGAGACTCATCAACACAACCAATCTTTCGCATTTTTGAAACACACCGGGGGCAGGGAGCCCCTGCCGAGCAGAATACTGGCTTTTTGGAGCCGGGAGACTGCTCATTTGATGCGGGATGTCCTTCCCCGGCAATCATTTCCCCCCCAGAAACAAGAGCAAAGAAAAATAAAGCCCAAAACGCTGACCATATCAACTCTCAGACTTAAAATTCAATATCATCCAGTGGAATTGCAGAGGTGCTAGGAATAAAAATGCTCAATTTCATTTACTAATGTCATTATTCCGGCCGGACGTTTTTTGCCTACAAGAGACGCTACTTGCGGGTCACGACGACCCACCTGTATTTGACAACTACACGTCCTACAGGGGAGACAATCTAAGGGGAGTAGCCCTATACATTCGGAGTTCATTCGCCCAGCAAAGAGTCAATCTGAACATGAACCTGCAGGCTGTGGCTTGCAGAGTTAAGATTCGGACTGGCTATGTTGCCATCTGTTCACTATACTGTCCTCCGGGCGGGCTCATTGCCGATGGTGAGCTTGAGGAGCTATTTAACCAACTGCCAGGAAAGAAAATGATCCTCGGCGACCTCAATGCTCGCCATTTGCGGTGGGGCAGTGTCCGGAGTGACGGGAGGGGAGAGCAGGTGGCTGCAGCTATACTCAACTCCAACTTGTCTCTTCTGAATGACGGTAGTGCGACTCGAGTGGACGAATGATTTGGCACAGCGTCAGCTATAGATCTTTCTATAGTTGATGCTGCCTTGCTATTAGATTGTAAATTTTCTACATACGACGACTCTCTGGGTAGCGACCATTTTCCGATCTGCATTTCTTGTGAGTGTGGCGCCCCAACGGCTACTCCCGAGGTGCGCTACAACCTTAGGAAAGCAGACTGGAGGGCCTACTCAGGAGCCGTTCGTATAGACACCATTGGACAAGACATCAACACCAAAATTACACACATACAACAAGCTATAATACACGCAGCAGATTTAACAATTCCTAAGACTTCTGCAAAAACCCACAGGCCTGGAGTTCCATGGTGGACACCAGACTACCGACGAGTGGTTTGTGAGCGAAATAGGCGATGCCGTTTATTCAATAGAATTCCATCACTTGTAAACTTAATTGAATATAAAAAAGCTAGAGCCAAGGCTAGGAGGGTTCTCAGGGAGTGTAAGAGAGTCTTGGCGGGCGTTTGTCTCCACTATTAACAAGGATACCCCTTCCTCTGAGGTATGGTCGGCTATAAACCGGGTCAGATCCAAAGGAGGAAGTAGTTTTATCCCACAGGTGAGTAGTGGAGGGCGGATTCTCGACGAACCCCAGGCCATTGCCAACACCCTAGGCCAGAAGTTCGCAGATGCCAGTAGCTCCGCCAATCATGATCCACGCTTCGGCGTGTTCCGTGATTGTGCCGAGCTCTTGCATCTCGACTTCGAGAACGGGGACGAACAGGACTACAATCGAGCATTTTACCCAGAGGAACTTTCCTTTGCTATTAATAAGGGCAAGGGCTCTACTCCTGGACCTGACGGTATACGATACGAGATGATTAAGCACCTTGACCAGGGAAACCTGGACAAATTGCTAGAAGTGTACAATGAGATCTGGGCGTCCAGAACGTTTCCAAACTCATGGCACTTTGCCCGTGTCGTACCGATCCCGAAGTGGACAAATGCCCGAACAACAACTCATTCCGTCCGATTTCGCTCACAAACTGTCT
Source organism: Homarus gammarus (assembly GCA_958450375.1). NCBI lineage: Eukaryota > Metazoa > Arthropoda > Malacostraca > Decapoda > Nephropidae > Homarus > Homarus gammarus. The sequence continues at coordinate 245,706 of CAUDMG010000907.1, read as the reverse complement.
GTGTAAGGTCATGGAACGTATGATAAAGCGTAGACTAATGTATTTTTTGGAAAGTAACAACTTATTGAATGATCGACAGTGTGGTTTCCGCCAAGGTAGAAGCACACTAGATCATTTAATAAGTCTTGAAACTGACATCTCAAAAGCTCTTTGCAGTAAAGAAACATTAATTGCAGTATGCTTAGACATAGAAAAAGCTTTCGACATGACATGGCGGACTGGCCTCATGATGAAGCTCCACGCCTTGGGTCTGAGAGGTAATTTGCCAATTTTCATTAGTAATTTTTTGCAAGACAGGACTTTTTCCGTCAAATTAAAAGGTAACGTAAAGTCAGACACATTTGTCTGAGAAAATGGAGTTCCACAAGGCAGCGTTTTGGGCCCAATATTATTTCTTATAATGATTAATGATTTCCTATCACCAGCCCCCAGCTTAAGTAACCTCAAATTCTCCTTGTTTGCTGACGATTGCGCAATCTGGCGCTCCTCTCGAGTTGAGAGGCTATCTGCACAAAGGGTGCAAGCCGGCCTAAAAGCCGCGGAACAGTGGGCAATACAATGGGGATTTAAGTTTTCAGTTGAGAAGACAGTAGGAGTAGTCTTCACTAAGAAACGTAACATTAGAAATCCAGTATTAAAATTAGATGATACTCCTATTAAATTTCAGACTTCAGTAAAATTTCTTGGTGTTCATTTTGACCGGAAATTAACGTGGAAAAACCACATTAACGAGCTTGAAAGTAAATGTCTCTAAGTCACAAACATCCTGAAAGTCTTATCAGGTACTACATTGGGGAGCCGATAGGAAATCTTTATTAATGGTGTATAAGACCCTGATCAGATCAAAACTTGATTATGGATGCCAGTTGTATGCTTCGGCATGCGACACCACACTCGCAAAGCTAACCAGAATACAGAACCAATGCCTTCGTCTATGTCTGGGTGCTTACAGGTGTACATGTGTAGGTAAACTAGAGGTTGAGGCCCACGTCCCTCCACTTCACATCAGGAGGGACATGTTGACGCTAAGGTACGGGTTGAGTGCGGCTAGGAAGCGAGGCACAGGCCACCCAGGTTGGTGTGCTGTTGCTAAATTCCGTTTCCTGCAGCTGCGTAGGTCCCCGTCCTCGGTTGTCCGCCTCCAGACCTTGTGACAGGGTGCTGGTATCCATTTCGAAGACGTTGATAGATATGTTCCACCGTTGTGTCCGCCGTGGGAGAACCCCAACTTCCATGTGGAAACATCGTGGCTTCCGGGAGCAAAGAATGACTTTCATCCTGAGCTCCTGAGGCAACTTTTCTATCAATTTCTGGAAGGATACAGCGCCTATACTCACGTGTACACCGACGGGTCCAAGACTGACGACAACGTTGGAGCCGGTATCTGGAACAGAGACGGGGAGTGGAGCTCCCGCCTGCCGCGGCATACAACCATATTCTCTGCAGAGATGTTCGCAATAAGTAGCGCCATTGACATTGCAATAACAAGCAATGTCAATGATGTTGCAGTCATTTCAGATTCCATGTCAGCTCCTAAAGCAATTCAAGGTGGTGATACTACCAGCAATGAGAGACAGGGCAACATTATTAATAAACTACATGAGTGTGCCAAGAATATTGTGCTGGTGTGGGTGCCTGGGCATTGCAACATTTGGGGCAATGATCAGGCAGACAGATTAGCAAGAGCGACTGTGGGTCTCGGGGAAACAACTAATGTACCCTGTGAGCCTCAGTCGTGTCTCTCCTTGGGGAAGACATATACAATTGGGAAGTGGCATCTTGAATGGACTAGGTTAAATCTTCACAACAACTGGAAGACTTAACATAGGAAACTGGCCTTCAGCATATATAAAGAATAGGAGAGAAGAGGTCGTTCTCGCCAGACTAAGGCTGAACTGTACCTATCTGACCCACCTAGGGGCCTATCTTGACAATTCCTTCCCACCTATCTGTGCCACTTGTAACAAAATTCTCTCCATCCGACATATTCTGACTGAGTGCAGCCAGTACGAACCAGAGCGCCGGCAGCTGGTGATCCTAGCTGCCGAGCAAGGCTTCGTGCTGACTGTACCCAATTTATTGCAAGATGATGTCACCATAAGTGACGCTGTAATAATCTTCCTCAAGGAGACCCATCTTATCGGCATGTTTATGATTGACACACGCATGAACTCTTTTTATATCTATTATATGTATGTAACCATGCCCCAAAGCAAATAAAAATGAATAAAACAAAAATTAAAACATACAACATGAGAGACACATCACAAACCTTTTCATTACATACAACACGCACTTTTATCAAGTTAAACTGACACCCACCAACACATATTCAAACAAAGACACGGGCTACAAAAGACAAAATAAAAAAAAAATTAAAAAAAAAAAAAAAAAAAAAAAAATCACAGAAACTAGTCACCTGACAAGCCATTTCATCTGGTCTGTCAGTAACTCACCATCATATCACTCATTCATACCATAATTCATCCCAATAAAACAACAAGAAGAAACATGTAACAAAAATACCAAGAACAAGAAGAACACAAGAATAACAAGAAAGAAGAAACAAGAACATCAGATTAGTTGTAGCAAGAAAGAAGACCAAGATTAGAAGAAGAATGAAGACATCAGCTTCGGCCGAAATAGCCTAATGGCGAAGAGGCCAGTAATCCCCAACATCAGTTCAAGGATGGATCACACAATCAATCATTCGCCAGCCAGCCTTCGCCGTGAACGGACCTCTTTCTGACCCTTCTCTGCTAAAGCCTGCCAGCCTGTCTTTCAACCGTTACGACCCGAACGAAATCGACCACCTCACTACCATCACTTCACACAACCGGTAAGCTCGTTGCAGACAACGCCCTTTCTGTGCCTCCCTACTGATCAGGGGTGACTCCTGATCAGAGGCGGCCCTGATTGGGAGGTCTGAAACGGCTTTCTGTAGCGGATTTGGGCCGCGATCCCACTGGTGTCACTTGCACCTTGGCTGTTTTACCTTGATCTTCCTTCTTTTTTCGCTCTGGCCTGGGGACCTGCACCCTAGAGGTGTATTCGTCCTTGGGTCCCCCCTGTAACCGTTCACCTCCACTGGTGGGGTTTGTGAACACTGAAGGGGGTAGGAGCAGAACCCACCCCTCCGCCGAGCCTTCCTGGGAAACCGTGATCGTGCGGGTCCACCTGGGAAGGGGGTCGCAATCCTTAATCCTCCACCCATCCCCCGAATAGGTACACTTCTAGCTCACGCCTATAAGTGAGCAATTTCAACAATAGGGATATAGGTTCCCCTAACGGGGCTACTAGGTGAGTAACACAGGAACCACTCTACGACCACTCGACCAGCAAGTGGCGGTGGGGAGTGCTGTAATTCCTGTGTTTAGGTTGCTCGCCTGGAATAGGTAGGGCAACTGTACAAAACTATAACAAGACTGATGCCACGGAGAACGACCAAATGCAATGACTAGGACAACCGGAAACAGGATACGGGTACGCTCCCTCTTTGGGGGGCGTATCAGAAAAACGCAAGGAGGAACTGGGTATACTACTGTGTGCCCAGTTAACCATCAAATTCGCCGCACTGATAGAAACAAAGGACTCCTACATAGTACTGTGCCTTGAAGAAAAAGATGTAGACAATATGCTCTCAGACGAATCAACAAAGAAATTAAAAGAACAAGGATTCGAAATAGTAATACCACCACAACTACGAGCAAAACAATCCATAGTGATTAAAAGGGTAGATAAAAGCATACTGAAACAAACACCAAGTATATTGCCAATAAATAGAAGAGAAGAACACATGGGCCAGAGTCGAGGAGGTTGTGCTAATGCCTGGTGCTCCCACCATGATGAAGGTCAGGTTTGGAGAGATCTCCATGGCACAAAAAGCCCTAGAGAATGGCCTCTGTATTTCTCACTATCCATCTGACAAAACATCAAATTGAGCAGGAGGAATTTTTTCCAATAACACCGTGTTGGAACTGTTACAAATATAATCATATAGCCGTAAACTGTCCACTAAAAGATAAGAAGTTCTGCTCCGAATGTGCAACAGAGGGCCATACATTCTGAGAAGGTAGCAATAAAGTTAAGGCAACATGCCTGAACTGTAATAGGGACCATCGAACACTAGCAGCGAGGTGTCCCATAAGGAAAGAAATAATCAGAAACCTGAGAGAAAAGGAAAGACAAATAAGAAGATTGAAACAGACCCTAACAAAACATACGCAGCAATTGCAAAGCTACAAGATACCACTTCCAAAGTACTGAAGAAAACTAAAGAAAATCCCCTTGTGCAGCCGACATACCTCAATCTGAGTGAAGGATTACCTTTCACGATCCTAACCAGTATTATACATGCACACCTCAATAACTTTGCAAAACCAGAAACATTCGGAAAAACGATTAGGGAAATGTTTGCTGCAAACAATCTGCCAGAGGTAAAATTTCCAGACGACGCCCCCTCAACAAAAATATTTAGAATCGTCACCGAGAGTAGCCTGGGAGCAACGAAACCACAGGAGCACATAACCAAACTAGGCACAGAAGAAACCGTCATGGAAATAGACCCTACCACCCAAGCAAGTCACACCACACCGCAAATCATCAGACTCCACAACTCAGCAAGCAGAGAAACCACAACTTGTAAAAGCTGATCCGACCAAAGCGAAATTAAGAAAAGAATTCCACTCTGGCCATCGTGCCCCACCATCTTCACCAAGCGATGTGCAGCCAGCAGACCTAGGCAATGAGATCGGCATCCGCTTCTACTCAGTCAACACACCACCTACAATAACAAATGACAGACTCCTGCAGGAAATCAAGGAAGGCACTGTAAAATTCACATACGAAGACGATAGGGTAGAAGAAACCTATATAGACCAATTGATAACTGCAGGACTTATAAACACCAAATACAATAGATTGAAAGAGTGGATGTAACTAAATTTAAGAAAATCAGAACGGGATTGAAGGAGGAAAGGAGTAGACACTCACCAGGAGATACACGAGCCAGCAAACACCCTACACCAAGTTCGCGGGATCCACGATTACACAAAATAAATTATTAAAGATAATCAGCACAACGTCCTTGCCTGGAATCTGATGAGGAAATCAGAACTCACCAACATATATAGCACAATAGATCCAGACATCATTCTTATCAACGCACATGGTCGGAAAAAAGGTGACAAAATCAAGATCTTTAACTACCATGTACATCAAATGAACATACACGACGAACCACACGACGGCATAGCAATAGCTATAAAACGCAATATACAATACAAAATCATAGACAACTTTCATAGCAACTTTCTTGCAGCCGAAGTAAACACAACCAGAGGCCCAATATTAATCGGAACGTCATATTTAACATTCAGAAGGCCAGTATTCCCTACAGGGGACATTTTAAAACTATGAGGCAAAACAACCAGCATACTTCATAGGAGACCTCAATGCTAAACACACAACCCTAGGAAAAATATCAGAAACCCAGGAGGAAAAATTCTACATGCTCTCATCGAACACGGGACAATAACACACCTTGGGCCCGACTTCGCAACTTACGTATCAGCCGGTAACACTGGGAAACCTGACATTGTTTTAACCAATAGGCATCACCATCTAAACGTACATTTAAAAGCTGGACCCACAACAACCAGTGATCATTTACCCATAATAGCAACTTTATCCACATCCCCGATACAAATTCCATCAATCCCAAGATTTTCACTTAATAGAGCAAATTGGGAAAAATTTAAATTGGATCTCAGCAAAAACGAACCAACACTCCTACACAATAAAGACACAACTGAGATCGACAAATCGATTGGACAAATGGTACAACGAAGTAACAACAGCAATGCAAAACAACATCCCAAAAACAACATACCGTACACTACCACATGCACAATTAACACATGAAGAGAAAATGATACAAACTAGATTCACCAGTCTATATGAATTCACCAAAACACACGGGTGGAACAATGACAACAGAATATTATACAGGAATCTAAAAAGAACTGAAAGACATAAGCAAGAACAAACACAATGAAACATGGAACAAGCTGATCCAGGACACACAAGCAGATTCACAGAAACCCAAAAGCATTCTGGAAAAAAATAAAAACCTAATGGGAACTAATTCAGAAGACACGAGTTACATAAAGGACAAACACGGTAGAAAAGCAACAGAACCACACGAAAAAGAACCAATATTTAGAGAATTCTGGAAAGACATATTCAGAATCAACGACGAAGATAATAGAAGCTTCTGCCAAGAAACAGAACAGGCAACTAGAACATATTTGAGCCAGAACACAGAGAAATGGAAACCCACCGAGAAAATTAACCTCAATCATTAAACATCAACAACTCAATAATTGCTCCTCTAACTCAAAATGATATTGTAAAAACAATAGCAAGCTTTCAAGAATAAAGCACCTGGCATAAGCCAAATTAATAAAGTCGTACTACAAAACATTCCTCAGACTATGATCGAACAGCTCAAAATATATACAATGCCTCACTTGCAACTGGCTTTTTTCCTACCAAATTTAAATTAGCCAAAATCAGACTCATCCCGAAAGCAGGGAAGAACCATACTCAAGCAGAAAACTACAGACCCATCTCATTACTGGAAACACCCGGTAAAATATTGGAAAAAAATAATCAACCACAGACTCAGAAATTTTCTAGACCAAGAAAAAAATATAACCCGAGACAGCACGGCTTTCGAAAAAACCGAGGAACCAATACAGCAATAGCATTAATATACGAATCGATCGCAAATGCTGCAAGTAACAGAGACCAATGCAATATAATTTCTGAGAGATGTTTCAAAAGCATTTGACAAAGTCTGGCGTGAAGGAATGAAGTTAAAATAATCAAATTGGACATGCCTACCAATATCACAGCACTACTGTGTAATTTCTTAGATAACAGAAAGGCCAAACTTAATCATCGACAACCATCTAGGACAAACCTTCAACCTATATAGCGGAGTTCCCCAAGGGAGCAATATCACCAACATATCACTGATACGGCAGATATGCCGCAACCACGGCGATCAGAATATATAGCATACGCAGATGATGTAACACAGATAGTCAGGTACCCGGGAAAATCCAAACAAATGATGGCCATTAGAACATGCAGAGAAATAGAGTTAATAAACGACTATGAACGAAAATGGAAGATAAAAACCAATGTCCAAAAACTCCAATAATTCACATCGCAAAAACGAACCCATGCCCTATTATCATTAACAACCAACAAATACCATATGTTGCCAAGGGAAAAACACTAGGACTCAAGATTTCCAGAAGCGGAATAATCCCTCACATCAACGAAAGAATAGCTATGGCAAGATCACAACTTACAAAGCTTAGAAGATTCCGCCAATTAAACACCAACACGCAATTGCACCTATACAAAGCACTGATCAGACCACACTTAGAATACCCTCCGATACCTCTGAACACAATTGCAAGAACTAATCAGCTGAAATATCAAGCAGTGCAAAATACAGCCCTCAGAAGAACGGCAAAACACCAACCACCATACACACAAACAGTACAAGACAAACACACAGAACACGGCATAGACCCACTCAACATCAGAATACACACCCAAGCAAAAGCAATATGGGAAAAAATCCAACAAGAACAGGATCCCATACTTAGCACACTAATCGATGAAAACAACAATACATCACATAGATGGTGGCCTAGAAGTAGGAAAAATGAAATAGAAGAACCAGAGCCTCTATATACACAATAACAACAAAACAACAATAAAAAACACAACAAATATGAACCAAAAGATGGGCCCAACTCTCCAGACACACAAGGACCTGGAGGGACCCCACAAATAAAAAAAAAAAAAAAAAAAAAAAAAAAAAAAAAAAAGATGAGGATCAACCCAACAGTGCCACAAGGACCTGGGGGGCCCCCCCACCCCAACCCTAAGATAATATGTCTCATGGACACTTAGAATAACTTAGCTTAGCTTGGCTGAGACCGGCCTTCCCTAACACCTTGAACCTCTAATGCAGCACAGTTACGGAAGACAAAAAAAAAAAAAAAAAACCGTCTCCGCAAGGTGGATAGCCCACCTGCTGTTAACCTTCTCCTTTACTTCCCACTTCTGAACTTTACCTTCTACTTTATCCTTCTCCTATTCTTAGAGCTATGCTCTATTCTCTCCGTACAACCAACCAACAGCCTTTCACACACGCCAGTCGCAGTCGGGAGCAGTCGAAATCAGGAGCAGTAAGAGCCAGCGCAGAACGAAGTGGAAGCCGGAGAAGGATCAGTCACAGCTGATTGGCTAGTACTGGACCAATCCCACCTTCCCACGTACCCTGGAAAACCCCAGCTCCTATCCTCATTTTCCTTCTGACAATTCTGTTGATTCGATTGACACATTGAGCCTCTCCTACAGTATCGGACCTCCCTTAGGAACCCCGATGCTGCTGAGGGGCTTGGTGTGAAGAAAGAGTCTTCAGTAAGTTTTCAGACCTTTTTCTTCGACTTTAACCTTTATCTTCCGTGTCGTGAAAGGACCTATTCCCCTGTCAGCTGACGTACAGGGGAGTATTCGTCCGGAAACGCCCTCTGTCCCCACACCTCGCTAGTGCGGGTTTGTGTGAAGGGTGGAGGGACAGCACAGCCTGCCAATTCGCCTGGGGACCTCTGTGATAGTGCAGGGTCTCCCCTACGTGAGGGGCGCAGGAAATTAGGGACTTTTAGGGGAGATCTTCATAAATCTCCATTTCAAACATTCGACATGCCTTCCATTAAAATTAAAGTGGACCGAAACATCCAACCGTGCACGGACCTCGCCTCACTCATTTTCCAGCTGACCTTGATTTTTCAGATCCGATCCTTCACTAATGACGACACTATCAAGATATTTGTACAAACTGATGAAGATGCCGACCTGTTCCACTCCCCAGCAATGTACAACAAACTAAAAAACAATGGCCTAACAGTCCTGAGCTCACCAGAATACCGGGCAAAGTGCACCCTCATATGTAGGAAAATTATCCCTCATATACTGGACAACCCAAACCTATTGACTGAACTAAATTCACAAAACACCCCCCAAATGACATATGCAGCCCGGATGGGAACTCTCCCGATGTTAAAAATCACTACGGCTACTCAAACTGACGCCATAAAATTAAAATCATACGGAATAAAAATCGGCAGCAATATTATCCCTTCAAGAGACATAGAATTCCAACACTTTATACAGGTCCACCAATGTTTCAACTGTTACCAATTCGGCCACAACACCAACAGATGCAGTAACACAATAACTTGCTCAAAGTGTGCCAATCAAGGCCACTCATACCGAAACTGTACTGCCACGGTAACTAAATGCTGCAATTGTAAAGGCCCTCACGCTGCCATCAGCAACAAATGCAAAATCAGACTCAACAATAGCACAACACCACTCCCTCCCCGCCAACCTTCACCTCCTACAGCACCTCCCACAGCACTACCTCCACCTCCCCACCACTCACTCCCTACTGCCACGACCCTCCCCACCCGCACTTGCTGGACCAACAACGTGACCGCCCCCATACCATCCCCCGACATGAATGCAAAAATCACCACCATCATACTTCTGGCACATACGCTAAGCAACGGAAACAGGTCTCTTTTTCTGAAGCTAGCAACTGATGGTTTGAAGGCGAACGGCCTCCCTACCATACTCATTCCTGATTCCTTCAGAACCGGTCCCGACCTCATCTTCCCCACTGCCCCCATCTCCGACCGGACCAGCATGCCACCCCCTCCCCCCAGAGAAACCACTGCAATCTCCGTCTGCCCCTCCACTTCTGTCATGCCCACACCTGACTTATCTCACCAATCTACTTCTATCTCACCCCCCAGAGTAATCAGTCCAAAACCTCCCGGCCCCTCCACCTTGACCTTGCCAACACCTGACTTTTCCCGCACGACTACGATGACCTCCCGGACCACAAAACCCCGAACCAAACCCAATCTTCCCCTGACACCTCAGACTCCCAAGAATAAAATGGCAGCCCATCCCCCCACAGAACTGGTGGTCAAGACCACAAGACCTAAGAGGAAGAACACCTCCCCCCTTTCTTCCTACACACATGACAGCAAAAGAATTATAAAATACACTCATCCAACTAAATCTATAATTAAAGTAAATCTATTCGGCACTACCCCTAAGAAAACAGGAAACAACCCCGTCACGAACCTAGCACGCTCCACTCATCCTCCCGACTCCCCCACACACACAGTCACGTAACCGCCCATCCCTCACCTGCATACACCACACTCAGACCTCGCTCACAGTCACTCGACAAGTTAGACCTCATCCCTGCACCCCAGAATTTCAATCTCATATAAGTAACAATTATACAACATGATCACCATTATGCAATACAACTGTAGAGCATATCACTCAAACAGACACGCCATCTCTCTCCTCATACAAGAACACAACCCAGACATCCTCCTCCTCAACTCAACACGCACAGACACCAAAATCAAGCACTTCGGCTACACGAGCAGACAATCACCCCACGAACTATACGAGGGCGTTGCAATCCTTATCAGATCCTCCTTGAAACACGAATTCATCACCAACTTTGCCTTCAAACACTTCATGGCCGCCAAGATCGACACTCAACACGGACAAATTATCATCTGCACAACATACTCGAGACCTAACTCGCGTATCCCCTTCACAGACCTAAACTCCATCTTTAACAACTCACACCTACCTGTAATACTAATGGGCGACCTCAATGCACACCACACCGCATTCCAACACAACTACATCGACCCCCTTGGCCAACAACTACACGCTTTGGTCACTCACAAAAACCTTCACCACATTGGCCCTTTCTTCCCCACATTCTACGCTGCTGGCAGAAAAGGCACTCCAGACATCGTCATCACCAACACCCCTGCCCTCCAATTTCAGCACTACATCACTCCCGGCCCCCTATCAGGCTCAGACCACATTCCCATCACTCTTCACCTCTCCAACAATCCCATACTCCTCCCAACAGCCTCACCTCAATACCAGTATCAACACGCAGATTGGGATGCCTTCAAAACCACACTCTCTGAACAGCAATACACACTCAACCTCGAACACCAACCCACTAGGATGATTGAGGAAACCTGGACTCACCTTTTCAACACTATCACCGCCATAGCAGATACCCACATTCCTAAACACCGGTTCAAGAGGAAATACTCCTTCACACCCTCCATAAGAACCCAACGCCTACTTCACTGCTACAGGACACGATTTGAACTAAACAAACTTAACCTAGCACCAGTTTACACAGACATCACCACACTAAGAACACACATCATCCACAGTCTCCTTCAAGACCATAATGTTCACTGGGCAAAACTCGTAGAGGCTGCCCAGGAACACAGAACACATAACCCCCGAGAGTTTTGGCAAAGGATCGCCAAGCTGCAAGGAACTGCAAGACCCCCCTTTGATCACCTGCTAGTAAATGGTAGGAAAATCAAAGAGCCAGCCGACGTAGCACAAACACTAAAACAACACTGGGAACACATTTTCCACCCACACCCCCCCACACAACAAAGGTACATCTTAAACCACATAAACAACATCACCACACACATGCAAACACTTCACGACAGAACGACTCCTGACGACACAATAGATACCTCCACTCTCACACAGGACCACACCCTCACTGCTCCTTTCACCCCAACAGAAGTCAAACAAGCACTGGACAAAACCAAAAAGAAAACACCGGGTGACAGCAAGATTGGTCAAGCAATCCTGAAGCACCTCCCCTCAGAAACAATCACAGCCATTACATACCTATACAACACCCAACTGGCCACAGGATACTTCCCAAAACTCTTTAAGACAGCCACAGCCGTCATGATACCGAAACCAAATAAAAACCCAACAGATCCTCAAAACTACAGACCAATCAGCATATTAGAAATCTTAGGAAAAACCTTTGAAAGATTATACAACACCCGCCTCAGATACCATCTTGAGGATGAACAACTACTGTCATATAAGCAGTTCGGCTTCAGAGCACACCACTCAACCCAGGACGCACTTAATATCATGACCAATTACCTCCACATGAACAAAGATGCATACAAGATAGCACTCATCACAAAGGATGTACAAAAAGCATTCGACACAGTTTGGCACGAAGGATTAAAATACAAGATATGCACTAATTTTAACCTCCCTCATAAATCACAACAATTACTTTGCAATTTCCTAACTGACAGAAAAATGAGAATAAAAGTCACACCTGCCTTCTCTGACCACTTCACACTGCACGCAGGAGTCCCACAAGGATCAGTCCTGTCCCCAACACTATACATTCTTTATACAAATGACTTACCCGACCCCTTACACATTGACTCTCTGACAATACAGTACGCCGACGATGTAACCCAACTAATCAGACACAGAACTCTTGACCACCTAACAGACAAAGCACACAGGGAACTAGAACAAGTTACACAATGGGAACTCCGATGGCGAATCCAAACCAACCCGAACAAAGCACAAATCACCTACTTCGGCACCAAAAGACGGCAACCACGTCACATCTACCTAAACCCCTACATCGCCTACCCTTCACCTATAGCTGTCAAACGAACAAACACAATCCTAGGAGTCACATTCAACGACACCCTCACCATGACACCACACACCAAAATGAAAGCTGTGATCGCAAACAAAACACTCGGGAAAATATACAGATTCAGAACCGCATCAATCAAAACCAAAACGCACCTATTCAAAGCCCTCATACGCCCACTATTGACTTATGCACCCAACACACTCCAGCTAGCACCACCAACAAGCGCCAAGAAACTTCAAGTCATACAAAACAAAGCACTAAGATTCATCCATAACACACACTGGTCATCCTTCACCCGAAATAGTTATCTACATGAACTCAGCTCCCTTCCCCCACTTAACATCTACTGGAGACAACTAGGTGACAAACAAATAGAAACTCTCCTCACTAATTACCCTCAATGGCAGGATTACTTCGACAACATCATACTCCCACGTAGATTCAGAGACAGAAATCCCTCCATACTAAACAGACCAAACACTCCCCTCCCACCTCCCTTGTATTAATAACCACACCCGACAATTTCCCCCCAAATTAAACCTAACCTCTCCTTAACCCTCACCCTAACCTAACCCAATCAACCTAACCTAACTTAAGCATAACCTAACCTCTTCTCAACCCCACACCCAATGATTCCCACCCAACCTAACCAAACTCCCCCCCCCTCACTCCAAACCCCACGCCACCAACTCAAACTCAAGACCACTCCGACAAAAAAAAAAAAAAAAAAAAAAAAAAAAAAAAAAACCTAATCCACTTAACCTGCACTAACACTCCCCCCCCCCCCCCAAAAAAAAGAAAAAAAAAAAAAACCTAACAATCCCCCCAAAATAAAAACCTAACATACCCACCATTACTAGCAACCCCACACAAAATAAAAAATAATCATTCTACCACTAACTAACCACACCCTATTACTCCTCCCAAAACAAAAACCTAACACACCCAGCCGTTACTAGCAATCCCACACAAAATAAAAAATAACCATTCTACCATTAACTAATCACACCCTATTACTCCTCCCAAAACAAATACCTAACTTACCCATCCCATACTAACTCGGATGACATGTATGTTTCCCTCAGCCAACAAGGTCGAGGAGAATGTTTCCAACTCGGTTTTATGGGCACCCCTCTTAGCCAATAAGGTCGGAGAGGTGTACCTAAAAACGGTACCATTAACGGATGAAATGAACGCCTCCCTTAGCTAATAAGGTCGGGGAGGGGTGCATTGTTCCTGTACAAAAACCCTCTCCCTCAATAATGGGACCAGAATTCACAATACCTGCAATTGCAGAAGTCCTTTACAAGTAAAGGAAAGAATGATTGCAAATTAACCAAACTCTGCCAACCACCAACAAAACCTATAATCCTCCCAAAAGAAAAACTTAACCCACCCAACCTTACTCACAATCCCTCCTAAAAAAAAAAAAAAAAAAAAAAAAAAAAAAAAAAAAATGCTACTCTCCATCCAATCACTAACCAACACCTTCAATCCTCCCAAAAGAAAAACTTAACCCACCCAACCTTACTCACAATCCCTCCTTAAAAAAAAAAAAAAAAAAAAAAAAAAAAAAAAAAATGCTACTCTCCATCCAATCACTAACCAACACCTTCAATCCTCCCAAGAGAAAAACTTAATATACCCGACCTTTCTAACAAGCCCCACCGACCCTCCTAAAAAAAAAAAAAAAAAAAAAAAAAAAAAAAAAAAAAAACAACTATGACTCAATACAACTATTCATTAGCAACACAAATCATATCACACCTAAGGAATCCTTCCAAACTATAAATTAACCCAACAACCTCCTAAGCCCCCCTCTCCTCTCCTCGCCTCCCCTCTCCTCTCCTCCCCCCTCCTCCCGTCATCCGAACCATACCTGACCTTATAACAATTATCCTAACCCTCCCCCTCTCCTCTTACTACATTTCCACGCAAAAGCATACACACTCACACAACAACCCCCCTTAAGTAATTCTAATTCACCTCAAATCAACATACAACCTCCACCCCCGCCAATCCCCAAGCACAAACTCTCCCCCCCTCCCACAACCAATCCAAACACATCTCCCCCCCAGCCAGACAAAGCCTCTCATAAGATCACAACTCTCCAAAACCAAATTAAACATACCCAACCTCTATGCCAGCTACTGTCAACATTATCGACCTAACTCAAGACTGAAACCAAACAACCTATATCTCACTCTCATCTCTGTTCACAATTTGACAAAGCTCAAATCTGTCCCCTTCTATTACTAAATAATTCTCCTACGATACACTCATCCTTCCTTACTACGAATACTTTGACATTTCAAGCTCAAAGATTCAAAACTCTTCCTCTAACTCTCTCCATTTCTCTCTGACATAGCTGAAAGATCCATAACTCTCAGAAACAAATCAAAACTTACCCAACGTCTGTGACATCCAATTCTAATAAAATCGACCTACCTCAAGACTGAAACCATTCAGCCTATCTCTCATTCTCGTCTCCGTTCATAATTTGACAAAAAAGCTCAAATCTGTCTGCTGCTATTACTAAAAACTCTCCTACGATACGCTCATCCTTCCTTACTATGAACACTTTGACATTTCAAGTTCAAAGATTCAAAACCCTTCCTCCAACTCGCTCTGCTCCTCTTTGACATAGCTCAAAGACTTTACCTTCTTCTTTCTCCAAACAACCCTACGACTAGCAAATTTTCATGTTTTCACCTTCTCTGTTAATTTGTTCGTGTGTGGCCTGTGCGTCCGTCCACCTGCGCTTCTCGGTTTGCGCCGCAGCCGTGGCGGGGCGGTTCTTCCTCCGCTTTGATAACACTGCCTGGGCTAGACGACAACCATGAGCACCCGAGTTGGCCCTTTGCTTGCCCGGACCTGCTCCCGCCCTCCCTCTGCCTCGTCCTGATTGTGATTGTTGCGCCTCCCAGCTGCCACCACCCCTCAACCCCTCACGCAAGCGGTGTTTAGCCACTGCACCTGTTCTCTCCTTCTAAAATTCACTTCCATCCTCTCTTTACTCTTCCTCTGAACCTCCTTCCCCCCTGTCACTAGCATTTTTCTATTCTATTCGACAGCCTTTCTTGATGCTTCTCCAAATTATCTCAGGTATGTATGCAAGTGTTCCCAGCCGATATAGTCATTCAGTTTAACTTAGTCAATTTTGTGAGTGTCAGTGTTCGTTTTGTAACAGTGAAATTGTCATTTACCCAGTGTGAGAATTACTATAATGTAAATGTCGTCTGTCGTTGCTAGACGAAAGATTGTTTGTGATTGAGTCATCATCAGTCTTCCTTGACGCTTCCAACATTATCTCAGATCCAGTGTGTGGGTTATTTGAAACCCCACCGGCTGCCCGGGGTCGGTGGCTACCTAACAGTTAGCTCTAATGGACGATGGCGCTAATTCGGCAGGATTGAACTGCCCCAGTCTGCCTCGTGGGCCCTAGACCCCTTCGCTCCCCATGTGTCTGACTACAACCGACCATAACAGCGGTCTTCATTTGTTGAGATGCCAGTGTTCTACCCTGGGACACTCCGTGCAGTTATATGGTGAGCAGTGTTTGTTGTATATGATTGGGGATAATTAACGGAATATAATTATCCCATGCTGGGTAGTGAACCCACATAGGTTGTTATTATCAGTAATAATGTGTTATGTGTTATGAGTGCATCCTCCATATGCACTACCAACAGTGTTAATGTAATGTACCACCAGGAATGTTGTAAAAAGCTAGAGTATCTGATTGGAGTTGCAGCTGAGAAGCCAAGGAGTTGATCCTGGTAGCTGTATGTAATGTACCACCAGTAATGTTGTAGAAGCAAGAGTATCTAAGTGGAATTGCAGATGAGTAAAGCCAAGGATTTGGACCTTGGAGTTGTATGTTAATGACATATTTTTCCCTACTTTAATTTCATATTAATTAACCATTTCTTAGAGTATATTATGGGTATCTTTTCACCTCATTATCCACCTTTATTTCGTCCAAGGACTTGATACCAGAATTACAGTACCCATGTGCCGTAACCCTCGCCATGCTACCCAAAGGTCTGAGGTTATGAAGTGACCATGAACTGAAATAATTAGACAGAACAAGTGAAGGAAATAAGACAAGGAAAGAAATATGATATAAGAAGTAAATCCCAGCCTAAAGGTGGCAGAGTGTTGCCCGCCTTTATAATAAACCTTTAAAGCATACACTTGAACACTATATTATTGAATGTGACACTGTGAAAGGCTTCAGGCCACCTGGCTTAATGGATCCTGAACTTTGTAATTACTATATTGAATCGGGGGTGCTTGGGGGCATTCTTGCTGTTTATCCCAAATTTGCTAGCCCACACTGGTTAGTGTTCAATTAGAATATGACGTCCAATGTATATGAACCACTGTCTAGGATGGCAGCGAACAGTGACATTACCCACATTAATCTGACCCACAGTATATATACTGCTTATGAATATGATGCATTTAGTTGTGTATGAACCTCTGTCCTGCGTGGCACTGAGAAGTGATACCACCCTCAGTGTCAAGACCTGACTGAATTACTCAGAATAAGCAAACCTTACTCCAAGCTTTGTCTATAAGTTTTTTAAACTAAACTCTCTTTCTCTCTCTCTGTACCTCTCTTTCTCTCTCTCTCTATCCCTCTCTTTCTCTCTCTCTTCTAGTTTATCCTACTGTGGCGGTAACATATCCTACTGTGGTGGTAACTGCTACGAACCCCGCCACCAATTGTCATGATCTACCTACCCAGCACTACGAACCACGCCATCTATTGTCTTGATCTACCTACCCAGCACCACGAGCAACGCCATCTAGGGACGAAACACGAGTATGACTCGTCTTAGTTACCACTCCCGGGTTTCCCTTCTCCATATCCTGGTTGTTGCGTCACCTCCTCAAAGTCTTCTTTGTCAGCTCCAATTCGAGGAGAGAGAGGACTTCACTCTGGGAAGTGACCACAGGATCACCTATCCTGGAAACCTACGGCACAGTGACTACCTATCTTCTTCTTCAATACTCAGCCTTGCTCGTCAGCCATCTCAGCTCCGCACTTAAGTATTTGTAATCTTGTATTGCCTCCCCCACGTCCACTTGCTTCAAATTGTTGTATGTTGTATAAATATGTATATACTGTTAATGTTTAGGTTAAGTATGGTTAAGGGTAATTTATAGATAGCTGAATAATTTGTTAAGAAATTTATGGTACTTTATTATACTCAACAAAAACTCCCATCCTTTGTCTACCCTTTTATAGTCCGATTGTCTTTGTTTTTTTTTGTTGTTGCCTGTTGGGATCTGGGTAGACTTTAAACTATATTCTAAATCCCCATAACACTCTCCCTGTTGAGCTTGCTCGAAACCCATTGTCTGCCGGGAGTCTCACTCTCCAACTCCCTTCAATAGGCAGAGCTTTGCCAGTGGATGTATTAACAGTGAGTCCTTCGTCTTCACTTTGGCACACCACATCAGGCCGGCATCACCCGGTACCGCCTCCAATACCCTTCCTAGCATCCATTTGCTCCTTGGGAGAGGATGTCCAGATATCTGTCGCCGCCGGAGTGTCGGGAGATATTCCTACACCCACATTTTCCAGAATTGGTCTGCAATGAATTGGGCATGCTTCCATTTTCGTCGGTACGCTTCTGCTATGGACTGATCACCTCCAGTGGGCAGGGTGAGGCGGCGTGTGTGATTCTAGATCTCTCGGGTCGTCGGATACTGTTGCTGCCTGAGTCCAAGAGTGCTACGGTGATCACTGTTGTATTCATTTTTCGCCTTATCTCCCCGACCTTGACCTTGAATATGGGGAGTGCAACTCTACCTGGATCTGCTAGTCATATGTCGTAATCTTCGGCAACCTAGCATTGGTTATTTTCTCGATCGTAAGTATTTCTTGCCCATTTATACGGGTTTTCTCGGTTCGTGGTCACCAGTGCAACCTGCCTGTTTCCAACCCTTTTTTCCGTAACTCTCGAGCTGGATTCGGGTTTCCATGGCCTAGCTCCACTGCTCGTTGATTTCGGCGCTGACATGATGGCCTTGAGTTTACAGTCACCTAGCTTCTGCCGATTGTGGTCGGGCGACACTTCTGACCGGTGTGCATCCATTGTGGAAGCTGTTTTTATCCCTTGAAAACTGGCTAAGAGTTCCTTTCTTGATGGTTCGTCCTGGTTTGGCGTGTTATTGCACATAGAATTTCTCGAGAAGTGCAGGAGATTCGAGTGGAAGCTATAGCAGCCATCTATGCTGCACCTTGTCTTCTGGATGCACTCGGCCATCCGGTGAGCGAGATCTAAGCAGGTGAAACAGCGACGTTCTTCACGTACGAGTGAAGTTCTTGCTCCAGTCGACATGTTGAGGAATGCTTGGCATCTCTGCAGAGGTTGATATCCAGGGCACAACGGGCAAGTGCTGGCATCCTTTCCTCTCTTCCCGAAGTCACTAGGCCCACAGGTCTCTTTTCTGATGATGAAGGGTGTAGGTGTGAGCCTGTTCGTCTCCTGCTCTGCTCTTCTTGTCTTCGTCCCCTGGAAGCCCTCCTTGTCCTGTCCATCATATCCAGTACAAAATCCTTCATTCACTTGACGTTTGGCGAATTCCCGTGTCTCCTTTCATAGTCATATGCTCTATCCTCGTATTGCGCCCTGATCTTTCCCGTGAATCTCTTAGCCAAAGTATTCAGTGATTCATACGTGTCAATTTCATGCAGTTTTCCCAGTACCTTTAAATTGTTGACGCAATTTCCCAGATCGTCCGCGAGCTCCTGAAGTCCTTTAATGTCATCTGTTCTCACGGCTGGGCCACGTAGGACCTTGCCTATTAGTTCTTAGATGTAGGCTTGCTTGTTGCCATAACGCTCTTCGAGCAAGGCTAGAGCTTGTTCGTATCCTGCTCTCGGGTCATCTATTTGCAGGCACGCTCTTAGGGATTTCTTAGCCCGGCCAGTGTAGGCCGAGAGAAGTGTTTCCAATTTTAGTGCATAGGGTATGGGCGCCTTCCCAATGTGTCTTTGGAAGGCATGCTTGAACTCCCAATACTCGTTACAAGTCCCTCCGCTGAACCTCGGCATCGGCCTCTGGGGAAACCTCTAGTTGCCATTAACTCTTCCAGTCTCTGGGTTGGTAGCATCGTGTCCGATGGCCTTCCTTCCATCCGTCCTGGGCGTTCTCGCTGTATATATTGTACATGGTTTTCCATCTCCTGGGTTTCTGTTGGTGTATGACGGGTAGAAACGTGTTCCCTCTCCCCCTGATGAGATGTTGCTGACTCTGAGGCGCTGAGTTTTGGGAACCCTCCTTGGGTGGGTGTCGAGGTGTTAGCAGCTAGACACTCCTGGTTCCGGGGGTTGACAACGTGTCTCGTGGATACCTCGTCGCGGCTGTCATCCCCTCACTCGTTTCCAGAAAAGGCCTTCCTCCTGGTACTGACAGCATCTCACCAAAGTCGTCCGTATCGCCTAAAGTCTGCAGTTGCTCCACATGATCTTTCATATTCTGCATTATTGCCGTCAATTGGGTGTGCGTCCGCTGATAACCCCGATTACCCTATTCATCCGGCCTGTTGGTTTCATCCTTCTCTCGGGTGAAAGGGTTTCTCCACTTCGCCCTGGCTGTGTGAGTGATCGGTTAGCATCTCCGTCGTTCAGGGCCTCCAGGTCTTCTACGCTGGCTAGGCTTATCTCCTCTGCCTTGTGCCCTTCCATGACTGGTGGCACAGTTATAAAAATGTTCGGTTAAGCGGGAATGCTCTTCAACTGACATGTCTGCTCGTCATATAACTGAGGTCATACAAGCGATGTCATACAAGCGATGAACTGAAGTTATACAAGCGATTTCATACAACTGAAGTCATACAAGCGATGTCATGCAACTGAAGTCATACAAGCGATGTCATACAACTGAAGTCATACATGCGATGTCATACAACTGAAGTCATACAAGTGATGTCATACAACTGAAGTCATACAAACACGTGCAATAAGCACGAGCGATGTCACACTAACATGACAACAGAGACACCACAATCAGTGAAGGGATTCATTACACAACTGCTAGATCATAAAACTGATGCCACAAACACTACTGCTTATAATCCCGTAAATTTTTCTTACTCAAAATTTAATTACGATTCTGTAAGCAGTCTGTAACTCTAGTGTTTACACTGTAAATTCAGTTCTCTTGTCCGAAGGTAGATGGCAGTACATAGCTCGTTGGCCAATAACAAGAGAAGGAGAAATCAGCTGAGATCGACGCACGTGATAGTTTTTTGTTTGTAAACAAAAGATGGAAGAACCTACTGTAAATACGAGACGACCAAATTTCACACTAAAATTGCTTTAATTGAGTTAAACTTCCCTTCAAAGCATAGAGAAAGATTTCCTCTTGCCTCTTTCCTGTCAACTACTCGCATTTGAAGCTGCTTTTTGGTAGGAACAGGAGCATTCTCAGCAGCTGTAATGTCTTTTGACCTGGGTCCAGATTCACTAAGGTGTTACGAAAGTTCATAAACTCCTGTGGTGGTGATTCACTAAAGACTTACGAAGTCCACAACTCGATTTAAAATGGCTGACTTTCCTCCATAAATTACGGTGATTTTTGAGATCTCGCAAGCTATTATGAGGCGGAAATAAGGCCGTTTTCTCTACTATACAACCCGTACCAAACACACAGGGCTGCTAGACGTACTTCAAGAGTCATTAGTGAAGATGGAATTATGTTTGAGTAATACTTGAGGACAATGGTTAACCAATGACCAAAATAGTCCTTACCTAACCCAACCTTACCTAACTTTACCTAACCTAACATTAACATGCCTTGCCTAACCTAGCTTAAATATACCTTCCCTCATCGAAGCTAACCTTTCGTTTTTTATAATCCATTTGCAGAGATAATCAATGGTTAAAATGCATAATAGTGGCATCTTAAGTTATGTTTATATATCATCAACAGATTTATAGATATGTTGGATAAATAATTATAAAAAGTTTGTTATCTCTGCAAATGCATTTAAGAAAAAAAAATTCTAGAGATCTTAATTGTTTGTCATGTGCGTTGCGGCTTTCTTAGGTTACATTAGATTAAGTTAGGTTAGGTTAGGTTAGGTTAGGTTAGGTAGGGTAATGTTAAGTTAGGTTAGATAAGTTAGGTAAGATTAGGTAAGGTTAGGTTTTGTAAGGGTAAGATACATTTCACAAATTTTGCTGCAAAAAAAAAAATCACTTCTGAATGTATCAGATACAAAACCTCTGAACACAATTCTTTTTCTAAGAAAAAATACTATACCCCCTTTTTAATAGGTTTGATGAACTTAGATTCGGTTAGGTATTATATAACTATGAGTCATGGATACTTATTGGATACTTGGCAGAATAGCTTGTTATAAGTTGGTCCTACCCATACCAAGGCATAGGCTATTGGTTGAATATGCAAAAAGAAGGCAAAGTCTAGGCAAAAATGTTCACTTGACCTCGAATTTGGCTTTCATTACAGACGGATATCTATGGCTATACCACATTAATAAGATCTATCTGCAAGTTTACTGTCATAAAAAATATTTATACCATAAATGTGGACAATACAAATCTGCTATTTTGGTACAAATTACTTGAAAAGTTGTAAGAAGACAAAAGATTGCTCTCTTTCATTCCGTGACAAATATAAACACACTCAAACCTCTTCTTCTCATAAAAAAAATGAACTAAAAAGACAAACTGTATTATCTTATTTTAGTATGTTGACGTACAAAACATTTTCTTCACTATTCTATGATAAAACATGTCAAACATGCTTTATTATAATTTATATTATTATTTTTTGTTATGCAATCGGGAAATAGCATACTTACTAAATCCAGGTTGACTATGTTACAGCAGCTAAGAAGGTCCTGTAAGTTACGGCCTCGAATACGGACTCACTTACAGAGTCCACTGACAAATATTTGTTTTGAGTATACAGATCCGGGACTGTAACTCCAGTTACGGATAAACCACGGATGAACAAACAGTTACAGTTCCGTAAATGCTTTGAGTATGCTGCCCTAGGTAAGTGGGGTAAGCCTAACACCTCCCTTGTTTTTTAATTTAGCATATGCCCTGGCTGATAGCAGAATGAGAGAGTGGTGGACTCTGGTGGCTGAGTGTGAAGCAGTATAACATACCAGGAGCAAAAGTGACCATTGATGGACCAGCGACGGCATGCATGGTAGCGATTGAGAGCGATGAGCAGCTGGGTGGCGAAGAAAGGGAAAGTGTCGATTGGAAGTGATGGTTGGAAGAGTGGGAGAAGAAGAGACAGGGGTGATTGATAGTGACAGTGGGAAGAGCGGTAAAGGAATGAATAGTGAGCAGAGTTGTAAAGGAAAGAACAGTGGCGATTGCAGGTAACGGTTAAGGAACGGCTATGGAAGGGACAGGATAATCGGGATTAGTGACGTGCGTGGAAGGATTCAGTGAAGAGAACAGAGTTGATAATTAGAATGTGGAGGACTTCTAGTACAAATGTTTTTGTTATTGTTTTGATGGAAATCTTATTTTAAATTGAAAACAGTTAAAAACGTTAACGTTGCTCCAGTTATTGACACATAACACTGGTCTACAAAAAAATATATTTTTTTTCTGGCATGAAACCTTTTAACTGTTTTTTTACTAACTGTAAGGTGCTGAATCCAAATCTGATCTCAGATTTGCTCCATTACGTAACGTTTTTGCGCTATCGGTATTCCCTATTTTGGTGGATTTCACCAAAAGTTCCGTTTTCAGAGTTTCTTGCAGGTTCGTGTCTAAAAATTGTGGTGGTAAATTTATATAACATATGTTACGAACCCCTCCACCGATTGTCTTCATCTACCTACCCAGCACCACGAGCAACGCCATCTAGGGACGAAACACGAGTATGGCTCGTCTTAGTTACCACTCCCGGGTTTCCCTTCTCCATATCCTGGTTGTTGCGTCACTTCCGCCTCAGTCTACTTTGTCAGCTCCAATTCGAGGAGAGGACTTCACTCTGGGAAGCGACCACAGGATCACCTATCCTGGAAACCTACGGCACAGTGACTATTTACCGTCTTCTACCATACTCAGCCTTGCTCGTCAGCCATCTCAGCTCCTCACTTAAGTATTTGTAATCTTGTATTGCCTCTTCCCCCTCCACATTGCTTCACTATTGTTTTATGTTTTATTACTATGTATATAATGTTCATGTTTAGGTTAAGTTTGGTTAAGGGTAGTTTATAAGCTGAATATTTTGTTAAGGAATTTATGGTACTTTATTATATACAACAAAAACTCGCATCCTTTGTCTACCCTTTTTTTAGTCCGATTGTCTTTGTTTTGTTTTTTTGTTGTTACCTGTTGGGATCTGGGTAGACGTATAACTATATTCTAAATCCCCAACTCGTAACAAATGGCGACCGTGACAGGACACGACCTTAAGTACCATATTCCTTCCTCCCTTGTTACTCGGTGTTAATTACCCCTCCCAGTCACTTCTGTTTACAATTGCTTTACGGTGGTTTAAAGTTTCCTTCATATGTGTGTGCATATATTGGTATTATCGTACAGTAAGAGTGACAGACGTAGGATAATAGGTTCCAAGTGTCATAAGGCTTACCTGTTATTACACGTGGCAGTCGTGTGGTAAGTCTTATCGAGTGTAGGGAAGAATCCGGATCTGTTTAATGCCGTACCCTCACTCCAGAGTAGGCTGTTCCATAGTTACTAGTTTAGAGTGAAGTGATATCTTGGGACGCCCCGCTCTACCAGGACCCCATAATTATAAAGCCTCAATTATTGTTCTTCTCATTATCTCATTCAGGGCTGTTAATCCGGATCTTTATATAAATGCCGTAATACGCCCTTCCTCTTTCAAGTATATCAGGGTTGTTAATCCGGATCTGTTTAATGCCGTAATACGCCCTACCTCTTTCAAGTATATCAGGGTTGTTAATCCGGATCTTTATATTAATGCCGTAATACGCCCTACCTCTTTCAAGTATATCAGGGTTGTTAATCCGGATCTTTATATTAATGCCGTAATACGCCCTACCTCTTTCAAGTCTCTTGTCCTTATCTAAGGATCTTCTCGGAAGAACAATAATCATAAGTGTAATTTCCCTAGGTATAACTTGGTTAGTTTCCGGGACTTTCTGGTTATCCACTGCCGTGATATTTTCTAGGGTTATCCACTTATCTTAGCTTTTGACCATTAGTTAATTTATCCTATTTTTCTTAACAATGGCCACCTCAGGTTTTGATCTTCAGGATTTTATTGAAAATCCTTCCGTAGCTAAATTACGTGTTAATATCCTGAAGAAAGAATGGAAAGAAATAGCCAACTATTACAATATCCCATTTTCACAGCAACTGACTAAGGAAATGTTAAAAAATCATGTGATTGAAGTGTTGGTTCAACAAGAAGTTTTAAAAGAAACCGCTGTTGACAGATTAACGCCCATGTCCAAGAAACTTCAACCACTATCCACCACCCCTCCTCACTCAGAAGTTGCCTCAGGTCTGGCTATCCCTCAAGAAGAAACACAACGAATAGACCCCTTAGAACTAGAACGAGCTAGGTTCGAGTTCCAAATCAAAATGAAAGAACTCGAGTTGGAACAGGCCAAGTTGGAGCAGGAGGAAAAGTTGGAACAGGCCAAGTTGGAACAGGCCAAGTTGGAGCAGGAGGCCAAGTTGGACCCTGAAGAAAGGATGGAACAGGCCAAGTTGGACCATGAAGAAAGGATGGAACAGGCCAAGTTGGAACAGGCCAAGTTGGAGGCCAAGTTGGAGCATGAGGGAAGGTCGGAACAGGCCAAGTTGGAGCATGAGGAAAGGATGGAACAGGCCAAGTTGGTGCAGGCGGTTAAACTGAAAGAACTACAGGTGAGAGAGACAGAAGTCACCTTAACATCGGAGTTTAAGTCAAAAGAAGTGGCATTAAAAGAGAAACTCGCTGCTTTTAACCCTGCTACTGCTTCTTCCCTTGTTCCCGGGTTTGATGAATCCGATATGGACGGGTCATTTAGGACTTTTGAGAAAATAGCCGCGAAGAATGAGTGGCCAAAGGACCAGTGGGTGTCAGTGTTAGTTCCTAAATTATATGGTAAGGCTCGTAGAGTTTATAACTGTTTAGACCAGACTGATGACTATGATAACGTAAAAAAGAATATCCTCACCTCTTATGCTATCACGCCAGACGGATACCGGCAGAAGTTTCGTAAACTAACCAAACCATTTTCACACACCTTTGTTGAGTTTGCTCAAGAAAAGCTTAGGTTTTTTAAGAAGTGGTTAGAGGCTACAGAGACCTCCACATTTCAGGATTTGTTAAATTTGGTAGTCCTGGAGGAGTGGAAAAGCAAGATACCATTTCATATCTTGAAGCATGTGGAGGAGCGTGGAGAGGTTAATTTAGGGCGTGCTGCTGAGCTGGCTGATGCGTATGCTTTGTTGGTGGAGTCACTGGGCAGTAGAGAACGTGGTACTTCCCGACATGTTAGGTCCTCCTCTGATGATAACCTTGGGGACGTGAGTGGTAGGTCGAAAGGTCCCACACCTACTCCCCCCGATGCAACCAAGCTTACTTGTTCTTACTGTAAAAACCCAGGCCATACGATCCAGAATTGTAAACACCCAAAGTGTCGAATTGCTAAAAGTAGTTCCCTGGATCCCAAATCCAAACCAATAGCAAATGCCAATGTGGCAAGGCCCCATCAGGATCTCTTCTCTTCATTCACCTATGAGGGAAAAATTTCAATCATAGAAGGGTCTCGTTCTTTCCCTATTCGTATACTACGTGATACGGGCGCAGCACAATCTATCCTCCTGTTTAACGTCATTCCTGATATATCTACCGCATTTACAAATGAGAGTGTTCTAATTTCAGATCTCTCGTCCCATTCTTCCTATCCTTTAGCTAAAGTGCACCTCCAATGTCCCTTGATTACTGGGGAAGTGCAAATAGCCATAAGGAAAGACCCAATGCCTGTGTGTGGCATTCATTTATTATTGGGTAATGACTTGGTAGGAGATCTAGTGGTTCCTAACATAAAGACAGTCGACTCTCCCTTACCTGTCAACTCCACCACTGACCTTAAAGAAACTATTCCTCATCTTTTCCCATCTTGTGCTGTCACCCGGTCACAGAGTGTGCGGAATGGGCCCTCTTCATCTAAAACCACCTCCAATATCTTCCTACCCACAGAAGATCTGTACAATAAGACGATAAGTAAGGATGAGCTCATTAAAGCCCAACAATCTGATCCATCTTTGAATAAACTTCATCATGCAGCAGTTGAGGGTAAAGATTTTAACACCCTTCCGTGTTTTTATTATCATGAAGGGGTTTTGATGAGGGCCTATAGGCCCCCTGAGCTTGCACATCTAGACACGTGGTCTGAAATACATCAAGTGGTAATTCCAGCTTCAGTCAGACCAGCATTAATTGCCCTTGCCCATGATGGTATTTCAGGACATTTGGGAATCCTGAAAACATATAAAAAGCTCCTCCAACACTATTACTGGCCTGGACTTAGGAAGGATGTGTCACAATACCTAAAATCTTGTCATATTTGTCAAATGGTAGGAAAACCAAATGAAAGTATACCAGCAGCTCCCATTAAGCCCATCCCAGTATTTTCTACCCCATTTGAAAAGATTGTTGTGGATTGTGTGGGCCCATTACCAAAGACTAAGAAGGGAAATCAATTCCTGCTCACAGTTATGGATACCAGTACACGTTATCCTGAGGCTTTTCCCCTTAAAAGCATCACTTCAAAAAACGTAATCAAACATCTTTTGCATCTTTTCACTTCAGTGGGCATTCCTAAAGAGATCCAATCTGATCAGGGCACCAATTTTACGAGCAATCTTTTCGAACAGGTGATGAAAGACCTCAGTGTGGACCATTGTACATCTTCGGCTTACCACCCACAATCCCAAGGTTGCTTGGAACGGTTCCATCAAACTTTCAAATCAATGCTCAAAAAATACTGTATAGAACACCAAAAGGAATGGGATGAAAGCATAGACTTGTTACTCTTTGCCATCAGGGAATGTCCCCAGGAGTCATTGGGATTCTCCCCGTTCGAGTTACTATATGGGAGACAAATTAGGGGACCCCTTAAAATAGTAAAGGAGCAGTGGTTTGACACTCCATCTATTAAGCCCGCAACAGTTTCCCAATACATTGACACTTTACGGGACAAATTAACTGAAGTCCGAACCATTGCTCAGTCAAACTTAAAAAAAGTCCAAGAGAAAATGGTGAAGTCCCAACCTAAATTAGTTAAAAGATCATTTTCTCCAGGTGACAAAGTGTTACTCTTTCTACCCATTCCAGGCTCTCCCCTTAAAAGCAAGTTTACTGGTCCCTATATAGTTGCTAATAAACTATCTCCTCTCAACTATATAGTCCATACTCCTGATCGCAGAAAAGATTCACAACTTGTTCACATTAATCTCATGAAACTTTACCATTCCAGGCAGTCAGAGGAAGACATCCCCGAGGCTGTAAGCCTACCTGTATTGCATACGGTTTTGTCAGGGCCGGAGACAGATGACATGGACCTATTGGAGAATTTAGACTTCCCTCTACCTAAAGAGAACCCTGCTAACAGTCACATACTCAACAATTTGGATGAGTATTTTTCTGTTCTGAATCCATCTCAAGCAAAAGATCTCACTAAGTTATTATCAACATTTCCTAAAGTCACGTCAGACCTCCCAGGGTTTTGCAATATACTTAAACATGATATTAAACTAATCTCGGGTGATGTACAACCCATTAGGCAATCAGCATATCGTCTAAGTCCACAAAAAAAATCGATTATGAAAAAGGAGGTAGATTTTTTGTTAAAGCATAACTTAGCTGAGCCTAGTACCTCCCCCTGGGCTTCACCTTGCCTTCTCATTCCAAAACCCGATGGCACCTTTCGTTTCTGTACAGATTATCGTAAAGTGAACCAGGTCACTGTCTCTGACTCCTACCCTTTACCTTTGATTGAAGATATAATAGACAGCATAGGCTGTGCCCAATTTATCAGTACCATAGACCTGTTGAAAGGATATTATCAAGTAGGACTCACGGATAGGGCAAAAATAATCTCGGCATTTATAACTCCATTTGGTCTTTTTCAATATTTAGTTATGGCGTTTGGCTTTTCTAATGCTCCGGCCACATTCCAGAGGGCCATAAACTACCTGATTCAAGACCGAGGTGGGACGTTCGCCTACCTGGATGACCTGGTGGTGGTGTCGGACAGCTGGGACGAACATCTGGTGCGTTTGGAGATACTGTTTGCACGACTGCAAGAGACTGGATTCACCATAA
This sequence comes from Homarus gammarus, assembly GCA_958450375.1. Taxonomy (NCBI): domain Eukaryota; kingdom Metazoa; phylum Arthropoda; class Malacostraca; order Decapoda; family Nephropidae; genus Homarus; species Homarus gammarus. The sequence continues at coordinate 216,726 of CAUDMG010000907.1, read as the reverse complement.
ACCTGGCTAAATCTGCTTTTGGCCGGGCCTCGGTGACTTACCTGGGACATATCGTTGGGCATGGTATGGTGAGACCCAAGGACGCAAACGTTGAAGCCATCTTGTCCTTCCCCACTCCAAGGACGAGGAAGGAACTCATGCGCTTCCTGGGGATGTGCGGCTACTACCGTCGGTTCTGCAGTAACTTCTCCAGCGTGGCCGGACCCCTCACAGACCTTACCAGTTCTGCCGTCCCTTACATCTGGAACCAGAATTGCGACCAGTCTTTCCACCGCCTCAAAGCCTTCCTTGCCTCTAAGCCTGTAGTCCACCCCCCTGACTACACCTTGCCCTTCCATCTGCAAATCGACGCTAGTGGTGTCGGAGTGGGGGCTGTGCTCCTACAACCCGACCCAACCACTGATGTCCTTCACCCTGTGGCATATTACTCCGCCAAGTTGAAAAAACATCAGACCAACTACTCGACCATAGAGAAGGAGGCCCTGGCTCTGGTGTTGGCAATAAAGAAGTTTGAATGTTACCTCCAGTCTTGCCCACAAACAACCCTGGTCTTCACCGACCATAACCCACTCACGTTCATCCAAACCAACAAGACCTCCAACCAGCGAATCCTCCGCTGGGCTCTCCTCACCCAGCCGTATAATCTACAAGTCCGGCACATAAAGGGGGTGGAAAACCTGATTGCAGACTCCTTATCCCGAGCTCCAGTGGAAATGTAGCAGCTACTCTCCAGACGCACCAGGTGATCACCTCCTTCGCGCCCGCGCTACGAAGGTCTTTGGAGGGGGGGTGTGTTACGAACCCCTCCACCGATTGTCTTCATCTACCTACCCAGCACCACGAGCAACGCCATCTAGGGACGAAACACGAGTATGGCTCGTCTTAGTTACCACTCCCGGGTTTCCCTTCTCCATATCCTGGTTGTTGCGTCACTTCCGCCTCAGTCTACTTTGTCAGCTCCAATTCGAGGAGAGGACTTCACTCTGGGAAGCGACCACAGGATCACCTATCCTGGAAACCTACGGCACAGTGACTATTTACCGTCTTCTACCATACTCAGCCTTGCTCGTCAGCCATCTCAGCTCCTCACTTAAGTATTTGTAATCTTGTATTGCCTCTTCCCCCTCCACATTGCTTCACTATTGTTTTATGTTTTATTACTATGTATATAATGTTCATGTTTAGGTTAAGTTTGGTTAAGGGTAGTTTATAAGCTGAATATTTTGTTAAGGAATTTATGGTACTTTATTATATACAACAAAAACTCGCATCCTTTGTCTACCCTTTTTTTAGTCCGATTGTCTTTGTTTTTTTTTTTGTTGTTACCTGTTGGGATCTGGGTAGACGTATAACTATATTCTAAATCCCCAACTCGTAACACATAGTTATTTTGAACTTGTAATAAATCTAACACCTCTTTTTTATCATTTTCAGGTGAAAACTGATAACCTGGCAATGGCTTCAACATCCCAAAGACGGAATTGCTGCAATGACCCATATATATTCTGCTACATCTGTGGAAGCTTTACTTTGAAAAGTCAAAGGCGCAACATCACCAGTTTTGTGAAGAGAGTGTACCTCGCTTACTTTAAAGTACCACTTGGAGACCAAGACAAAAGTTGGGCTCCTCACAAAGTGTGCAAAACCTGCCTGGAAACTTTGCGATCCTGGTCTCAAAGAAAGAATGCTAGACTTCAGTTTGGCGTGCCTCTGGTTTGGAGAGAACCAACGAATCATTCAGATAACTGATACTTCTGCCTCGTCAATGTTAAAGGTTTCAATAAGAAAAACAAACAATACCTGCAATACCCAAATATCCCATCAGCCATATGACCAGTTCCCCACAGTGAAGAAATACCTGTGCCAGAATTTACTGGGCTCCCAGAGATTGAGGATATAGACCGGAATTCACCTGTTTCTACTGATGAAGATGAAGAGACTGATCTTTTCAAGCCATCTGGTGAAGATTGTGAAAAGCCAACGTTGTTTACTCAGTCAGAATTGAATGATCTGGTCAGAGATCTAAATTTGCCAAAACAGTCTGCTGAATTGTTAGCTTCCAGGCTTCAAGAGAAACGACTCTTAGAACCTGGCACGAGTGTCTCCTTTTATCGCAACAGAGAAGAGCAACTGCGGAAGTACTTTCATTCATATGACCAGCTTGTTTTTGGTAATGATGTAGAAGGACTTCTTCTCTCCATGGGACTACCAGCTTATGATAGTAAGGATTGGAGACTTTTTATTGACAGTTCTAAAAGGAGCTTGATATGTGTTCTTCTTCATAACGGAAACAAGTATGGTTCAATTCCAATCGGACATTCTGTACAAATTAAAGAAGAGTATGAAAACATTAAGACTGTTCTAGAGAGGTTGCAATACCATGCCCATGAATGGCTAATTTGTGTGGACTTGAAAATGGTAAACTTTCTATTGGGCCAGCAAGGAGGGTACACAAAATACCCCTGTTTTCTGTGCTACTGGGACAGCAGGGCTACAGCAGACCATTGGGTGAAAAAGAATTGGCCACCAAGACATAGTTTGACGCCTGGTGACAAGAATATCATTAACGATCCTCTGGTTGACAGGAAAAACATTGTCCTTCCTCCTCTGCACATAAAACTTGGTATCATGAAGCAATTCGTCAAGGCTCTTGATCATAGTGGAGAGTGTTTCAGATATATATGCTCAACCTTTCCAAGTTTTAGCGACGAGAAGAAAAAGGCAGGGATTTTTGATGGACCTCAAATAAGAACACTACTCAGAGATCCACACTTCCTTGCAACAATGACTGAGGCACAGGCAAGAACTTGGAATGCTTTCTCTAATGTGGTGCGGAACTTCTTAGGGAACAAGAAAGAGGACAACTATCAAGAAATTGTGGAAGAACTGCTCTTGAGTTTACAAGCACTTGGATGCAGAATGAGTATCAAGGTTCACTACTTACACAGTCACTTGGACGAGTTTCCAGAAAATCTGGGAGAAGTGAGTGAGGAGCAAGGGGAGCGCTTTCATCAAGACATTAAAGTAATGGAAGAACGTTACCAAGGTCGATGGGACTCGAACATGATGGCGGACTACTGCTGGAGTTTGATGAGAGACATTCCAGAAGCTGTACATAAGAGATCGGCCAAAAAGAGGAAGTTTATGTAACTGTAACTTGATCTTAATACTTGCACTATTTCTACCTTACATTAATTGTTTTTTTACACCCTTCAATGTTACATTTAAATATTATATGTGCATTAACTTTCCAATTTGATATTAAAAATTTTTGGTTATAGAAAAATACAAATTATAATGCTGAAAAAATTTATGTATACATGTTTAAACCGTCAATTTTGATCCAAAAGTTTACGATTCCCAGCAAAAGTTCAATATGGTATATCTCAAAAACCTGATGTGATAGACAAAAACCAAAGTCATATTTGGATTCTGCACCCCAAATTTACTTAAAATCCGTTTAAAAACCTTGTGCCAGAAAAATTGTGTTGACCGGTGTAATCATAACTCTGACAGTCCAAGTATTAATATTTTTTTTAATACCTGCTTTATATTTCAGCTTTTATTGTACCACCAAAACCGCTTCATCTGAAATTGTCATGTAGATAGGTGGAAATTACCATTGCAATAAATATATTGGCCAACTAAACATGATACTGACAACTTTCTCCTCTTCTTGCACCTTAATACAACCCATGTTGTACTGCTTCCCTCCCTTATCATATTTATGTATATCAACTCCACTGTAAAATATGTATATACTAATAATATAAATGTAAAATATAAATAAAAAAAAAAAAAATAACAAAAATAAAGTGATAAGCGTGGTAACATTCTGATAAATTCTTACTACCACCATGTTACATGTACTATTTTAGATGATACTAAATGTTACATAAAACTTCCTTGGGATAAATGTACAGTATACGAGTATATCAGGTGACTTCAAGAGAGCTCAGGCTCTGTATCTGTCTTCTTCTGGCTAAGTATACTGTTGCAATATCAATATCAATATCAATACCTGTAGCCAGTGTTGCTAACCAGTGTCGACCGAAATACCCCAAATCTCCAGGCAAAAATTCCTCCAAATTCCCTATTTCACATATACCCTTGCACTTTATGGAAAAGTTAGTATAAATGTTCAAATACAATAGATAAAACATAAAAATACCAGAATGGGTTATTCACAATTTATCAAACAAAAATAAAATATTATTTCTTATTGCATGTACTGCACTTATAACCTGAGGAAAAAAATTATTGATTCTTCTTGAAGATTGAAAATAATAGAAAATAAATAATATCACCCGTTTTACTCTTAGGTTAGCCCATAAGAAAACTATCATAAGTGTGCACCTCCACTGGTGCACTGGTGTTATACAATGCACCTTCAATGAAAAGAAAAGCAATGCAAGTAGTTCATATAATTACTTCCTTTTATTTTCATTCATAGAGGTGTAAGTGTATAAAAATGCAAAGTACACAAAAGAAATTACAAAATAACAGCAATCAAGTCAGAGTAATAACAAGTAAAACTAAATCGCTTCATGTTTCTATATCTGTACAGTTACTATATAACATGATTTTTTTTTCAAAGAGGGAATAAATTTATAAATTATTTTATTTCAAGCTTATCTTTCCCTTTTCTATTGGGCTACTTCATAACAAAACCTTCTTAAGTGTTTATACCTCCACTGCATTACTCAGAATCACTGTCCTTATACGTATGTAAAGTCATCAACAGAAGTACAGAAGCAAGGATTATTTCTCACATATCTCTTAGAATGGAGCAGCCCAACTATTGTTTTTGTTGACAATCTGTGTCTGTTTTGTAATAAGACTGTTTACAGCTGAGAAAATCTTTTCTGCTGTTGCACTAGAATTAAATTTCTATGGGTAACTGCATCATATATTCTGCCTCTCTGCCCAAATTCCCAAAATTGACAGTTAATATCCCCATTTCCCCATTTGTATTTCAGATTCCCAAAATCTGGGAACAATTCCCCATGATTGGCAACACTGCCTATAGCACAAGCTGGGTACACCACCCTAATGTGCGATAACACATTCTACTCATACTTTGTATCTTGTCCTATGTATTTTTATTCTTGCTTAATATATCCTGTGTTGTAACTGCACAGGTACTTGCTTAACTCTCTCCCACCCCTCCAGCCCCCCTACATTCAGACCCTCCTTAACCGCCCTATTACACCGCCACCCACTCACACACCGACTCCTGTCCTCCCCTGGCCTCCCTCTCTCCCTCGCTCATGAATGCTTCGGATTCAAGAGTCGATACTCCCGGGGTTCACACCACACAGAGAGGGTACATTAGCAACGTTGATTGTACCAGTTGGAAGTGGAAGAGGCTATACCTGGATCGAGTATTCTGTAATAAAGGCATAAATAGGATACTAGTGTGTTTGTCAGGGGTTGAGGTGGGTGATATATTAGACAGGATGACCACTATCAAGTCTGGTAATGGGGGCAAACCCATTATCTGCCTCAGTTCAAGAGGCAATGATATTGCCTAATGTACAGTAGGAGTGAAGAGCTCCTTCATTAGTTCATGGCAGCTATTGACCAGATGAGGATGAATGAAGGTATCCCTATCATATGTGGTGACCTGCCTAGAAGGAGAGTTGGCAATAAATGGTTGTCAACGGCAGTTGGTGCCAACGGCGATCTGGGCAGGTATTGCAAGTCAATATCAGCCCCATTCATTAACAACTGGGACAACTTCTACTACAGAATAGGCATTTATGCTACAGATGGGTGCATTTATCTAGGGATGGGGTGGCAGCCCTGGTGGGCTCTCTCGAGAGGGCAGTTCAAAAGATGTCAAAGTTTTTCAATTGCTAGGGAAATATATGAGCACGGGGGTTAAAGAGACTGCGGTAGGCATGTGAAGACAAATCAAAACGTTACATAGAAATCGTGCTAGGAATGATAATCGAGCTAAATTAGACAAAGAGTTAAAATCTAAACGCAACAGTGAGAGGACTCAGATCACGATTGCCTAACTGAAATGCCTACTATGCAAATGGTAGAAGTATGAGAATTAAAAAGGATGAAATGGAGTATTTCTTTGTATTGAAAAAAATAATTATAATAGCATTCACAGAAACATGGACAACCTTTGACTCAGGTGAGTTATCTGCTAAATACCAAATTAAAGGTTACATTTATTGCATACCAAATGGCAGATTAGGAAAGGAGGCTGGGTAGCATTTTTTGTTAGGGATAATTTGAAGTGTGAAATCAATAAAGAAATAAAAACTTAATTGAATACAAAAACAATTTGGATGCAATTAACAGAGAGTAGAAAAAATTAATCACTCGAGTAATATATACACTCCCTAATCTTTATTGGGTAGATGGGAAACTTATTTGGGATGAAATCAATAGGCCATCCAGGCATAGCAAAGACTTTATAGTAGGGGACTTTAACTTTAGTCAAACAGAATGGACCGAATCAGAAGAATTTCTTGAGACAGTTTTAGAACTGTTTCCTAAATCAACATTTAGCCTAACCCTCCCGGGGGAATAATATGTTAGATTTAGGTCTGTCAAACAGAGAAAACTTCATTAGTAATGTCGATGTAGGGAGCTAACAGTGATCACAGAGAAGTGAAATTCAAAGTTGAACTTAATGTCAGTCGCAAAGAAAATTCCATATAAATCACAGATTTCAGAAGGGCAAACTTTGATAGGTTGAAAAGGCAGCTGAGGATGATCTACATGACCTCACGAGAGAGTGTAAATACAATAACCTCACATAATAAGTCGCCAGGTCCCGATGAGATATTTGTCAATGTATTAAAGGAGTGTAAAGAAAAACTTAGTATGCCCTTAGCAAACTTGATTAACATGTCATTAAGAACGGGTGTAGTACCTGAATCCTGGAGGATAGCGAAAGTGATACCGATTTTCAAGAAAGGAGATAGATCATTATTCTCTAATTACCATCCAATCAGTTTAACATCAATTGTAGGCAAATTGCTGGAAGCAATAATTTTAAACTCAAATCGAAATCACCCCGATAAGCAGAAGTTTGTCTCGGATTCCCAACATGGCTTCACAAGTGGGCTTTCATGTCTGACAAATCTATTAACAGTCTTTCAACTGTTTCGAATCAGTGGATGAGGCATGCGATTATCACGTGGTTTACCTCGACTTTTGCAAAGCCTTCGACCAAATCCCTCAAGAAAGGCTATTACGTAAAGTGGAGGCTCATGGAATTGGAGGAGATATTCTACATTGGATTAGGACGTGGCTACTGGACAGGAAACGGAGAATAAGAATTAAGGGCGCAAAATCCGATTGGGGTAACGTTGCTAGTGGAGTACCCCAAAAGTCAGTACTTCTTTATTTATAATTTCTAGTTCAGCACAAGATGATAAATTGAATGAAATTACTGTGAACACAATATGATAATATTTTATTCACAATAACAAATATTATCTAAAAATTAATTATTAGTTTTGAATGAATTTATGTGAAATACAAGGGTATAGAACTCGCGCATTTCTTCGAAAGTTTTCTTCCCATATATTACTTCTAATTAGCACAAGATGGCAAAAGTTACTTCACTAAACGCTGATGTATCAGCAATTGTTATATGTGAATTGTATTTAGCAGGTTTTGACCGAATTACACTCATCGCGTCAACGACAAGGGTCTTATTGTCCTGCACAAACCAAAATCGCTCCTATGAGCGATTACAGTCAAAACGTGGATCCTACAGTCTGCCGGTACAGTCTACTGAGAACTGGCGAATGACTCGACCGTCGACGGACCTTTAGCGGGGCCCTTCCCTCCGGGGACGCCTTTGTGTGAATTTGTGAATCATCCACTAAAGTGTGATGCCTATGATATAATTATAGTTAACCCCAGCAAGAAAGGGGGTTGTGGGTTGAGTGTGTATAGCATTCGTACGTGTATAACACTCGTATGTGTACGTAGAGAAGCGTGACGCCTCTGTAGGTGGGTCCAGTGTCAGAAAGAACTGGTCTCGGTGCCAAAATTGCTCATACGGTCGCGCGGGAGTGTTATCGTTCATTCTGAACAGGCACGCCGCCTGCCGCGAGGACAGCGTGTGAGGAAAGAATGGACTCTGTGTCAATAATATTCGTGCGTGCACGCGGGAGAGATCGCCAAGTTTAAGAAGGCTGGTGTGTGTGTGTGTGTAAATAAGAAATAAAGGGTTGTGACAGCTAGGTAACGTTGTGTAAGTAAGTAAGGGCGCCGCAGTAGTGTTTGTGTCCCTACACTGATTGTGGGGTCTCTGTGGTCAGGATAAGTGTGACATCACCCGTGCGTATGGCACGTCACGTATTTGAGGGACATCGTTCGCGCCTATGACACGTGCTTGTGTGATATCACTCGTGTGTATGGCACGCGCTTGTGTGACGTCACTCATGCGTATAGAATTGTTTGTGTGACGTCACTCTTGTACATGGCATTGTTTGTGTGAAGTCACTCGTGCATATGGTACTATTTGTGTGACGTCACTCGTGCGTATGGCACTGTGTGACGTCACTCGTGCGTATGGCACCCGTCAGTGTGACATCTCCAATTGTGTGATATCAGCGATTATGGGACGTCACCATGAGTAGTAGCTGATACTAAGCGTTACTGCATATATTTATCGAGCAAGACAGATCACGCTCGTTGTTCTGGCAGTCATGGACATGGAAGGGAATAAGAAAAAAATGAGACACTGTCGCGTCACACCCACCCCTCTCCAAGGCAGCGTGAGATAAACCTGTCTCCCGAGAAGAGAAGGAACCACCAGACGGAGGGATTGAGGGGCAATTATGTGAACAATTCCAACAGACGCAGCAGATGTTCGCTCACATGACAGCGATGATGCAGAACGTCACCGAAGGTATGAATCGACTACAAAGTAAGGGCAGCACAGAACTAAGTGATAGCAAACCCAACCTCTAGAAGGAGGACCTCAAAAGAATAACGCAAGAAGCCATAGCAACTGAGACACCGGCTGATGCAGCATCTTAATTCACAGACGGCTCGGTGGACCCAAAACATCATAGATCCGGAGCGGCCTTCTACACCCAAGTCAGACCCACCTATGGAGACTTTCTAATGACTGCTCCACCCTACAAACAGAGTTGGTAGCAATCTCAAAAGCCCAAAGAAACCACATTCACCACCTTCTCCGGGTCATCACACGATACCCACCACCCAGATAGTTTAGGTAGTATCCTCCCCAGCAAGTACGGACTCCAGTTCGGCGGGCGCGCAACTCCGAAACTGACCACGTCCAAGAGTGGGGGTTGGTATCCTTTCTTATCTGGAGGTAGGACAACCTCCCATCCCCAATCCCAAATTCGGCCTGGCCGCTCCAAGAGCTCTAGCTGGAACCACCAAACGGGCCGTGTCAGACTACGGTCCGACAATCTCAACAACAACAGAAAATCCCAGAGAGGTGTTATCACTACCAGAAACACGACCTTCCTCAAACCGAAACTGACAAAGAAACGCTATATACTCCCGGCGCTCACCTTAACCGCGGAGCTGGGAACATTTCACCAGGGGGAGCTCAGAAGTACTTCCGAGCATCAAGCTCGCTCAACAAAACCACTGTTAGAAAATATGAGTGTTCTCCCAAAGGCCGACGCCGATGTTCAGCGGAGGAACTTGTGGTGAATACTGGGCGTTCAAGGAACCCTTCCAGCGACACGTTGGGATGCCGCAGATACTTGATGCTTTGAAATTAGGGACATTTTTCGTTGACTACGCCAGCTCTGCTAAGGACGCTTTGCGAGGATGCCTGTAAATACAAGATCCCAAAGCATGGTACAAGGAAGCATTGGATATATTAAAGAAACGTCACGGTAACAAGCACACTTACGCCTGTCAGATAATAAGGTCCAACTGTGAGACTAAATGACTTGAAAGGCCCCCAACAGTTATCAGACGAACTGGGGAATTGCATGAGATACTTGAAGGTTCTAGGAGAACTATGTCAGATTGACAAGCATGAATCAATACATACGTTAGCTGAGAAATTCAAGGGAAAGATAAGGGACGACTATGTGGATAAGGTGCATAAATACAAAAGGAAGCAATGGAAGCCTCCTGGGATCGAGTGGATGTTGGAATTCACTATGGATATGGTTAACAAGGCGGAGGAGGCCCCAAAGGGACAAGGACCGTAGGAACCAAGCAGAATATATACAGACTCACCCTCACGCCAATCCTCGTCGAGGAAGAAACTTGTGGGTCTGGGGACATCAGGAATAAAGACAATCAGAGAAACGGACGATGAACGCTGTTCGTTATGCCGCGGAGATCACCTTCTTCAGATGTGCCGGACATTCCTTAGCGTGTCCACAGGGAAGCGAACTTCCCTTGTAAGGGAAGAACGTCGCTGCCTCGCCTGCCTGGGTCGTAATCACCGGATAACGGAGTGCAGCCAGAAGATGGTACATTCGAGGCTTCTGCACTTCACGAGAGTTCTGACGAACAGTGGCAAGGCGCAATGGGGCGAAGTTGAAAGAGGAGAACACCCGAACAGTTTCCAAAGGGTGAAGAGAGACAAATCTGGAAAAAACAAGTCAGAAATTTCTGGGAATGCAACTCCACCTACAGTAACGATGATCCCTTCCCTGTCGAAGACAAGAGAGTCCTGATGCAGTCGTTAACGTCAATTACTCAAGTGGACGGACACTACAAACTTCCCATCCCGTTTCACCATGAACAACCTGAACTCCCAGACAATAAGAAGCTTGCCGAACAGCGATTGGCGGGACTGAGAAAATGCCTCTTAAAAAACCCAGGGCTCTCTCAGAGGTATCTAGAAAAGATGTGACGTCTAGTCGACGAGAGACATGCTGAGCGAGTCCCACGTCAAGAGCTCAGTGTTGCACCCGGGAAGACCTGGTATCTCCCTCACCACCCGGTGTTGAATCCCAACAAGCCAGAAAAGGTGAGAATAGTTTGATTGTGCAGCCGAATATGAGTCGATGTCATTGAACAGCCATTGAACAACAATTTCATGGGAGTCCTCATCAGATTCAGACAAGGAAAGGTGGCACTCATGGCTGATGTCGAGGCAATGTTCCACTAAGTGCGAGTAGTACCTGAACATCGAGATGTCTTACGATTCTTATGGTGGACGAACGACCAGCTGCCAATGGCCCCCACCACTTACAGAATGACAGTGCATCTGTTTGGTGGTATGTGTAGCCCTTCATGTGCCGGGTATGCACTACAACGAACATTCCAAGATTACAGGGAAAGTCTCCATGACGACATCAAGAAAGTGAATCGTTGACGATCTGCTTCTCTCAGTAGATTCGCCGGGGAAGGTAACCATAATTACCCATTGACTGAGAAAGCTGATGAAGAAGGGCGGATTCAGACTTATGAAGTGGGTCTGTAATTACAGGGAAGTCCTCGAGGCAATTCCACACACAGAGAAAGCCGTGGGAGTAAAGGAAGTAATTTGAAAGACGACAGGCTCCCCACTGAACGAGCGCTGGGCATCTTGTGGGACCTGGAAAAGGACGAACGAGCGGTGTGGGTCCACATCCTTAAAAAAAACGGAGACGAAACGAGGCCTTCTGAGTATGGTCAGCTCCATATATGACCCACTGGGACTCATCACTGCGAGCGTCACAAGAGCCAAAATTATATTCCAAAAATGAGTGTAGACGAGGTGTTGGGTGGGATGAACGAATGGCTGAACAGAACAGGGTGGCTTGACGAAGAAGGCTAAATGAACTTCCTGACCTATCACAGGTACACGTTCCACGGTGCTACCCACCTGAGGATGCAAATGCAGTGGCTGCCGTGCAACTACACCATTTCTAAGACGCCTCCCAACAAGCGTATGGAGCTGTATCATATCTGTGGACCACGTGTGAAGATGGAACCCACCATATCTCCTTCGTGTGTGGCAAGGCCAAGCTAGCTCCTCTGAAACAGCAGACAATACCTTGACTCGAGCTCTACGCTGCAGTACTGGCTGCCAAGGCAGACAAACAACTACGACGAGAACTTGATTTACAAATAGACAGATCAGTGTTGTGGACAGACAGTACGGCAGTCCTTCAGTACATACGAAACACCGAAAGACGCTTCCATTCCTTCGTGGCCAATCGAGTGGCAACGATACACGAAGACTCCAATGCAGAACAATGGCACCACGTGAAGTCGGCACTGAACCCAGCCGATGCCGCTAGTCGTGGACTACATGGAGCAGAGCTCAACGAGGAGGGCAGGTGGATTCGGAGACCTGTTTTCTTATTGTTGGAAGAAGACCAAAGAGTCCAATGAGGATTCCAGACCTCACAGACGGAGACCCAGAGGTGAAGAAGGAAACCACGGTGGTGACGACGAACGCTGACCAGGATGAGGGTATACTCGATAAGATATGGGCCAGGTACTCCTCGTGGCATCTACTTCTGAATAGCAAAGTGTGGATCAGAAGGCTTATAGAATGGCGGCTGGAGAAGCGAAAGAACAAACATCACCGAAAACATCGACTCAAGGTTCGCAAATTAGAAGATGCGAAATTAGTCGTCATAAAATTTATGTAAAGAAAAGGATTCCCTCGAGAACTCGGAATGTTACAATAGGAACAACCCGTGGGAGGTAGCGACGTGAGTCGACTGGAACCTCATCTAGACACGCACGGTTTGATCAGAGTAGGCGGCCGACTGAAACATGCCGCTCTCCATCCAGACCAGAAGAATCCCATACTGTTGCCGAGGGACAACAGGATCACGGGGCTCATTGTGAGAGACGTACACTCTACTAACGCTGGACACTCAGTACGAGAACACACTCTTGCCATAATACGTGGGACATACTAGATACCTGAGTTCCGAAAATTACTCGACCGCACAATACGGGCGTGTGTGACTTGTCGGAGAAGCAACTGGAGGCCAACCCACCAACGCTAAGCCGACCTGCAAGAAAATGGAAGCATGCCCAATTCATCGCGTACCAATTTTGGAAGAGGTGGGTAAAGAAATATCTCCCGACACTACGTCAGTGACAAAGTTTGCGGATGACACCAAAATAGGGCGGCAAATTAAATCAGGGCAGGATGCAAATGCATTACAGGAGGATCTAAATAAACTGCAGGGGTGGTCTGAAAAATGGCAAATGAAATTCAACACCAGCAAGTACAGCATACTTAATATTGGAAGAACAAACACTTATAATGTATACAGCCTTAACAACATCAACCTAGAGAAGTCGACTTGTGAAAGAGACCTAGAGGTACTTGTAAGCCCGGACCTACGGCCTAGAAGACAATGCGTTAATGTTCGAAATAAGGCAAACAGAGTATTGGGTTTTATATCTAGAAGTGTAAGTAACAAGAGTGCAGAGGTTTTATTGCAACTATATTGTCACGTGCCTGAGCGCTCGGGAACTCGCATAGCGTGAGGCATATGTTCATGCCTACATTTCATATAAGCTATTAACTTGTTAATTGTACTTATTATATTATAATTGTTCTTAGTTACTTAGTTTAATTGTATATTTATGTATGTTATTAATATGCATCATTGTCTTACTCTGTTAAGTCAAATCAAGAGTAGTATTAATTAATTATATAAAATATCCAGCAAATGTCCTGGATCATGTGATATGAGACGTTCTCCTCCACGGCGTGCCCCACGCCTCCCCAGTAGCGAAAAACCGTGGCATAGGGTAGAAGTGTCCATTCGTTCTCTAGCCTTGACCCTTGTCTAGTGCCTTGTCCAGCCTTCTGCAATGCCCTAGGGGTATCAGGAATTAGTGACATGTTTAGTTAGGCCTAGGAAGGGATCCTGGTGGTAAGGAATCTCCTGTTTGGTAGGAATAATCATTTTGCAGTGATTGCTGTTTATATATACTGTATGTTTGTGTAATATATTTATGTAAAGTAATATTCATTTGGTCTAACTCCTTAACGGTGTAATTTCGCCCTTCCGGCATCACTCTTATTTTATTATACAATTACTTATTCCCTTAAATTCATGTTTGCTAGTCATTACTCCCTTTACAACATAAATTGAATTAATTAATTATCTTCCCTTTTGTGATTCACTTATTTCAACTGTTCTTACTTATTCAAGTACATTTAGTTGAGTAGGTTTTTGGTGGGGATAATTATTGCCGTGTTCCCTATTTGTTCCTTTATTTGTTAATAACTTGGGGTTGGTTTCACTCCCCAAGTATAAAGGGTAGTTGGATCGCGACAATATCTTGCGCTAGTCAGGCCGCACCTCGACTATGCGGTTCAGTTATGGTGCCCCTATTATAGAATGGATATAAATTCACTAGAGTCGGTGCAGCGAAGAATGACAAAAATGATTCCGGGACTTAGAAACCTTCCCTATCAGGATAGGTTAAAGAAACTTAACTTGCATTCCCTAGAAAGACGAAGAGTGCGTGGAAATATGATAGAAGTATTTAAGTGGGTGAAAGGAATCAATAAAGGGGATATAGATAAAGTTCTTATAATATCCGAGCAGGATAGGACTTGGAGCAACGGATTCAAGTTGGATAAGTTTAGGTTTAGGAGGGAGATAGGAAGAAACTGGTTCACAAATAGGGTGGTGGACGAGTGGAACAAGCTTAGCAACTTTGTAGTAAGTGCGGGAACTCTGGAAAGTTTCAAAAGGAGGATAGATAGATTCATGGATGATCGAGAGTGGTAGTAACTCTCGACAGGAGCTGCCATGCACAGGCCAACCGGCCTATTGCAGACTCCTTATTTTCTTATGTTCTTATGTTCTTAAAACTCGCCGTAATCACCACGCTGGGGGATATCGTGATCATCTCTCGACAACCCTTCCCCAGGATTCAGTGGATGCAAGTGAGAGTACTGGTGGTACTACTGAGCGCAGTTGGCCTGGTGCGAAGTGTTAAAGTCAAGACAAAGGACTCAGTGTTAATACGCCTAGGGACGAGACTCTGCCTATTGGAAAGGGTTCGGAAAGTGAATCTAATGGTAGGCCGTAATTTCGTGCGAAGCCCGACAGGGGGAGTGTTATAGCCACGCCAATTGTGCGAGCAGGCCACATGTTAAGTGAAGAAACTGTTTATAACTCAAAATAGCTTACTAAGCGAGATGGAGCTGGTAGCAGCTGTGTGACTGCCTGAGGGACAGTCTATCGCCGCCTACTGTGGAGGCAGCATCTTCATTCTCGTCAGCCAGCATTTTCCTGTAGGACATTATATTTGTTTGTCGTTGGTCTCACCCTAGACCCCAAAACATGAGTGTGATTGTGAACTGTTGAATCCTCTGAGAATGAGAATTCTAAATAACTTTAATAAGTGTAATTATGTACTGTATATTGATCATATTATTCAAACTGTGTCCTGATGTACCAGCAATTGTTATATGTGAATTGTATTAAACAGGTTTTCACCGAATTATACTCATCGCGTCAGCGACAAGGGTCTTATTGTCCAGCACAAACCAAAATCACTCCTATGAGCGATTACAATAAATAATAATAATAATTAATAATTAACGGTTTATTGAAAGATGAGGTCGTGGTGATGGTCAGAGAGAACCGAGAGGGACAGTGTGTTGAGCGCTTCTTGATATGCGGAGTAGGAAGGGGAGAGAATAATCTTGCATGCTCTCTTTTGCACTTTTTCTAGGTTTTTACTTTGTGTGGCATTTAGGGAGGAAGACCAGGTAGGGGAGGCATAGGTGAGCTTGGGAAGTATGAATGTTAAGTAAACACTGAGAAGCACGGGCGCAGGAACTCCGAGGGACTTGAGTCGGCTGAGGAGGTGTAGACCGAAACTGGTGGATTTGACAACTTCACTAACGTGTGTTTTCCAATTTAGTTTGTTGTCTGTGGTGACGCCGAGGAGCTTAGTGGAGTCTACAACCCGGAGTGAGTTGGAGCCTAAAGAAATGGAAGGGGGAGGGGCAACGTCAGAGGAGAAGTTGATGTCCATAACCATGGTCTTAGTATGGTTGATGGTGGCCCAGTTTTGGAGATTGTTCTATAAATCCTGGAGGGCGGTGTAGTCGGGAGCCGAGTTGTTGACACTGATTCCAATGGTGGAGTCGTCGACATATTTCCAGTTTCTCTTAGGGCATCGTTGATAAGGATAAGGAAACAGAGTGGTCCCATCTTGGTGCCTTAGGGGACGCCACAGGTGAGTGATTGAAAAGTGGAGACAGCCCCTGGGAAGCGTACGGCTTGGCGTCGGTCTCTGAGGAAGTCTGTAAGCCATGGTATAAGACTTATTCGAAACCCGAGGTCGATAGCTTTGTTGATGATTAAATTGTGGTCTACTAGGTCAAATGCTTTGGTGAAGGCAATGAGGGCGAGAGCTTGCACATCTTAGTAGGATCATCATTGTTTGGAAAAGGAAGGAATCACCTCCTGAAGAATACTGCTTCTCAGCATGTATGGAACCCCTTGTAACATCAGTCGGTGGACTCTTCCCCTTGTGGTGTGGTGAGCTACAACTGCTTCGGGGTCAATCATGTGGCGAAATACTGTCACAAGACAGCCACCTGCGGCATCTGCGCAGGAATGCATAGCACGAGGAGCTCCCCCACCAAGGAAGCTGCCTCTCGGGAGGAGAGAGAGCAGTCTCCCCTACCTTGGATGCAGTGTCCCAGGTGCAGGAAAGAGGATTTGACGGCTTGGCACCCAGGTTGCCCTGGGAAGCCGCCTCCACCTACAATAGCGGTCACACTCAGACACGCCAACAGCAAGACTGCAGGGTTGCTTTCATCCCCTGAAATCAACAGCCACACCTCCCCACCCAGGAGGCAGTGGTCCAGGTGCAGGGAGGAGGGTGCGACGGCCTGGCACCCCAGTTGTTCTGGGAGGTCGCCTCCACCCACAATAGCGGTCCCACTCAGTGTTGACAACGCGGCCAGATCGCCTCCACCACCTGAAGTCAGCAGGCACAGTGACTCTCCTTCGTTAGCCATTGCAGGTTACGTTAAAGACTTCCAAGTAAGTGTACCAGTGAACAATGGCAGTGATAGTGTTAGTGGAGCTTCTGAAGGAACTGGTGCCTCCTCTCATAATGATGCGAACTTGAGGGTGAGTAGCAAGAGCGAGACCGATAGTGATGGAAGCATGAAAGGGGAGAATGAGCCCCAGACTGCCAGCGTGGTCTCCTTAATAACCCCAGGTCTGGAAACTGTCCATAACCCTGTACTTCTTCCAATATTTACGGAGGAGGAGGAGGAACTCGCTGGATTAATGAAGAAAACAGTCAATTTTTGCTGTATAACATCTGTTATCGCCACTGGCTTGTTATGCTGGTGTCGGTGCTGGTGTTTGCTGAGTGTATGGTTTAGAGGGTGGCGTGGCTCTCATGACGCAGATCGCCCTCTCGAGTGATATCACAAACCCCACGCGACCTGTGACCTCCCCAGATGTGGCGGGGGGCGGTGTTTACCGCCGGCGTCAGTGCTGGCACCACCGGGAGTGTTATCACCGCTGGCATCAGTACTGGCGAGTGAGTACTGGCATGTGAGCGCTGGCGTCTGCTGCCTTACCCGAACAAAGATTGGGGGGTGGGCGGTGTTTACAGACAAGAGGTCCTGATTCTGCTAAATGTATGGTTTAAAGGGTGGTGTGGCCGCCTGGACTCCCGGAGACGCCCTCCCGAGTGATGCCGTAAGGAGCAGCCCTCTGCTCGCACTGGTAAACACTGACTCACAATCCTGTCCAAGAATTTGTGCTGAAACAATTTACGTAGTACTGTTGTCTCTTGGCACACAATACTGACCTGCATTGACCCGCACTTGTAAGTACAGCATAAATGATGACATACCCCTGAGGTACTGAAATAGTGTTGACTAATTACGTCTACTCATTTCTCCCTAACTTGGAGTAATAAGACAAAGCAGAATGAAGCGAATGAACTTTGTGTTATGTCAGTATGTTTAATAAATTGTAATTCAGATAAATTTGTGTGAGACTAACTAATTATGTATCAAATGAATCACCCTGTAATATTATGAACATCTCCTATGCAGATTTTGATCACATCAATAAATATTGAATGCGTTAAGAGGCGGGTTTCAATCTTTCCCTTCGACTTGCCCGTCACCTGAACGTCCTTAACCAAGACGTTTAAACATCCATGTTCGGTGTAATGAGCTGCGAGCGGGTGTGTTACCAAAGCCACCAGGTAACAATGCTATGCTGTGTATGGGTGACTTTAACTTTCGTCACACTGTCCTCGGTGTTGTCCAGTGTAACTCTAATGGGAGGGTGTTCGACAATTACATCAATAATCATAATATCACTGTATAGGAAACAGACAAAGTGACACATTTGATGGGGGCCAGGCTTGTTTATGTGATTTGGTAAAACCTAGTAGACAGTAGTGTCAAGGCAAAGGTCATCTCAGACCACCTAGTCAGTGATCATTAAGTAACACTTACTGAATACACTCTTGCTGATGTGAAGTGTGAACCCCATCCTGAGATCAGAATTAACATCCCAGATAATCTTAAACTGCACTTCAAGTCCTACATCCACAGATGTTATGCTGGATATACTGTACACCTGGGTCAGTGTATGAAATTTGCTGTGATCTTGTAAATGTTATTACCACATATTATACCACCTGGGTTAAGTTAAGGAGGAAGGGGGGCACCACTAAACCACCTCTGTGGACACATGACCCCATCCTCACCAAAGAAGGAGAGAAGGTAGAACAGCTTGCCAACATTTATAAGCAAAATAAAACTAGTGATAACCCCCTGGCATTAGTCAAAGCTAACAGAGAGTATTAAATCAAGTGAATGTTGTGCTCTTACTGATGGTTCTGTGCAGACAAACACAGGTTCAACAGGTTGCGCAATTGTAATATATAAAGAAGAAGAGATGATAGTGTCAAACAAGCAAAGGCTGAACAACTGGGCCAGCACAACACAAACTGAACTAACTGGAATCTATTTTGCCACAGACTACCTTAAAGAAAATGGAGGTGGGGTGATATTCTGTGACTCTCAAAGTGCTTTGAAATCAATGAACAGCCTGTCTAAAGTTGTATGTGATATTAAAAGAAATGTGATAACTGCCAATGAGAACAACTGTCAAATCGAATTTGTGTGGATTCCGTCCCAGGTTGGAATTAGGTATCATGATCGTGCTGATAGACTGGCCAATGAGGTATGTGAGAAAGTAAATGTTGAACGTGACCTTGGCCTTTCCAATGCTGTACTTAAAAACATTCAAGTCAGAATCATGAACTCTGATCTAGAAGAACTGAGAAATGCAGAGAGACCTGGCAGTTGTAGCACTAGTAAATATGACAAATTTTGTGACGAGATGTACCGGTATGGCCAGCATGAGGGCAGAACCAGAAAATATGATGTAGTCGTGGCCAGAATTAGGCTAGGATACAGACACATCTGGCAAGTTAATATTGCTGTACCCATACCGGGACACTCAGCATGTAAACTTTGTGATAAACCTTTAGAGCATACACTTGAACACTATATAATTGAATGTGACACTGTCAAAGACGTCAGGCCACCTGGCTTATTGTATCATGAACTTTGTAATCACTATATTGAATCGGGGGTGCTTTTGGACATTCTTGCTGTTTATCCCAAATTTGCTAGCCCACACTGATTAGTCTTTAATTAGAATATGGCGTCCAATGTATGTGAACCAATGCCTTGGATGGCAACGAACAGTGATATCACCCACATGACTCTGACCTATATATGCTGCTAATGAATATGATGTATTCATTTGTGTACAAACCTCTGTCCTGCATCGCAGTGAAAAGTGACCTTCGCCCATATGAATCTGATCTATGTATATATGTGTAGGTATGTGTATGTGTATGTGTATTATATGCATGTGTATGTGTGTGTGTGTGTATATGCAGTGTGCATATGTGTATGAATGTATATATGTATATATATATATATATATATATATATATATATATATATATATATATATATATATATATATATATATATATGTACATATATATGTATGTAATGGCCCCTGTTTCATAAACAGAATGATTCTATAAATGGATAATTACATATTGATTTATATACATAATCATCCCCTGTAACTTTCCACTGGCTATGATGAGTCATCTTGATGGCATCTGGTCGGCACCCTTCTTTATAAGGTGTGGCCAGGGACAGCTTAGGTCAGCATTGAAAGGGCCGGGCGATTGGGGCACTGACGCCCTGAGGCCTGACTCTCCCTCAATGCCTCACATAGTAAGGACGTCTTTAAGCAGGTCTACAGTATTCACATAGCCTCCGTCCTTCTCTTAACACTCATAGTTACAGTGATATGTTACGTTGATGTACACTTTGGAATTGTCTTAGTTATTCCTGAATAAATGGATAACAGACAACTTGGGTTTTGCTACTAATACCCAATAAAATATAAACGTTCCAGCCTAGTTAACTTCGACAGAACCTACAGTTAACAGGCTATGACATATGGTGACAGCAGTGGTTACGAATACTGAATTCTGGTGTGAATACACATTCTACATAACAAGTCATCAGTGTTTTCCGAAACAAAGAAAAGTGACTTGTTACATAAAAGTTCCAAGTGTAGTGATATATCTCGTAGTGAGACGATTATAGTTGACTGACTCATTCTGTCACCCAAAGAAGGTTCAAAATTATTCCCAATAACCGATTCTGAGTTATTGATGACTTTCTATCTTTTGGAAAGTTGGCAACACTCCTATCTGGCAACAAGGAGTGGCAGTGAAGAACCCCTCTAGTCAACACTGGGCATACAGTGTTGCCACATACCTACAAGTTTCAAGGTTTGACAACACAGGATCTTTCACCATTGTTTAAGAAGACTGTTTTGGGCTGTCGTGATTGAAGATTGTACAACTATGTGAGTGCTCTCAGTGAGTCCTCTTATATACAGGGCTTCAGATGGCTTGGGCACTCAGAACAAGATACATCTCTTCATTGAGCTGGCGACCAAAGACGTCAAGACCCAGCACTCAACACTTTTGTAAATGGACTCCCCGTCGTGAAGTGAACTCGCCCGTCTCCATCTTGGAGCTCTTGGTTGCTAAGCAACGAGGAGGAGACGGCAATACCCACACACACCCACCCTGACCTTGGGAGGGCTGGCGCAGGCAACCACCCCACCACACCCCACCTGGATCAGCTGTGAGGAAACAAGCTGGACGGATCACGTTTTCTATGAAGACATCCGACTAAGTCGATAGGTATTTAGTGTTCATTAAATATATACACACATTTGCATATTCGACGACATATCTCCACATTGATAGGACATCGTGTAAGTTATATCAATTTTTTTTAAGTGTCTTACTTGTTTTAATATGTACTGACTTAATATATTTCTCAGTATTTAATATCAGTTACTGTAAATGAGAGGCAAGTGTGTTGACATTTGTGTAAGTCTTCGTATGACCCGATAGACGTTTAGTGGAGGAATTTTAAAGTCATCTTCTTGGGCCACTGATGAATTGACGGAGCATTATAGTGACGATTCATGTGTAGATGCCCCATTTCAAATTTCTATTGAAGAGACTGAGTTAGTGGGTGAGCCAGAAACACAGGCGCAAACGCAGTTAGACAGTTCTGTAAAAAGCAGTGAGGATATAAAAGACCATTTATTTGACGAATTAAACCGTCGAACCCTACAGTCAGGTAAATAATATACAGTAGTCCCTCGCCTGATCATACACAGGTTGTTCCTTCTCCTCTTCCGGGTTGCAGTGTGTCTGATACATTAACCTTACCCCCCCACCTTTGACAGAGCCTTCAGTTAGAAGTAAGTTTAGTGGAATGCCTGCTTCTAATGCTAATATGTCGACTAACCCCTCAAATGTTGTTCCCGTGTTACCACGTGGGGATCAGGTACGTGATTACAAGGGTCAGGATGATTACAGAATAACGCATTTCATTAGGGCATGCGAAGATACGATGTGCAACGTACAGATTACTGATGATCATGATAAAAACGGGTTCGTTCGTTCCCACATCCCGTAGAATTCCTTTGTGAGTACGTACCTAACTGCGTATGGAATGACGGACCCAAATTATGAAAATTTCAAACGGGCTCTAATTGGTATATTTGAGTCTGGGTCCCACTTGGGCCAGCTACATTGGGTTTTTCGATGGCTTGATCACTTAGCACCTGTGGTACACGCAGAAACACCGATGAGGGCTGTCTCCATTGCTGGAGCGGTCAGACAAGATATGGAAGCAACCTTCCGGGGATCGAAGTGGTATGCTGACGATGGTAAGATGTCCCCAGAAAACGTGGAAACTTTGATAGAACTGATTAGTTTCCTGTTGGCGGCTCGTGATCCCATCTATTGTCGAGCCCAGGAAGTGGAGTTTATACCGCCTACCATGATGATAGATTACGCTAACAAGCTTTCACCAAAGACGTCTAAAACTCTGACAGCACGTAATTACAAAGTTATGACGCCTACACGGGTAGCGCCAATGCAGCCTTTGGTTCAGCACAAAGTTCATCACCAGGGTAATTACGATGCAGGTGACAAACATCGACAGTCTTTGAGAGGAGTCATACAGTCGATGATTGTTACCAGCTCCAAGGTGGTGGTGTTAAAGTAAAGGAGAGAAGCCATCCCCCGACCGGATATCAACAGAAACAAGGAGCACCCAAGACATACACGGAGGTGGCCAAGACTACGTCTCCACCTGGAAGGTCAAGAGTTTTGTGGTGTGCATTCCATCAGTCAACATCTCACAACAAGGATGAGTGTGACATAATGCTCAAGGCCAGGAGCGTGGATTCAGGAGTACCCCAGGTAAAACAGCAGCGTAAAGCGATTTGTTATCAGAATAGAAAGTCGGGGGAAGGCCAGCGAATGTCAAGAAACGAGGAAGGATAGGTACATTGGTACCTACTAGCAACAACACTTCTGTGGCAACTTCCTTAATAGCGGCGCTCGGTAAGACGGAAGTGTTGTCAGTACCGGTGAGAGTTGGAGATATCAGATTGGCTCTGGATATTGATACGGGTGCATGCGCAAATGTTTTAGCCATGACATCCTATCAGGCGTTACAATGTAGATTCCCTCACCGAGATTTCTTATGGAGACCTTCTGACGCCGATCTCGAAGGAGTATCCGGCACGCAGCTGAGCATTGCAGGAATGGTGACTTTACAACTAAGATTTTCAAGACGTGGTATTCCCTTCTATGCAGACTTTTATGTGGTGCAGCAATTTAATTTGCCAGCTGCCGGATTAATTGGTCTTCCAACACTTCAGAACGAATAGTATAGATGTTCGTCCACGTAATAATGCTATTACGTTTAAAGGTGTTTCCTACAACGCTATGCGTCATTCTGCACCATTGCTCTCCGCAAGGTCGAAAGTGTTGTCCACCATTCTCATTCAGAGGAAGGCGGATAATGTGTCGAAGCAAGCCCCAGACCTCACACAGTCACTTTCCCAGCGTGATTATAGCAACAAGAGTTGGAAGATTGTACCTGCGATATTAAAGAGTACGCTTCATTATCAGAATGAGGAATTCACCAAAGCCTACACAATTCCTAGTTGGTAGTATTGTTTCTCAATCCCACCAAACCAGGCAGGAGAGGATAGATCAAATAGCACCACATGTTAAGGTGATTGATCATCCTCAAGGCAAGACACGACTCTTAGAGCTGCTTGCCGACTACAGAAACATTGTAGCCTTGCCAAGGGAACAGCTAGGACACACAGATTTAGCTTCCCATCATGCATCATTAAAGGAAGGCACAAATCCTGTCTGTGTACCAGCTTACCGGCTACCACATAGCCAGCGCGCTGTAGTTCAGGGTATGGTCCAAGATATGTTAGATGAGAATGTTATTACGTATTCTAAGCCCCCTTTCAATAACCCTTTATTCCTAGTCCCAAAGAAGGATGGTGGTTGGCGCCCAATTATTTATTTTAGGCGTGTCAATGAAAGTACGATCCCAGATAGGTACCCTATGCCTGTCTTGAGTGATATATTGCAGTCCTTAGGCAAGGATAATGCTGTGTTTAGCAACTTAGATTTGCTTAGCGGGTATTGGCAAATACCACTCGATGAGAAATCACGAGAGGTTACTGCATTTAGTACCCCCCTGGGTCACTTCGAGTTCCTACGTATGCCTTTTGGTCTCAGGAATGCCCCATTGACGTTTCAAAGAATGATCAACACCCTGTTTGCCGGATTGATAGGTACCACTCTGTGCTTGTTTGGATGATCTAATAGTAGTCAATAAGGATGTCGATACCCATCTGATGAAACTGCGTGAAGTTTTGGAAAAACTTCCCACAGCAGGTCTTAAGATTAAACTTTCGAAATGTGAGTTTTTAAAATCCAGAATCCAATTCCTTGGTCATATAGTTGACAGTGACGGCATTCATACAGTTGATGATAAAGTGAAAGCTCTGTCTAAGTTTCCACGTCCTACATCCGTTGATCAAGTGCACAGCTTCCTTGGTTTATCTGGATATTACCGTTCTTTTATTAAGAACTATGCAACATTGGCGTCACCCTTAACAAGGTTACTAAAGAAAGATGCAATGTTTGCGTGGGATGCTGAACACGAAAATAGTTTTCGGCATTGAAGATAGCGCTTACCAATGCCCCTGTTCTGGCATTCCCTGATTACACTCAAGCTTTCACTCTGTGTACTAACGTTTCTGGACAAGGAATTGAAGCTGTACTCATGCAAGTGGATTTCAGAGGAAAGTTTAGAGTGATTGCTTTTGCAAGACGTAAACTTAATGATGCTGAAACACGTTATTCAGTAACGCATTTGGAGACGTTTGCTGTTGTGTGGGCACTGAAGAAGTTTAAAGACATTATCTTTGGTTATAAGATAACTGTGTTTACGGATGATGCGGCAGTAACAGAACTCTTCCATGGCAGAAATCTATCAGGCAGATAAGCACGCTGGTATCTGACAATTCAAGAATTTGACCCCGAGTTTGGGTATTTACCGGGAGGACCGAATGTAGTCGCCGACTCTTTGTCTAGAATTATAGCACCAGTGATGCCTGTATCAACGTTCACTCTTTCACAACTAGAGGACGAGCAACGGTGCAACCGGTGATGGTCAGCAGTCATTTTTGCTTTAGAATCGGGAGAGGATATTAAACTTCCCAAATTAATTCTTCCCTTAAGTCAGTTTGAATTACGACATAACATACTCCATCGATCGAAAAAGACGTCTGAGGGTATTGTTACTCAAATAGTCGTACCTGACAAGTTGTGTAAAACGATTATAAGGTTGTTCCACGATGTTCCTCAGGCAGGTCACCAAGGACGTGACAAGTGCTTGGCGGAAATCAGAAAGAAATATTTCTGGAACACAATGAAGAAAGATATAGAATTGCACATTGATAAGTGTTTGTCATGTGCTCAACATAAGGGTACTACAAGGTCACCGGCACCGGTTCTACAATATCCTACACCAGACCGTCCGTTTGACACAGTCGCTATAGATTTGTTACAACTTCCGAGGAGTCTTCAGGGATTCTCGTACGTCCTAGTGTGTGTGGATCATTTTTTTAAATTTGTGGTTTTAGTCCCACTGAAGGATAAAACAGCCGAATCTGTGGCCCATGCCTTAGTGATGAAACTAATATGTCCATATACTATGCCTAAAGTTCTTCTCTCGGACAATGGAACAGAGTTCAAGAATCAGCTAGTAGCACAAATATGTGCCCAATATGGAATACAACAAAGTTTTGTGACAGCCCATCATCCACAGGCTAATAGCCTTGTTGAGAGAACCAATCGCAAGATCCTGGAGATACTTCGCCCGATTGTGTGTGATTTGCAATACACATGGGATGATTGGTTACCACAAGTTGCAGCGTTTATTAATGGGTCGATTAATAGCTCTACGGGCAAATCACCCTACTACATTGTCTATGGTACAGATAAACGTCTGCCTTATGATGTACTTACAGACAAGCCAAGCCCTGTTTATAATATGCATGATTTCGCGGCAAAACAAATCCATGTTTTTGCGGATATTCATGGCCAAGTAAGAATACATTTAGCGGCGTCACGCGCTGAAATGATTATGAAGTAACATAAACTAGCTAAACCTGTCGTGTTACAGATAGGCGATGCTGTTATGGTGAGAGAACCTGAACGGAACTCCAAGCTTTCGGCTAAATTTTCGGGTCCATTCCGCATTATCTCCAAAGAAGCGGACAAAAAATTAAAAATTTGGAAGCCTAATGCACAGATCGCAGATGTCGTGCATGCGGATCGCCTTAAGAAGGCCCATGAACATTTACTACCCATAGATGGTAATAATGTTATAGACACCTCTTTGCAGACAGTACAGAAGCAGAGTGTGCCTAATGAATATTGTATGAAACTTCGTTCTGCAAGCAAATAATAAACTAATAAAAATTTCGTATGGAATGGCTAGGATCATCAGTGCGCTGCTCCTACTGCTTTGTGGCACCGTTGTGTTGACAGGTATGTCCACAGAAGTCCTCAAGCCAGGTGCGCTTGTTGCACCCCTTGGACGCGTTTTCAATGTAGAGGACGTGGTGAACATAAAGTATGAGTTGCATGGACCGCTCAAGCTTCTCCCTCAGATGGAAACCGTTGACGCTCACCTACAGACATCATTGACAGTCCTCAATGATCTCCGTTCAACTCCTAATATTTTGACAATGGTTTCACAAACTGTTGAGCTTCAGCTGCTTCGTCTCAGAACCCTTCACAAGCTTCTCGTCGATGTCGGAAAAACGATACCAGCGTCCCAGGATGAACTTGCAAAGGAAGTGCCTTCTTAAACACGAAGAAAGCAAGGATTGTTTAATTTTGAGGGTCTTATCAATAGCACTCTGTTTGGCACAGCGACTGCCGATGTTGTAACTAAGTTAGGGGACCGCATGAACATTGAACTAATCGACAGCATCGTGGATGCAGCGTTAGGGCGTGTGGATGCGAAGCTTGTGCCTGTGAAGACTCTTCTTGAAGCATTGCAGATTGCCAAGTTGACGTATCATTTAACTCCAATTTTCATGGATCATGAGATGGAATACTATTATCCTCTGTTGGAGTCAACTCTCACACACATTGCTATCCTTATCCACATACCTATGCTAAAGCAGCATAAATTTAATGCATGGCTTTTAATCCTTCCCTTGGTATGTAATTGACACATTGTATACTGTGGATAGGCCAAAAGAACTTTTCTTGTCGATGAAAAATATTCCTTGTTAGCATTAGAGGATCCTAGGGTATTATCGCGGTGTAAGTCGTCATATTTACATTTACACGTATGTCCAGCCTATGTCTTCGCATTATTCCTGCTGCAGAAGGGATATGTGAATTGGCAGTCATACAAACTAATGTACGCACAGCGCTCACACAATGTACCTATAGGCCAGTTAGTGTAAAAACTGTGTTTCATGCTCATCTGCATATTGTGCAGTACTTTTTCTTTCCTCATTAGACTACTGTCATTTTAAATGCCACGATGTTGGTAAGCAGTTAGTTGTGAAATGTTATTTTAAGGCTCCGGATTACTGTGAAATAACTTGTAGTTCATTTGAGACCTTGCCTACTCATCAGCATTTTGATTTAAAAGTAAATCTAACTTCAGATTTGGTTCCCTTGTTTCGAGTAATGAACTTCACTATTAGTGACCTTAATATTATCTCAGAGAAATTGACAGTTATGTCTTACTTGAAAGAGTCACAATTTGCTGATTTGAGTGATCAACTGCTATTTTATTTTTCACAGGGATATGCAATACCAAGTTTAACTATTCCCACTATTGTGTTAATTCTGGCAGTGATTTTTTGTTGCTATTATAAGTCAGTATCTTCCAAATTGAACATTGTACATAATATACTAACCTGTAAGTCACTTAAGTCTAGGACCCCAGTAGTTGATGAAAAACCTACGGTTTCAGAGTCCTTAGCTTAGTATCTACATGTATGTTTTTAACATGGTTAGGTTTATGTATAGGATGTATTCTGTGAGTTTAGTTTAGTCCTCGCAGAGCTCGGAAGGTAGGTGACCTAGCAATGTAATGGCCTCTGTTTCATAAACAGAATGATTATATAAATGGGTAATTACATATTGATTTATATATATAATTACCCCCTGAAACTTTCCACTGGCTGAGTCATCTTGATGGCATATGGTCGGCACCCTTCCTTATAAGGTGTGGCCAGAGACAGCTTAGGTCAGCATTGAAAGGGCCGTGCGATTGGGGCACTGACGCCCTGAGGCCTGGCTCTCCCTCAACGCCTCACATAGGAAGGATGTTTTTAAGCAGGTCTATTTACATTGCCTCCGTCCTTCTCTTAACACTCATAATTACAGTGATAAGTTACGGTTGATTTACACTTTGGAATTATCTTAGTTGTTCCTGAATAAATGGATAACAGACAACTTCGGTTTTGCTAATAATACCCAATAAAATATAAACGTTCCAGCCTAGTTAACTTCGACAGAACCTACAGTTAACAGGCTATGACATGTATATATGTGTGTTTATGTATGCATATATATGCATGTATATATGTGTGTATATTTATATATATGTATGTATATATGTGTGTATATGTATGTATATATGTATATGTATATATATATTTACATATACATATATACATACATATATATATATATATATATATATATATATACTGTATATATATATATATATATATATATATATATATATATATATATATATATATATATATATATATATATATATATATGTAATATTCAGAAACTTCAGTGTAATTTCAAACGCCGTGCCATTGGCGATACTGAGTCTTCAAGGTCGTCTGAGGGAAGAGAGCGCTCCTGCCCGTAGTGAGAGCTTTTGGAACTAAGCCTATACGATATTGAATATAGTTTGCCGAATTAATAATGATGCGATTCATGAAGTTACGGGACTATTATTAAAGTTGAAATTATTATAGATCGTTTATCAGTCTGAATAATGTTATGGGTGTCCCAAGAAAGTTATTAGTTAGGCGGAAAACATGTCACGTACGCCTAAGCTAACGCCTTGGGGAGACACGAGGCTGGTTGGTCCTCAGTCACACGAAAGCGATCGGACAGATAGGACGTCCCTGCACGTCCGTCTACAGAAATAGTAACGTGGTCTATTCACCTGTGTTGCGCTATTTCAGTAAAAGGAGTAAGTCTCATTCGATCTCAGAAAGGGGTTAGATAGGGCAGTGATAAAGTTATTAAGAGCTAACAGTGAGTTAATTTCAGGGTTTCCGTCAGAACCCACTTGACTGCCGTTTGAGACTGCCGTTGATGATTGAGGATTGGCGATTGTCGCCGTTGGAACGATCAGTGTAGGCTTGTCACTGGTGAGAAGGGTAGCAAAGGATCTCTTGAGTGAACGAGTGCTCCCGACAACTAAAACGACACGGGACCAGCATCAGCATTAGGTGATCAGTTCTTACCACGTGGGTGCACAACACCACTTGTCCTCGGTCAGCTAGAAGCATTACCTACTGGTCATAGTCACCTGTTGGCGTTCTCGCTTCCCGCCCATGGACGCACTGAGAGTACACTGAGGCTATCTGAGTAAATTAATGGTCACACACTGAGACCAGGAGTCTAGGGGATACCTAGAGAAACATTTTATCTCCCTTATTACGGGTGTATGTTGAGTTGGGTGAAGCTTGGTTCACTGGTATTGGTGGACCCAGTAACATCTCAAAAATAGTGATAATATTTTTGTGTGTAGTTAATACCATTTCTTAGTTACTGATATTATCTTGACGTGTGTAGTTTAATATTTCTTGTATAATTTTGATAGTATTGTTTTTAATGTTTGTGTCACTAATTGGAACAAGAGTGATACTGTGATTTAGTTCCTTTAATGCATTTAATTTTTCTTTATAATTCTGATCTCAGGTATAACCG
Organism: Homarus gammarus; assembly: GCA_958450375.1. NCBI lineage: Eukaryota > Metazoa > Arthropoda > Malacostraca > Decapoda > Nephropidae > Homarus > Homarus gammarus. The sequence goes on along the minus strand of CAUDMG010000907.1, from coordinate 186,831 downwards.
TTGTTCCCAAAGTAGTGTTTAAGTTAGGTTAGGAAGTGTGCATCTGTTGGGGTAATATATTTCTGTTGAGTGCCCTGAAGGCCTATTCAGGGTGGAGTTAATAAGTTCTTATTTTTGTATACCATTTTCTCAGTGCTGGATATTATTTTGTTGAAAGCCCTTAAGGCCTGTTTCATGTGTGCAAGCAACATTTCTTAATACTTTAAACTTACTGTTGTCTAATGAGGCATTGCCTGAGTTTCTAATAATTTCAATATCATGTATAACTTTTATTCCCCAGAGTAGTGTTTTTAGTTCAGGTTAAGAGGTGCGCATATTGGTGTACCAGTATTTGATTGTGTTTGTAGTGTTGGAGGGAAAATAAGTGTAAATTTTACAGTGTGTCTCATTCATCCTAGTCACAGATGCATTCCTTCCACGGGTCACGGACAATTCATTTTGTTTAGTAAATTTAAGTATTCTTGTGCTGGTTCGGGATTTTTCTCAAAGGGGCCCTTCCACTGCAATTACCATCTAATGAGCTTTAATAAACCCCAAGTCAAGTGAGAAATTAAAGTCCAGTAATTTCCGACATGTTACATATATATATATACTGTTAATGAATATGATATATTTCTTTGTGTATGAACCTCTGTCCTGTGTGACAGTGAGAAGTAATTCCACCCTCAGTGTCAAGAACTGACTGAATTACAAAGAATAGGCAAACTTTACTCCAAGCTTTGCCAATAAATTTGTTAAACTAAAAAAAATCGCAAGGAAAATTACGCTTGGGAACTTCGTGTTTTCTTCTTTCCTTGTGGTTATCAGCATATACCTAGATGACGCGCATATATATATATATATATATATATATATATATATATATATATATATATATATATATATATATATATATATATATATATAGAAAGCCCACACAGGTAGACAGTTTCATTCACTTTTTATCGAATCACCTTGAGTCTACCAAATGTCAGTTTTTTCTGCTATGTTCTTAAGATGTCTGCGTATTTGTGACTCTGAATTTATTGACGATGAATTGAAACACATTCGTTCTATTGCACAGAAACTCGGGTACCCTTCTGTGTTTGTTGATCGTTGTTTTAAAAGGGCTAAGAAATCCTTTCATTCCTCTCAAACCAGACAAGTTCCTACACTTAAGAATATTTTGACTCTGCCCTATCGTAATGAATTTGTCCCGTTAGTTCGGTCCCTCAAGCTTCTAAATATTAATGTTGTTTTCAAGTATGACTCAACCATTACCAATATGTTAATAAGGAATAGCTCAAGTTTGAATGTAAATGGAAGTGTTTATTGTATTCCATGTAGCAAATGTAATTGTAATTTTGTAGGACAGACAGGAAAATCAAACAACATAAGTATAATATCAGAACAGCATCTGAAAGCAGTGCCTTGTTCGTTCATGTTAGGAATGATAATCACCCCATTGCTTGGGAAGAAAGCTTAGAAGTATTTAAATCATCTTGTGTCACAGAATGACTTCTGGTTGAAGCTAGTTTGATTAAGGAATTAAAATCAATAAACCTTAGTTTTGGTCAGTTCAAAACTGATAATATGTTACATAAATTTATTTGTCAGTTGCCGAAGGTTAAAAATGCTTTGAAAACCTTTGATCTAGATGTAAGATAATTATTTTGTGGGTCCCTTATTTTTGACCTGCCTGACTAGTCACGTCACCCCCCTTCTCTTAAGCTCCTCTACGTGTGTGTTGGTGTGGGGATTAGTGGAAGACATCATTATGACCTGACCTTATGTTTTTAAGGTCACCCTGTATATTTAAGCCTCTCTCTGTCCATGTAATCCAGTTGCCTCT